>BSBK01000719.1:892500-1320000 GCA_027943335.1 Chamaecyparis obtusa | reverse complement strand
AAAATAGGTTTCTAGGGCACAAATGAAGAGATTTTTCTAAAAATTTTACATTTTTGGAAATCTCTCTATTTTTTAGCAGGGGTCTCTATTTTTCATTTCTATTTTTGTGGCCGAAATCATATCAAAAAAATAAGATCTTGTTGACTAGGTCAAATGCAAAAAAAATAAATTGCGATGGATATGCACTTATTTTTCATATGATTGAATGCATGATATGAGTTGTCATTTGGATTATTTTCTGGTTATTATTCCTCCTAACAATTGATTTTCAGATCTAACCCTAGGGTTTTCATAAGTTGAATATACATTGCATATCTTGTTTGCTTGTTTTCTTATCAGAGAGTTCATGGCTTGCTTGCTCAGGATTGCTCAACAAAGCTAAAAATTAGGTAAAAATCTACTAAGCATGTTGCATGAGAATTTAGGTATTCTACTATGATTTGATAACATTTCAATTTGGACATAAAATGAACATCTCACGTGTCTAGCTTGAGTGCCTTTCCAGCTTTCATAAATCACACTTTAGTTTTGGGCTATAAAAAAACATAGATTTTCCTTTTTGCATATTTGTTACACATAGTAATAGGTCATATGAACACTATTTGTGGAGTTCTTGAGATATTAGGCTTCATTCAATAGCTTTTCATGTGAAGTCCTTCTTGATGATAGATCCCCTTGTAGGTAGGGAAGGATACTCTTATTATCTCATGTTCTACTTGGTTTGGTCCTCAACTTTGATCGGTACATTCTCTCTTGGTCCCCACTTAGAGAGCTTGGTAGACATCATTGTTGACATCACAAATCTGGTGAGGTGATTTCATTCTTAGTGTGTGAAAGAATTTGTCTCCTTTGTTTGGGTAAAAGTGAAAAGGCTAGAGGATTATGCTCTAATCCCTTTTTGGGTAGTATTAGAAACTCAAATCCTTGAATTTGGACCAAGTCCCCAAGTGGTATATTTTGTGAGTCACCTTTAGAGAATGTTAACCATAGTGGACATTCCTTTTATTGGGTCAACCACATGGATGGAACCTCAAGCGGTAATAGCCATTTCAATGTGGTAGCAACAACTGCTATATAAATGTCTTTGTGGAAGAAATCTCCATAAGTGTGGTCTCTTGTTGGGTTGTTAGATCTCCCTAGTAGCTCCTAATTGATTAAATTCTTAGACTATGTCAAAACCCCGGTTCACCTGGATTGGAGTTTTTCCCTCTTGAGATCACAAAATTTGCAGAGTCAAACCATTGCTAAAAACCCTAGCGAGGCCAACTTTTTCATTTTCTAGGACTATGTGCGTTATTGAAAAACATTTTTTGAGAACATACAAAAATAGAATTCCTAGGGATTAGAACAATAAGTCACTTGATTGTTCATGTGCAAGGTTGCTTTGACCCTTGCTCATTATTTTCAAACATGCTTGAATTCTCTGCTTGCTGTTCTACATTCTTTTTATCTACTTGGTTACTAGAAATGAATGAACTCAAGATGAACTATTACACAGATATTCAAACCTAGACAAAAAATTTTGCAGACAATGTGAAACTAAAAAAACTAAAAAATTGCAAATTTGAAGCAAAAATCATTTCTAGAATCAAAAAATCATCCTGTAGTTTCAAAAAGTTGTACGATTTTTCCCAAAAGTTGTACCAAAACCCCTAGATTGTCATACGGGAAGTAGTATATTGTCATACAAATGTTGTCTCAAAAGTTAAGCAAAAAAAACCCTAGTGTCAATTGTCGTACGAGTCTTGTCAACTGTCGTGCCAGAGCCAACCCAGACTCGTACGAGCCTGGAGAAACTCGTATCAAAATTTTTAAAAGTTGTTAGAAAACTCCAAAATTTGTCAAAAATCTAGTTTTTACAGCCAACTTCCAAATTCTGTCAAAATATTCATTGTGTCAGGAATAGAGCAAAACAATCAGAGAAATCCAATCTATTTGCCTAAAAGTGGTCTCTTGAGTTTAATCCAGTCTTTTGATCTTTTGATTTGAATCATGTTCATCTGGTGTCAAAACCTTGTCAAAATCATCTTCAATTCAATTCAACCCTCAAAATAGCTAAGTGTTGTGAGTTTGTGTCTGCCATCTTTTGGGCATCTACCCATACTACTAGGGCACATTATCCTTCATTTACATCCAAACTAGTCTTCAATCAATCCAATCTTGACAAGGTTGCGTCATTCGATCTTCTTGAATCAAGTCATTCTTCGGTTATCTTAATCTTTCTCTTTTGCTTCACCCAAGGTTAATGGTGGAAACTAGAGCTTCATCACAAAGAAAATAAGGAGAGAAACCCAAATTCTCTTTAGCAACCTCTTTTGTGATCATTGAAACCTTTCATCAACACTACGATACTACTAAATTTGGAGAAGATGCTCTTGGCAATCTATTATTAAAAGGTGGTTACATCACTCCTCCTGCATCAACTCACACAGGTAATCAACCAACCCTACATCAATCAATCTGATGAAGGGTGCTCCCCTTAATACCACAAACACATAACAGAAATAGAGAAACAACAACAATTTGCAAGAACAGAAAATTGGCTTCTTATTATCTCCACAAATGTGGAATTCCAAACTTTCAGAATTACAATATGCAAAGCCACATGGGCATTCCCCTTTACAATATTCTATAGGACAAAGCCTTGAATTGTTACCTAGATCTACTACCTAGAACTATCCCCAAAACTACCCTAGACAACACTATGGGCCTTCTTTATATAGGCATTTTCAACCCCCTGAGAAAGTTCCAAAAATTTAGCCCTTAGGGCCGACCAGACTTAGAATTATTTTATTTTTCAATTTATTACATCAAAGTTGGCTCAAAATAATTTTTGAAACCTGAACAAAAATTTTGAAGGAAAATTATTTTCCACCATTTCAGGTGGTCTAACTTTCGGAGACCATAAGTCATCACCAGTTGACCTGATTGACTATTATAACCCCATTTTAGAAATGCCACGAAGCGCTCTACAGGCTTTACCAATGCAAGGGCCTATCACCCAAATTTTCAACCTCATCTGAGGCCTCTAAAGCCTTCAAAATTGAGTTCAAAATTTTTGCACCCTGCTACCAATACTGAAAATCTTTAATATCTTCAAAACTAGACCTGATCTAGCCATGAAACTTTATTAGCAGGCTGATATGACTAAGATGAACCTCCACATGTAAAATCAGAACATTCTGAGATTGTATGACCAACTTACTAAAAATAGCAAGTTTTCACAAATAGCAGCTCTGCAACAGATATCCCTTATTCAATACAAAAATAAAAAATATTTTTGGGTGATGCAAGATTGCTCTTACACCCTGGATGCTCCTGCATCAGACACCTAGGGTAATTTGAGAAGTGACCCCGTCACATCTCAAGTGTGTAGAGGAAAACCAAGATGGTTAACCTCCTCCTTTGTTAGCCATGATGCATCTTCAACAAGTCATCCTTTCCACTTGACCGGATATTCTTCATATGTCATGTTCCTTGTGCTTCTGCCAATACGACTATCCAGTATGTCTTCAATCTCCTTGATATCTGAACTAGTTGCTGGAATACTCCACTGTGATGCTGTAACCTCATCTTCAACACCTCCTTCATGATACTCTGTCAAATCTGAAATGTTAAACATTGGTGAAATATTCAGCTCAGTAGGCAATTCTACTTCATATGCATTTCCTGAATCATGCTTCTTCAGTATTTTACATGGCCCAAACTTCTTCATTTTTAGCTTGTTATATGTACCAACTAGAAATTTCTCCTTCTGCAAATGAACCATGGCTTCATCTCCAACTTGAAATTCCTTATGCCTCCTTTTCTCATCTGCCTTAGCCTTTTACTTTGCATTCATCTTGGTAATGTGCTTCCTCACCTCCTCATGGATATTCTTCAAATGCTCTGCAAAATCCTCAGCTTCAGCACTACTTATTTCTCCTTTATCTATCTTCCTCAACTCAGATGCATTTCTTGGACTACTTCCATATACAATCTAAAATGGTGATTTACCAGTGCTCCTATTGACATAATTATTGTATGCAAATTCTTCCTGTGGTAAAATCAAATTCCATCCTGTTGGCTTATCTCCAACCAAACATCTCAGCAAATTTCCAAAACTCCTATTCACCACCTCTATTTGTCTATCAATCTATGGATGATGCGATGAACTGAATTTCAAATCTATCTTCAGCTTCTTCCACAATGTTCACTAGAAATAGCCTACAAACTTGGTGTCTCAATCTAAAACTATGGTCTTTGGCAAACCATGTAGTCTCACTACTCTGAAAAACAATTCTGCTATATGAACATCATCATTAGTCTTCTTGTAGGGAATAAAATGTGCCATCTTTGAAAATCTATCAACCACCACAAAAATTGAATCATGTTCCCACTGAGTCCTCGGTAACCCAAGAACAAATTCCATACTAATATCCTCCCAAAGCTTCTCTGGTATAGGTAATGGCTGATATAACCCTGTATTCTGCTTCACTCCTTTTTCCATCTGACATACTCTACAACTTTGTACAAACTTCTTGACATCTTGCTACAACTGTGGCCAATAATAATTCTCACTAACCAAAAAAAGGGTTTTATCACGACCAAAATGTCTAGCCAATCCTCCACTATGCTTCTCCTTGATGAGATTCTCCCTCATAGAGCTTCTTGGAATGCACAATTGACTCCCTCTAAATAGCATATCATCTTGAATGATGAAATCTAGCCACTTCATCCTGTCTAGAGTAATAGGTTTTATATAAGCTTTCCAAGCTTCACCAAAATTAGGATCCTCTGAATACAAATTCTCGAGTTCCTTGAACCCAACCACCTCAATCTACATCTCTGTCAGCAATAGTTTCCTTCTACTAAGTGCATCTGCAACCCTGTTAGACTTTCCACTTTTGTGTTTTAAAACAAATGTATAACTCTGCAAAAACTCAACCCATTTCAAATGCCTTTGATTTAGCTTTCCTTGACTATTCAAATTTTGCAAAGCTTGATGATCAGTGTACAAAAAAAAATCCTTAGGAAGTAGATAGTGTCTCCACTTCTTCAATGCCTGAACTATAGCATAAAATTCCTGATCATAAATAGAATATTTTCTCTTGGCATCATTTAACTTCTCACTGAAATAAGTAATAGGTTTACCTTCTTGGCTCATAACAGCTCCTATTGCAATACCACTAGCATCACAATCTACTTGAAACACCTTATTAAAATTTGGAAGTGCTAAAATAGGTTGTTCTATAACTTTTTGTTTCAACAGTTTAAAACTCTTATCTGCCCCATTAGTCCACTTGAACTCTTTTCTATCCCCTCTCATTGTTTTAGTCAAGGGTCCACAAATACTACTAAAATTTCTAATAAACTTTCAGTAAAAGCTAGCCAAACCATGAAAAGACCTTACCTCAGTAGCACTCCTTGGAGTAGGCCATTCAAGGATAGCCTGTACCTTCTCTGGGTCCATTTTTAGACCTTTTGCTGAAACTATAAATCCCAAATACACTAACTCTTTCTTCACAAAACTGCACTTCTTCAAATTTATCAACAATTTCTCATCTCTTAACTTCTCAAACACCATAGTAATATGCATCATATGCTCTTCCAATGTCTTACTAAAGATCAAAATATCATCTAGGTACAAAATGACAAACTTACCCAGAAATTCGTTTAGAACCTCATTCATGAGCTGCATGAAAGTGCTCGGTGCATTGGTTAGCCCAAAAGGCATGACTAACCACTCATACAGTCCTTCCTTTGTCTTGAAGGTAGTCTTACATTCATCTCCTTCTTTAATCTGAATCTGGTGATATCCACTCTTCAGATCTATCTTTGAGAAATACATATCTCCACTCAAACAATCCATAATATCATCCATTCGTGGTAATGGAAACCTATACTTGTTTGTGATCTTGTTTATTGCTATGGAATCTGTACACATCCTCCATTCTCCATTCTTCTTTGGTGCTAATACTACCGGTATAGCACATGGACTCAAGCTCTCCTGAATCAATCCCTTCTGTAACAACTCATATACTTGTCTGTTCAACTCTTCACTTTCTGTCGGTGTCATCCTATGTGCTGCCTTGTTTCGCAAACTGGCTCCTGGAATCAAATCCATCTAATGACTGATCTTCCTTACCGGCGGTAATCCATTAGGTACATTATCAGATACAATATCCTAAAACTTATTTAACAAATCTAAAACCTCTATAGGTATGTCCTCTACTTCCTCTTTACCAGCTTTTGGAATTAAAGAAAAACACACATGCTCATGCCTCATACCATCTAGAAATTTTGTTCCATCAACAAAAGTTATTCTCGCATTACCACATACCTTTTCTTTGGTCTCCTTCAATGGCTTTAGCCTATGTCACACTCCATCCTTTGTTAGGGAATAGGTATTCACAGGACCATCGTGTACAGCACATCTGTCAAACTACCACAACCTACCCAACAACATGTGACATGCATCCATAGGTATGATATCACATAGTACCTCATCATGGTACCTGCCAATCTTGAACTTTACTAGGCACTGTTCACCGACCACGACCTTGTGGTCATCCTGCACCTAGGCAATCTGATATGGATGTGGGTGTTTCTATCTCTTGAGCTTCAACTTTTTCACCATCTCTTCTGATGCCAAATTGTTAGTGCTTCCACTATCAATAATCACATCACAAAATTTATCCTCACACTTGCATCTAGTATGAAACAAGCTCCTCCTTTGTTTAGGTTCATTCTCACCACTCAGCAGGACTCTTTTGTTAATCAGTGTTTCTCCTCTTTCAGAATCTTCAGAATTTGATGATCTGGCATCTTCATCTACATGTGCAACTCTGGCCTGGCCTTCATTCCTCCTATCCATCCTTCCTTGGTGTTGAGGACATTCAAATGCCCTATGACCTTCTTCTCCATAGTGAAAACATGTTCCATGGAAGCCTCCTCTTCCTAAACCTTGTCCTCTTCCTCTTCCTCTCTAAGCTCTATTGTTCTAATCTTGGAAATGATTGAAATTGTTTCCTCTCTAATTTTGACTGCTACTAGCCTCATCCTTATTTTTTGGATCTTCATTTCGGCCTCCATATGACTGTCCACCAGATCATCCACCACGACCTCTTCCAGTTTGTCTGCTCTCAAACTTCTTGTTCAACTTTTCTTCTACTTTTAGGGAAAATTGGTATGCCTCTTCAATACTATTCATTCGAACCAGATTCAGCTCATCCTAAATTCTTGGCCTCAACCCATTAAGGTAATGAGTAACTTTCTCCTTATCAACTTATCCATGACCTATTCTAATGAGGATTCGATAGAACTCCTCTATATACTCCTGAACAGATCATCCCACCTGCTTCAAACTTTGCATTTTCTTCAGTAGATCAAGCTCATAATCAACAGGGATGAATTGTCACTTTAATTTATCCACCATCCGATCCCATCTTGTGATTTTATCTTTCCCTCTTCTATTTCACTCCAATTGAATCTCTTGCCACCAAATCTTCGCATGACCTTTCAGTCTGGCCTTCATGAATTTGACCATATCAGGATCCTCAATATCTTCATACTTAAAATATTCTTCACATTCATTGATCTAGTTGATCAATTCTTCTGGGTTAAGATTTTCTGAAAATGCAGGAACCTCAATCTTAGGTCTTTTTCCAATCTTGGAAATGGCTCGAAAGAGTCTTTCTTCCTCCTAGTTCACAACTTTGACTTCTCCTTCTTGATCTTCTTCTTCGACCTCATCCTCGCTTTCATCTCTAACATTAAGATTCATTCCTCTGTGAATCTCCTCTTGCAATGCTCACACTTGTTTCTGGAGTGCTCTAATCTCAGGTGTTACAACACCAACTCTTCCACCATGTTCCCTTTGTGGAGGCATTTTCATGATGCGTGCTGAAACCCTAACCACGGTCCTGGTGCAAACTACCTCATAGTCGACGATCTATTTACACACTTAGGAACTCCTGCTCTGATACCACTTGATGAAGGGTTCTCCCCTTAATACCACAAACACATAATAGAAACAGAGAAACAACATCAATTTGCAAGAACAGAAAATTGGCTTCTTATTATCTCCACAAATGTGGAATTCCAAACCTTCAGAATTACAATATGCAAAGCCACATGGGCATTCCCCTTTACAATATTCTGTAGGACAAAACCTCGAATTGTTACCTAGATCTACTACCCCGAACTACCCTAGACAACACTATGGGCCTTCTTTATATAGGCATTTTCAACCACCCGAGAAGGTTCCAGAAATTTAGCCATTAGGGGCTAACCAGACTTAGAATTATTTTATTTTTCAATTTATTACATCAAAGTTGGCTCAAAATAACTTTTGAAACCCGAACAAAAATTTTGAAGGAAAACTATTTTTTGCCATTTTAGGTGGTCTGACTTTCGGAGACCATAAGTCATCACCAGTTGACCCGATTGACTATTATAACCCCATTTTGGAAATGCCATGAAGTGCTCTATAGGCTTGACTAACACAAGTGCCCATCACCCAAATTTTCAACCTCATTCGGGGCCTCTAAAGCCTTCAAAACTGAGTTCAAAGTTTCTGCACCCTACTGCCAATACCGAAAATCTTCAATATCTTCAAAACTAGACCTGATCTAGCCATGAAACTTTACTGGCAAGTTGATATGACTAAGATGAACCTCCACATGAAAAATCAAAACATTCCAAGATCGTATGACCAACTTACTAAAAATAACAAGTTTCCACAAATAGCAGCTCTGCAACAGATATCCCTTATTGAATACAAAAACAAAAAATATTTTTGGGTGATGCAAGATTGCTCTTACACCCTGGATGCTCCTGCATCACAATCCCCAATAATCCTCACAATAGCATTATGTCTCAAGGTGGAGAAAAAAAAAACTCCCAAGGCAATCACTCCAATCATGGCGGAGATGTCGAACCAACACCCTCTAAAATTGCCCAATATCAAAATGACAATAACTTTAAGAGAATAATAAAACACTTCTTGAGGGAAGACAAAGAGGCATACTTCCTAGAGTTAGCTCAACAAGGGGCTAAACTTCTTCTGAACTTTAATGTCAAAGATATCATCACACATGAGAAAGAAACTCCTATCACAACCCTGATGAAATAGATGCATGTCATGCAAGTCAAGCTCAACAAGCTTGAAAAAGAGAAGGAACCTAAGGATTTCTCCATTGAGGCCCTATGCCCTTTTCCATTTGATAAAGACTTGTACATGTCACCATTCCTAAAAAAAGTGGAAATGCCCAAATACGACAAATACAATGGAAACTTTGATCCCTAAGATCATGTCAGAGAATTCTATACTCAATCCATGGTGTTTATACATGAACCAACCTACTTAATGCGTCTTTTCCCATGATCTCTGGGAGGAGAAGCCATTCATTGGTTCTCAAAAATGCCTCCAACAATCAAAAATTTTGAGGATTTGATCAAGCTATTCTATCAACAATACTACAACATCTAGCATTCGGTCACTATGATCGACATCTATAATCTGAAATAGAACTTGAGAGAATCATTCATGAGTTTCCTCAAATGATGGAGGAAAATGTTTTCTCTATATCCTAGACCCATTCTAGAAACTAAGAAGCTAGAAATTTTCATCAACAATCTTGTTCCAGAAATCAACTACCATTTGCAAATACAAAATCATACATCCTTTGATAAAATGGTAGAAAATGCAATCAAAATTAAGAAAGTACTTGTACAAAAAGGAGACATATCAATTCATAAGGACAAGTATGAATCTGGATCTAGTTCCAAAGACAAAGGCAAAAATTGGAACAAGAATAAAGGCATCGTCACAGATGGTGTTGTTGATAATATTCTTGCCCCATCTAAGGCACACACTTTTAATCTCACTGTTGGTACCCAAGCCACCAAAGCTTTAGAAATAAAATAGGCAAAATCAAACAAGAAGCCATCTGACTACAAACCTTCAGCCAGAGATCCTAAATGCAAAAGTAATCCTCTTGGAGATTCCTTGGGATCTACCATGAAAACTCTATTGGCCAACAAAATCATCACATTGCTTGAGATCTGACCATTTGATCCTAAACCTAAACCAAAATGGTGGAAAGAGAATGATTTATGTGACTTCCATCGAAACAAGGGTCATTAAACCAATAACTGCATATGCTTGAAGCATCTCATACAAGATAAATTTGATAATGGAGAAATTGTAATTGATAATCATAAAAGCAATAATGATCATAAAACATTCATGAAACCATTTCTAAAGCATTATCAAGGAGATTCATCTTCTCAACCTAATATGGGTGCTAAAGTCAATTACGGCTACTCTGGAAACAATGTTGTCATAAACATGGTTGAACCTTGCTTATCTAAACATTGAAATGTCATAACCATTGTAAGAAAAGATAGAGATAATCAATCATCAAATGTGGTTACTCGATCACAAGCTCAGGCACATCTACAAGGACAAATCTCAGATTCATCAAATGTCCCTAAGATGCATTTAAATCTTGCATCTGTTTCTAAATAGAGGGCTATTAATATGATTTAGAACAACAGAGAGGGGGGGTGAATCAGTTGTTCTCAGGTCCTGATGTATAAAAAAAAAACTTCAAACACTTTACTATAAATCAGATCTAATAACCAAAACTAACTCGATCATCACTGATTCAATAATAGAAACATACAACAATGTAGTCCACTACCTAGCTGTATCTAATTTGTAAAACATAGAAATGTTCAAACCATAACATTCACACAAGTATTGACACCAGGATTTATAGTGGAAACTCAATATGGGAAAAACCACTTTGTAACATGCTACTATTGTTTTCACTCTTCTGAAGTGAGCTTGGTTAAAAGCCAACCCTGTCAAAGGTTACAGTACACACTATTAGGTGTGACCCAGTTAAAGGATTTAATCACCCTGTCAAAAGTGAGCCTTGTTATAGGACTTACATACATTCCATTAGAATGCAACCTTGTTCAAAGGATTTAACAAATGACTGTTAAGTCAACCTCTGTTAAAAAGATTTTGACTGTTACAATGGTTAGAAAGTAGCAGCAATACTGATCTGAAAAACATACAACTCACTTTGCAAATATCAGATCCGATTCTGTACAGTAATGTTGTTTTACTAACTTTGACACATTGTCATTTCTATCTCTGATCTGCTTGGAACTTTTCTTCAAGAAACCACCACACTTCTCCTTCAGCCTTTTCTGCTTATACAGTCAATAAACTTTTTGATCTTCCAACATTCTCTATTCACCCACACTTTTCACATCCAATCTTAGGTTCCTTTTAATACTCATCTTTTGCTGCGTAATCACCTTCACAAATCTTAGGGTTAGGTTAGATTCATTGAATCTACCTACTTTATGTTCTTTGGCTCCTTTTCTAGAATCATCTCAAATCTCTTAAAGATTTACAATAAAACACTTTTCAGTGCATTCAATGCTTTCAAACAATCAATAAATAAAGTCAACACATTTTACATAATCCAAGAATTCAACAATGTCAGCTCCAAATCTGAATTCTCTTCAAATATAAAAATGTTGATGCTCAGTCAATACTATGATCAACTACTCAGTCTTCATGTAGAAAGCTCAGTCATTACTAAAAATGTCTCCTTCGCTTACACTGTCTTCCTCGGCAATTAATTGATGCTTGGTCGACACTAGAATTTTTCTTGGTATACACTGACTCGGTTGACACTAACATCACTCGGCTTAAACATGATTTCTCCATTTTTGCTCGATTAAGCCTAATAGTTTAGTCTTCAAACTTACTAAGATAAACAATACATTGTCTCATCATTGTACAACATAGTCAACTACACTTTTTAGTATCAAGATAACTTAGGTGCTATTTTTACCAATGTATGCACCCTAAAATGGTCACTTAGACTTTGGGCCCCATTTATTCAATTTGTCAATATCAACTCCTGAATCATTAATTTCCATATATTCAAATCAAATTCTTTGATCAAATCGTAACCATTTCAAATATCTCAATTCTTCCTAAGGTTTGAATATTTCATTAATTTTATTTAATTAATTGAAAGAAATAAATTCCTTTTAAATAAATAAATTAATGTTATTTAATTGAAATTAATATTTCTAAATGAAATGATGTTATTCAATTAAAATCCATTTTTAATTAAATGACTATTTTATTTAATTAATATTCATTTCTAAATTATATAATCTTATTTTATTAAAAGATATATTATTCTTTTCAAGTAAATAAATAAAATATCTTCTCCAAAATATCTTGTGATGGAAAAGGAAACAAGTAAGTTAAAAAGAAATAAGACAAAAAGAATTCCATTCTCCTACAAACTTTCTAAAATTGACTTTTGTTTCCTCTTTTCTATTTATCTCAATTGATCTTCAATTTGGATTCAAATCCACATTTCACTATAAAATGAGCCCTCTCGCTCTCAGTTAAGGATCTTGAATTTTCACATCATTATTATGCTGCATATTTCACATTAGAGATTTTCAATTTCATCATTTTAGATTTTGCATATTTAGTTTGATTTGCATATAGATATATTTCATATAGTTTAAATTAATTTATTTTGCATTTGCAATCATTTAGAATACTATTTCATTTGCATGCAAGAACAAGATTCACGGAGATTAGCATTCTTGCTTCTCCTCTTTGAATCTCTCGTTATGTGGTGTACTTGCATAGGTATTTGAGGGCCTCCTAAAAAAACCATGCACTCCATAGATAGAGAGCTATGGTTCGACTTGTGAAGGCTCATTCTTGAGTCTCCTTCAATGCAAAGACTCACAGAAGTGTAACGCATTTTTTGTTATACATTTTTCTTTTTGTTTGTTGTGGCAAGGAGCTTTTTTTTTTCTTTTTCTTGTGGGCATTTGCAGGTGCTTAATTTTTGGATTGCAGATCTTTGGACTTAAGGTACATTCTTAAAATCTCTAGAACATTTGGTTTTGGGCATAAAATTAAGCTCTCGTGTCTGGCTTGAGTGTTACACACTTTCCTAGAGCACATTTCTTTTATGCTCTTAATGGGAAATGAATGAACCTAGATTTTCTTTCATTCAAATTTGTGTTTAAGTGAATGTTTTTCTTTTAAACTGTAAGTAATTCTTGGTTTCAAATATCAAAACATCTCATTGAGTAATCTAGGGCATGGATTCATTCCTAGTTTACATGAAGAGTTAAATGCACCACTTTGTGGACTCACATCATGTTCACTTGGAAAGTTAAATATTCCATGATTCAAACCCTCTTGCACTTATGAGTAGTATTGATTAGCAGTCTTAGATTACTTGTGATTGATCTAGATTTCTATCTTGGGTTATTGGACTCGCTAATCCGCCGGCCCCTCGTTCCACCCCGTGGTTTCAATCTCAGCACCACATTAAAATGGAGGGGTCAAGAGGATAGAAGCATTAATTGTTCCACTAGGCAACCCTTTTGTGCTTTCTGGAACTCGCTTGTTTTCTAGGTTGTGGACTCGTTTTTAGCTTGTGTGAGGTGTTAAGTGTTCCACCTTGTGGACTCATCTCATATTTTCTCTAAGCGTTAAGTGTTCCACCTTTAGTGATTTTCAATACTTTTTGATAGAGAATTACTTACTTTTTCATTTTTAGAAGGCCTGCTTGGGGATTTCATCACATCAAGGGATGACCTTAACTCCCGTATTTCAGTGGAGTATAAATATCATGAGGTGAATCCAAAGACACCTCTCTTGGGAATGAGTTAGATTTCACTATTGGCTAAGCCTCAAAGAACTTTATACCTTTGAGAAGTGAAGGAGGGAATTTGGGTTACCGTCTCCCCCAGCTGTGTGATTTATGATTCTTCTCATCTATAAATTTGTGCCTCATGTACCTTATGTATATCAAGGATTCCCTTTAGAAAAGCCATGTATATCCTTATAGACAGCTTGCTAGGATGTTGTTGTGTTCTACGTTCCTACTAAAACATTTTCAAGAACATACACAAGTAGAATCTTTAAGGAGTAGCATACTAAGTCACTCGATTGTTCATGTGCAAGGTTGCTTTGCCCCTTGCTCATTGTTTGAAGACAACTACTTGCTTGAACTCCTTGATTTCTATCCTATGTGCCTAATAAATATTGAAAATCTATTGATGAACTTACTTGATCTTTTAAAACAAACACACAAACTAAGTTCCTAAGTTGAAAAACCAACCTTTTTACATCTTTCTTGATTTTCTAACCTGCCATTAGAGACTTGTCTTTACTTTAATCTCTAGTTTTTGTCCTCTAAGGATAGCATCATTTGGTTTACAAAGTCACCTTGGAAATAACTGCCGAGTTAGAAGACTATTCTTGGTGAGAAAGTTTATCTCTAGAATTGTTAGCCACATTCTAGGAGAATTTTAGTGCTCCTTTTGTCCAAACCATTTCCATAAAATTCAATTTAATGAAATATATAATTTGGCCACGTCCAACCTCCTGATTCAAATGTGCAAGGGTAGTTACCCTTTGATTTGAAGCACCTCTTTGACAATGTTGGTAACACCTTTTGCAATTTCTATTTTACCATCTCCCTTTGGACATTAGAGAACTTTGATTATCCTAGTTTGGTGTTGACATTTTGTGAGGCCATCTTATCACCAAGCGTCTTCAATTCTCAGTCTCCCTTGGTCAGTCTAGGTTAGATCCTAGGTGTTTTCATATTGCTCAACATCCAAAAAAACATTAACGGTATCAATTACACAAGATGACTTCTGGTCTTCTTCTTTCTTCTTCCCTTCCCAATATTCTTCTTGTCTTCCTAATTCTTTTCCTCTTACTATCTAGTCTATTTTCTTCTATTTCATCTCTTCTGTCGCTTCCACGCTTGATTCTTCTTCTTCCAAAACCATGAATTACAAATATCTTGCTATGGAACCTCTTTTAAAAATGGATGATCTTGAAGTCATTGCTGAATTCGAAGAGTTTTGTTCCTCTAACAGTCCTTCTAAATATGGCAAAGGTGATAAACTTAAGATAAAAATAGAAAAAAGATTGAAGGAATCAGACGCCTTTGCTAGAATTATCAACATGATCCTATCACGACCTCCTTCTTCCAAAAGTCTTTCATCTTCTAAATCTTCCAAGTCATACCATGATTCTTCTAAACATTCTTCATATTCTAAGTCTTCTCATCATTCTTCATCTCCCAAATCTTATCATGACTATTCTAAACATTATTCAAATTCCTCATTATCTAAGTCTTCTTCTTCCACTAGGTCTTCACCTTCCTCTTCTTCATGATCTCATTCCTCTTCTACTTCTCCCAAGAATCTTACTTCTCTTCACGAGACATACCATAATGAGCAATGTGATAATACTTGTGATACCTCTTCCATGAAGAGTGCCACACCCACATATGATGACTATGATGACTATTATGATGGCTATGATGATGAACCCTATATTCATACCTATGATGCTTCTATTCATAAGAGTCCTCCTAGCCGTGTGCTTGTGCTTACTGGAAATGGGTCATCCCATTGGATAGATCAGGATGGTGATCCATATGACTCTAATTTTGAGAGAAATTATGATATTTGTTGTGACCAATATGATACATATACTTCTATTGAGGAAGAGAAATTTTTCTATGCTGATTATAAACATAGATACTATGAGCATGTCTCCTCTAAAAATTATCCTGCTGAAAATAAAGATTTTACTCTCAAGAAAGATCATGTTAATGCTAGACCTTTGTCTTGTGATGGTTCCATTCCATCCCCTACTTCTTCCAATACCTCTGCATCTCCTAAAGTTGCCAAGTCTTCCAAATCTTTCACAAATCCTGCATTTGACATAAATTCTAATGCTTTCCATGCAGTTCCCTATAGTTATCCTCAAGGGCCACCTCTTAAAGATACTCAAGCTAACGTTCACTTGGCTGCAAATACTTTCAATAATGCTAAATTTAAAGATTCTAATCCTTTATGCGCTATAATGCCTACTTCAGCTATTCCTTCACCATCTTTGCCAAAGTCTTCCATACAACTCCAACCTGCTTCCTTGTCCTTAGAAGTGGCTTCATGTCAAGAGGACTTTAAAAATGATACAGAAAAGAATATAAAGAAAGATCAAGATCAAGAACCCTCCATGTCATCCACTCCTCTTCATGATGTTCTCTATCTGCATCATGGTTCTTTTGATCCTTTACGCCCTTCCTCATTTATTCCACCATGTATTAAGTCTTCTCTGAAGCAAGATCAAGCTACTACCCACACCATTGAGCTTATTGATAATGAAAATAACCTTACCACACTTGCACTTTCCAAAGATGATACTTCCATTAAGGTTATTAAAAATGGTGTTGTTACTTCCGATGTTAAGCCTATTCAAGAGACAAATTCTGCACTTGTGCTATCCAAAGATCCTTGTCAAGATCAAAGTCTTCCATCTTCTTGTTCTACCATTCCATGTTCACTTCCACTTTCTACTCTTCCTAAGTCTTCACAAGCTTTGAATGATCCTATCAAAGAAAATGCTCTTATTCAAGATGTCTAGGATCCTATTGAAAATTCTAATGCTCACTCTGAAGATGCTGATATCCTTGGTTGTCATATAGATGCTGATGAACTTATTGATTATCCTTTTGCATCTTCCACTTCTATCCTCAGACCTCTTCCACAACTACTAAGGACTTCACGTCTTCCTTCCATATTGGGTCCTTATGTCCCTTCATTTTCCCCTCCTAACTCTCCTAATTCATCATCTATCTTGGGTCCTTATGTTCCTCCATCTCCTATCTTTCCTCAAGATCAACATAGATGCACACCTTTGAATCCTTTTCATCCATCCACCCATCTACACCATTCATATTATCCTTCTTCTTCCACACGTCCCAAGTCTTTTGGAAGTAACTTGAATGTTCAATATAAGAAAAAGAAATAATACAAGAATCCATCAAAGAAAGAAGATCACCATGTCTCCTCTAATTGACATGGGGGAATAAAGTCAAAAGAGCTATCTAAGAAGAAAACTACAAGACAAGTATGGGTTCCAAAATCCATCATTCAAGATATTCTCTCTAAGTCATTAAAAGGAAATAAAAAGACTAAGGCTATATGGATTCCAAAGTCTCTCTTGAAAGAGTCTCATGTTGAACAAAAAGTGAAGTTGACATTCAAGCTTCCAAAGGCTTCCACCTCATCTTCTTCCAAAAATATTCTTCCATTCCATGTGCCTAAGCCACAACCTCTGCTAAATATTCACCATACTCCTTCATGTATTCCTTCATTCATGTTTCCTCCACCCTCTCACCACCCTTCAAGGTGTGTGTCGATGTTGATCTTGTCTTCCTTTCCATCTACCTTTTCACAATCCTTCCATTCATTATCCTTCTACCTTCTATCCTTTTTCCTCATTTTCCTATTCCTCCTATCTTCCAACCTTAGTCGCTTTACATAAAACCTTATCTTCTATTTTCTCTTCCATCTCCCTTTCCCTATCAACATCTTTGAGCATATTATCTTGAATCCTTTTCATATCATGGTTTATCCTTTCAAGGAGCATTATCTAAAGAGCTTGCCTTCTTCTAGAAAAAAAGAAAAAGAGAAAAAAAAGAAATGAAAATAAAATTGAAAATGTGCCTTGGTGAAAACCTAGAAACAGGCACCTTGGTAGAAAAAGTAAAGAGAAATAAATTCATCCTATGATGAAAACCACTCCCTTGTGGCACCTTGGATAAGTACCATGATGAAAACCTGGCAATCAGAAATCATGCATAGTTCTTCTACATATCTCATCCATTTCATCTTCTCTCTTTGATCTTGACAAGGTTGATCTTTACACATACATTTGGCTATCTCGAGAGTGGTCTTACGATGATCCTGCTTTCATTTCTTTCATGTCTAGCCTTCATATCTATTCTCCTCCATTCATTCTAGTCTTTCACTATCCTTTTCACCTTTGGTCTTGATCTAATCTAATATCTAAAAAAAGAGAAACATGATGCTATGAAGCCTCTTGACATGTCTACTCCTTTGGACTGCATCTTTTCCTTCTTTTGCATTATGACTTTTTGACTTATCCTATGCTAGCCTTCCATCGCTTGTCCAAATGTGGTTTACATGATAATTTTTCCCTAACTTGGGTACTCTTGAGGAGTTTGCCTTTGAGGATTTCTTCCATTCATTTTCCTTCATTCTCTTGTCTTCCATCTCTCCCACCAGCTTGCTAATCCCTCTTGTTCTCCACCTCGCTAGACATTGAGACTACACAATGTGATCTTTTTTGGGAGTGTGATGCCCATTCTATCTACAGGCATCCTTTGTATATATTTGTTGATCCTGAAAAAATACCAAAAAAATTCATATATGATGTTGAAAATTTTAAAAAATCAGAAAATGTCCTGAAAAAATGATCATCTTAGTGAAAACCTGGCAATAGGCACTTTGATGTATCTCAAAAAAATTATATATTCTAAAAATGCCAAAAAATTCAAAAATTCAAAAAAATTAGAAAAAGTGCCTTGGTGAAAACCTGGAAACAGGCACCTTGGTAGCAAAAAATAAAAAAAAATTATAAAAAGTCCTGAAAAAAATTCTTCCAAGTGGTGAAAACCTGGAAACGGGCACTACTTGAGGCCTTTGCACCCCTATTTCTTAGCATGCATCCTTGACACTTAGCCTTTCTCCATCATGGCTTGGTTTGGAATTGGTCTTTGTCTTTGTCTAGGGGGCATCACGGTGTTAGCTTTGGTCTCTTGGATATGCTTGTCTTTAGGACACCTCACAAATGGTGTTTTTCAACACCATCCCAACTTTTTTTTTTCAACACAACTCCTAACATCGAGTGTTTTTCAACACTTGTCAGTTTGGTCTTATCCAGTTTGGTCTTATCCAGTTTGGTCATGTGATCTTACTTGCTTGCAAGCATTTGATCCTTATCCTTGAAACTCAGTATCAGCTTACACACTTAAAATTTTTAAATGCAACACTTAATGCTTGAGATATGTCATGATTTTTTTTTTGTATGCTAACTATTATTGATTTTCGTTGAATGTCCTTGTCTAATAAGTCTCTCCATGATGCATCACTAGAAGACTTGGGGCATGGGGCATGTTTTTCTTTACTTTCTTCTTGTGGGTGTTGTCTTGAACCTCTTCAGTGTCTCTTGTTGTCTCCTTGACACACTTAGGAGATTCGAGGCATCATCCTTAACTATTTTTGCACAACCGTTCTTATGGTCATCCTGGCATTTATGCCTTGAAGCGAGCATGGTTTTGCTATATTAAATTGGGTAAGCTAACATTGCACTCATCTTGACCTTTATGTCTTTGATGCTCATGTTATAATCTTTCCACATTCCAATCTGATATAAATCATATTCAAATCTTCATAGTTGCACTTGTAACTAGTGATGATTGTATGATTTTTTGATGTCCGTTAATAATGGCCCTATGATGAAAATAAGTTCTTTTACATTCTCTAATGAATGCTGAACACAAAAAACCTATGTTACCCATGCAAGTACACCTTTGCATTTTCATGTAAATGCATTATTTAGACTTCATGTTAAATTTGCACTTTTAGGCTACATTATGAGTTTGAGAGGGTTTCCTTCATCTTTCTTGTGGACTTTCAGTCAACTGTGGTCACGTTCTGATCTTCATTTCCTTATCTTCTTTCGTGATCTCAATCAAAATTTCCCATCTTAAACAGTTGATTGATTTTGATGCATCCTCTTTCTTGAGGCAAATTCTCTTTCTTCTCTCCATTTCTTTCCATTTCTTCCAAACTTCTATCTTCCATTCGCTTTCACCCCACTTCTTTTCTTCTAATTCAACCTTGGGGCATAATCTTTCTTGCTGATCTACCTTGGTTCTGTGATTCTTATATTTCTCATCTTACATCAAGAACCTTATCTTTAGTTTGATTTGATCAAATTTATCAATTTACTATTTCTCCTCTATCTCATTTCAATTTCGATCACGAGGGGGTAGTACCTATCAAACTTCAACCCTTGATTCAGCTTTATGAAACTTATCAATTGCTTCTCTTGGGGCAACCTTGCTTTAGATTCTTATCTCTTACTTTGGATGTGATCCCGAATCGACCTCATGTTCAAAGGCCTTTTGTTTATGTTTATCTGGATGTGATCCCGAATTGACCTCGCATCTGAGTTGTTTTGTGATCCCAAATTGATCTCACACTTCAATTCCATTCTTTGACTGCATGTGATCCTGATTTGACCTCACATTAGTCAAAGAGGGGCAAATGTAAGCACCCTAAAATGGTCGCCTAGATTGTGGGCCCCATTTATTCAATTTGTCAATATCAATTCTTGAATCAATAATTTCCATATATTCAAATCAAATTCTTTGATCAAATTGTAACCATTTCAAATATCTCAATTCTTCCTAAGGTTTGAATATTTCATTAATTTTATTTAATTAATTGAAATAAATAAATTCCTTTTAAATAAATAAATTAATGTTATTTAATTGAAATTAATATTTCTAAATGAAATGATGTTATTCAATTAAAATCCATTTTTAATTAAATGACTTTATTTTATTTAATTAATATTCATTTCTAAATTATATAATCTTATTTTATTTTATTAAAAGATATATTATTCTTTTCAATTAAATAAATAAAATATCTTCTCCAAAATATCTTGTGATGGAAAAAGAAACAAGTCAGTTAAAAAGAAATAAGATTAAAAGAATTCCATTCTCCTACAAACTTTCTAAAATTGACTTTTGTTTCCTCTTTTCTATTTATCTCAATTGATCTTCAATTTGGATTCAAATCCACATTTCGCTATAAAATGAGCCCTCTCGCTCTCAGTTGAGGATCTTGAATTTTCACATCATTATTATGCTGCATATTTCACATTAGAGCTTTTCAATTTCATCATTTTAGATTTTGCATATTTAGATTGATTTGCATATAGATATATTTCATATAGTTTAAATTAATTTATTTTGCATTTGCAATCATTTAGAATACTATTTCATTTGCATGCAAGAACAAGATTCACAGAGATTAGCATTCTTGCTTCTCCTCTTTGAATCTCTTGTTCTATGGTGTACTTGCATAGGTATCTGAGGGTCTCTTAAAAAAACCATGCACTCCATAGATAGAGAGTTGTGGGTTGACTTGTGAAGGTTCATTCTTGAGTCTCCTCGCATGCAAAGACTCACAGAAGTGTAACACATTTGCTGTTATACAACCAACATTGCCCCAATCCTTCACAACAATACAATAGATATAGTACTTTCCTAAGTAGCAACAGTCTTACTATTTAAGGTTTGACATCAATGACAATACAACAATTGTTTCAATTGGAGTTTCTAACAATCTCCCTCTTTGGCATTGATGGAAACACCATATGATATCACCTGAATAACACATGGATTACCAACCAATCTAAAAACTTATCTATCCATCAAAAAAGAAATTTTTAATATCCTTAGCTTCATTCTAATTTAGAATTTATAAGCCTCACTTCTGTGACCGTCAAAAGTATCAGATTTCCCTCTATCTTGATCTTTCATTTCAGTTCAGCAACTCAATTCATCTTAGTTCTCTTTGATAGAAATGCCAAAGCAACAACTATAACATCCATCATATGTAAATATTATCTATGTAGCTCAGTGTTTCTCCCTTTTTCATCTTACTTATGACTGATTTTGTATCTTTCTTCTTTTTCACAACTCTAGGCCAATCCTAAAGTGTGACAATCTTCCACATCAATTTGTCAAATAATATGCTATTACACATTTGATGCAGTGCTCCTAGCTTGACTAGGCAGCGTTAGTTAGGGGAAGGACCCCTAATTGACTTCTCAAGTATTCATGTGCTTCTCTTGGTAAATCTTTAGTGAATATATCTGCTAATTGTTCCTTTGTATTCACATATTCCATTTGGACTTCTTTATCTTGTACCAATTATCTCAAGTAGTGATACTTGATTGCTATGTGCTTGGTCTTAGTATGCATCACTAGATTCTTAAAAATATTGATAGCACTTGTGTTGTCATAGAAAATAAAAATAGGTTCAGTGATTTCTTCTTTCATGCCTACCAACAATTTTTTTATCCATACCAAATTCAAACAGTTTACTACAGCAGCAACATACTCAACCTTGGCAGTAGATTGGGAAATGCAATTTTATTTCTTGCTGGTCCAAGAGACTAATATAAATCCAAGAATGAAAACTCCACCACTAGTACTCTTTCTATCATCTATATTTCCTACCCAATTAGCATCTGTATAAACTCTTAGTTCAAATTTGTCATTCTTCTTGTAATACAGTCCATAATCAGTAGTTCCTTTCAGATATCTCATAATTCTTTTCACAGCCATCATGTGTGTTTCCTTAGGATTAGCAGAGAATCTTGCCACAATCCTAATAGCTAATGCAATATCTGGTCTACTATGTACAACATACTGCAATTTTCCAATCATTGATCTATACAAAGTCTGGTTTACTTCTACAGCATCATCATTCTTAGATAACTTTTGTCCAATAGCCATAGGAGTACTCACTGGTCTAGAATCTTCCATTTCAAATTTTTTAGAATCTCATTAACATACTTAGACTGTGTAATGAAAATTCCTTTCATCATCTGATATAATTGTAAGCCAAAAAAGAATTTGATCTCACCAAACATACTCATTTCAAATTTAGTTTGCATTTCATTTGAAAATATTTTACACAAGGCATCTACACCACCAAAAATAATATCATCCACAAAATTTTTGCCAACAAGATACCTTTTCCTTCTTCATCTTTCATGTATAGATTGCTTGTGTTGTTTGTCCTTGAAAATCTAATTTGTATCAAGTAGTTATGCAACCTCTCATACCATGCTCTGGGAGCTTGTTTAAGTCCATATAGTGCTTTGTTTAATTTGCATACCATGTGTCTTCTATTTGGATCAATAAAACCTTCTGGCTATTCTATGTAAACTTCTTCTTCTAGTATACCATTTAAAAATGCAGACTTGACATCCATTTGATATACCTTGAAATCTTTATAAGTAGCATATGCAAGAAGAGTCCTTACTCCTTCTAGTCTAGCTACAGGGGAAAATGTCTCCCCATAATCTATTCCTTCTTCTTGTGTGTAGCCTTTGCATACCAGCCTAGCTTTGTTCCTAGTTATTTCATCATTTTCATTCATCTTATTTCAAAACACCCACTTTGTTCCTATAACATTTTTGTTTTCATGTCTCGGCACCAGAGTCCAAGTATCATTCTTCTCTATCTGGTCAATTTCTTCATTCATTGCTTGTATCCAATCTTCATTTTCTAATGCCTCTCTAGTTGACTTGGGCTCAAATTCACATAGTAAGCATGTTGGATCCTTTTTCTTACGTTTGGTCTGAATTCTAGTATTTTTGTCTCCAATTATCTGTTCAAGCTTGTGATGTCTTCTTACATATTTTGCCAAAATTGGTTCAGCATTTCTCTCCTCTTCATCAGGTTCCTCAACAATATTTTTAGATTCAGCTTCTAAATGCTTGGCAACCCCTTCCTGATACTCGATAGCATTATCTTGTCGCTTGGCATGTTCTTGTTCTCTCTCGGCATTATTTTCTTGATACTCGACATCATTTTCCTATTGCTCGGCATTGCTTACCTAAGACTCAGCATCAAGTGCAAGTTTGTTACTTGCTTCTTCTACTTCTTCAATATACACAAAAGATTTGTAATTTTCTGGTTCTCTTTTGCTGTTAGCTTCATGTCTTTCTACATACTCATCAACTTTTACATTCACACTTTCCACAATTTTGTTAGTGTTAGAGTTCAAACACTTATAAGCTTTACTTTTTATGGAATACACTAGGAATATACCTTCATCACTTTTAGCATCAAATTTTTCATTCCTAGTGTCTTTTAATATGTAGCACTTGCTTTCAAAGATTCTAAAGTATTTAACACTCGGTGCATGTCCATGCCATAATTCATAGGGTGTCAGATTTGTACCTTTCCTGATCTGTACCCGGTTAAGAGTGTAAACAGCAGTGCTTATAGCTTCTTTCTAGTATATTTGTGCCACATTATTTTCAATCAATAAATTTCTTGTACAATCCAATATAGATCTATTTCTTATTTTTTCTATACCATTCTATGGAGGTGTTCTTGGTGTAGACATCTATCTTTTAATTCTTTTTTCATTGCAAAATAGATTGAATTCATTTGATGTAAATTTTCCACCTCTGTTAGATCTAAGACATTTCAAGTTCCTACATGTCTCCTTCTCAACCTTAGCCAAATACCACTTAAAGAATTGAAAAGCTTCAAATTTTTCTTTTAGAAACATTACATGCATCATCCTAGTATGATCATCAACAAACAAGATAAACTATCTATCGCCACAATAACTTTGTATACCCATAGGTCCACAAAGGTCAGTATGAACCAAATCTAAAATGTTTTTAGAAATGAAGGATTTTCTCTTAAAACTTGACTTTGTCATTTTTCCTAACTAACATTCTTTGCACATTACATTCTCAGGTTTCTTCAATCTAGGTAGACCTCTTACTTTCTTCTTCTTACTTATCTCTACCAGATTGTCAAAGTTAACATGACATATCCTCTTGTGTCATAACCAAATGTCATCAAGTTGTGCAACCATACATGTTTCCTCAAATAGGTCAAGATAGAAAAAATTACCTTTAGTATGTTCTCCACTTCCAATCAGTTCACCAGTAGCATCAAATATCTTAGCTTTCTTGTGAAGAAATTCCACTCGGTAACCAGTTCTGTTGAGCTGAGCAACACTTATCAGATTATAATTAAGACCTTCAACCCAATGTGCATTATCAAAAAATATCTTATTAGTCAACTTAATCAAACCTTTTCCTTTAACAGGACATGGTGCATCATTACCAAATGTTACACTTTTACCTCTATAATGATGTAGGGTCTCAAACTTATTCTTGTCACCAGTCATGTGATGTGAACAACCACTATCAATGATCCATTTATCATTTTTGTTCACATAGGAAATTAATGTAGTTTTTTCATCCTCATCATATTCATCTTTCATTGCAACATAAACTACCTCAATTTCAAAGTCATCACTATTAGTGTCAATTTCTTCTTCAGCAATGTAACAAGATTTCTTACCTTTTCTTTTGTAGTCATTGAACCTTCGGTAGCTTCTATCATCCTTTCTGTCTTTTTGTTTTCTTTGTCTTTCATCATCTTTATCCTTCCTATCAGGACATCTAGCAGCTATATGACCAACTTTATTGCATGCAAAATATATAATAGGGAGTTTACATTTATACTTTCCTTTTCCCCTTCTCAATCTTCTAGCCATAAGAGCTTCTAGATCTTCAAGTTCTTCATCAGAAGTGTCACTGTCACTTTTGCTTTCACTTTCACTTTCACTGATGCATTTTTCCTTTTCTTTCTTAGGCTTGTTCAGAACTAATTATGACTTGAAAGTAGATTCAACATTACCAATACTACCAATAGTGAAATTGTCATAGTTAGAAAGCTCAAAAGTAGTCAGCTTGCCAACCAAAGTTTCCAAAGTAAGGAAATTTGTAGAGTTACATCTAGATTCTTGAATAGCAGAGATCTTGATAGCATATATATGGTGCAGAGTTCTTAGCACTTTTCTAATTATAGTTTCATTATCAATAATCCCATTTGCACCTCTAATAGCATTTACAACTTCTTTTATTCTACCACAATATTGTGTAATGTTTTCATCTTCTTGCATTCTCATCTCATCAAACTTAACTCTGAGACTCTTGGCCTTTGCTTTTAGTATATTTAAGTCACCACTATAGATATTTTTAAGAGTGTCCCACATCTCCTTGGCACTTGTGCAATCTTTAACATCTTCAAATTCTAGATAGGTTAGGGCAGATGCAATTTCCAGCATTGCCTGGTTATGTTCTTTCTTAGCTCTTATTTCCTCAGTAGTCAAAGGTGTGATAGGTGAGACATAGTCATTCTAAATATAATACTTTGTAGAATCACCAATACTAGCCAGATGTAGCTTCATCAAGCTTTGTCATGTAGGAAAGCTTTCCTTGTTCAGCTTCGGTGCCTCCTTATACATCCTGATCATTTGCTTCAAGCCCATTTAAACTTGACTTCTGTAAACACCAATAATAAGAAACAAATCTCTGATACCAATTGTTAATATGATTTAGAACAATAGAGAGGGGGGTGAATCAATTGTTCTTAGGTCCTGATGTATAAAAATAAACTTCAAATCCTTTACTGTAAATCAAATCTAATAATCAAAACTAACTCGGTCATCACTGATTTAGTAATAGAAACATAAAAAAATGTAGTCCACTACCCAACTATATCTAATTTGTAAAACACGAAAAATGTTCAAACCATAACATTCACACAAGTATTGACACCAAGATTTATAGTGGAAACCCAATATGGGAAAAACCACTTTGTAACATGCTACTATTATTTTCACTCTTCTGAAGTGAGCTCGATTAAAATCCAACCCTATCAAAGGTTACAATACACATTGTTAGGTGTGACGTGGTTAAAGGATTTAATCACCCTATTAAAAGTGAGCCTTGTTATAGGACTTACATACATTCCATTAGAATGCAACCTTGTTCAAAGGATTTAACAAATGACTATTAAGTCAACCTCTGTTAAAAGGATTTTGACTGTTACAATGGTTAGAAAGTAGCAACAATATTGATATGAAAAACATACAACTCACTTTGCAAATATTAGATCTGATTCCATACACTAATGATATTTTACTAACTTTGACACTTTTCCATTTCCATCTCTAATCTACTTGGAACTTTTCTTCAAGTAACCACCACACTTCTCCTTCAGCCTTTTCTACTTATATAGTCAATAAACTTTTTGATCTTCCAGCATTCTCTATTCACCCACACTTTTCACATCCAATCTTAGGTTTCTTTTAATACTCATCTTTTGCTGCTTAATCACCTTTTCAAATTTTAGGGTTAGGTCAGATTCATTGAATCTACCCACTTTATGTTCTTCAGCTCCTTTTCTAGAATCATTTCAAATCTCTTAAAGATTTACAATAAAATGTTTTTCAGTGCATTGAATGCTTTCAAACAATCAATAAATAAAGTCAACACATTTTACATAATCCAAGAATTCAACAATGTCGACTCCAAATCTGAATTCTCTTCAAATATAAAAATGTTGATGCTCAGTCAATACTACAATTAACTACTTGGTCTTCATGTAGAAGCTCGGTCATTACTAAAAATATCTCCTCAGCTTACACTATCTTCCTCAGCAATTAACTGATGCTCAGTCAACACTAGAATTTTGCTCAGCATGCACTGACTCAATCGACACTAACATCACTCGACTTAAACATGATTTCTCCATTTTTTCTCGGTTAAGCCTAATAGTTTAGTCTTCAAACTTACTAAGATAAATAATACATTGTCTCATCATTGTACAACATAGTCAAGTACACTTTTTAGTATCAAGATAACTCAACCTTTCCTTAGTTGCTATTGTTACCAACCTTGCCCCAATCCTTCACAATAATATAATAGATATAGTACTTTCCTAAGTAGAAATAGTCTTACCAGTTAAGGTTTGACATTAATGACAATACAACAATTGTTTCAATTGCAGTTTCAATAAGGGCTGCCTCTAAATCATCAAATTATAAAGACACGATACCAACATTATATAGTATTGTCCAACAACTCTAGCATACCAATGCAAAAATATCAATGTTTAAGTTGCTTTGGATATCTCCCACTCATCGAGCTATTCTAGATAAAGCTCTGCTCGATTCCAATGTTCCTAAAAATATTGATCTAGATAGATTTTAGGCTATGGTTGGTCATCTGACATCACCCTAGTATATCTCCTTTTTAGAGGAAGATGACAATTCTTTGAGTCATTTGCATAACCATCCCTTGCACATTGAAGTCTTGATCCAAAACCATAGAGTCAAATGCATGTTGATAGATGGAGGTGCTGGTCTAAACATATGTTCTTACAACTTGATTACACAACTGGGATTATCAGAATCTTCCATTGATCCTAAAAAGAAGATAACTATCAAAGAATATGATGAGCAATAAAGATCTTCCAAAGGAATAATTTTCTTACCTATCAGAACAGGGCCAGTTATTAGAGACATCACATGTCAAGTTCCTGATCTACCTTTGTCTTACAACATTCTCCTAGGGAGACCCTAGATACATGAAATGTGAGCTATTCCTTCCACATACCATCAGTGTTTGAAATTTCCTTATGAAGGAGTAGAGGTAACCATTCCAGCTGACATATCTACAACTTGCAATGCATTGAAAGAGAGTGCTGACAAACTTGTTCCGAATAACAGAGAATCTTCCACTAAGAAAATAGACATGGCATCTACATCCAAGATGGAATAAATTGCAAAGGAAGTCAAAATCAAAGACAAAGGCATGGGAGAATATACTAGGGAACTAGTCATATCTTTGACATCTCTCCCCATCTCACCTAAATCTTATGGATAGTCTTTAAAATAGACAAAACAAGAATCTAAGGAACCTCTTACTACCTATAAAGGGAATTTTTTTGTAGAACAAGTGTCCAAATTTTTTTTTGAAGAGGATGAAGCTATACTCGCATGGCTATATAAAGATGAGTCTCAATCCCAAACTATTCAAGCATATAACTCTAAAACACTGAAGGTTCCTTCAAAGTCATATGGGCCAAGGGATAAACTGATAGCTAAAATAGGATATCCTCACAAAGGACCCCTAGGAGTGAGAGGAAAAGGTCTCATAGCACCCATTGCACATGTGGGTTGATCTAACAAAGATACCACAAGCCTAGGCTATAGAAAAAACAAATAGAACCAGAAGAGCACAATAATGAAGTAGAGGAAAACAAACAGGGTGATAGTGATGATTCTATTACTACAGATGTTTTTCCCTATGAAGGATTTTCTAAAGACATCCTAGATATGCTCAGAGATGAAGATGAGACAATAAAAAGGATCAATGTAGTAGAAACACAAGAACATACTACTACAAAAATGATAGTCACCACACAAGAACTGGCTGATCTTGAATCTAACCAAGAGGAACACACTAGTGATTCTGAGATAGACTCTTATAAGTATGAATACAAATCAGAATCTGAAAGAAACCCAGCTTGGGGAATCTGTCCAGATTTCACACATATTCTTAGATTTCCTAGAGGTCCAAAATTAGAAGATGAATCCAATGATTATGAATGGGGATTCATTCCAGAAGAAGATGAACTCATCAAAGAAAAACATGTAGATTTCATTCACCAATATACACCTACACCTGATGTAAGTCTAGAGAAAAGTAACAAACTTAACGAGTCTAATCCACCTACTCCAAAAGTGGAATCCAATAATAATGTTGTACCTCTTAATGAACTGAACATCTTGAGTAGTAGTATCACCTTTGATTTTGTGAGTTGGATCATTTCCAATGATGCCAATACCATGTGAGTTAATATGATTAGCCAATCCCTTCCAAAGCTTACTATCCAACATCTAGAGTTATCGACCAAATGTCCAAAAATCCAAACCAAGACATCTATATGTTCAAATTGGACTATGCCCTTGCATGCTATCTCAATGTTGTTGAACCTATGATGAATTCCATAAGTGAACTGAGTGTTAGCATGATAGAGTCAGATATCAAATATCTCAGTCAAAAGAATAAGAGTAAAAATTAAAAAGAGTTCTGAGGGTGAAAACCACTTTGTGGTAGTCTCAAAACCTAAAATAGTAAAAATCAAAGACATATTCAAAGGTGAAAACCTCTCTGAGGTGCCTAAGGATGAGATATTTGATGTCCTTCTGAGTTATTTATAGGATAGATCTCTAGTACTGATTAAGCCCACTCAATATATCAACTTGGGTATAGCAGAGGAACCACAACTGATTCATGTAGCACAATTACTATCTAAGGAAGAGAAACAAGCATTCACTACTTTCTTAACAAAAAATAAAATCAACTTCACATGGAAGTATTTAGATATGCTAGGATTGGATCTTGATCTTATAATGGACCATCTCTCTATAGCTCTAGGAGTGAAACCTGTCAAACAGAAGTTACGTAGGATGCATCCACATGTGGCACTTCTTGTCAAAGCTGAGCTAGAAAAATTGCTAAAAGTTGGATTCATCCAAGTTATTGACAATGCTGAATGGATATCAAACATTGTGCCTATTTTCAAATCATATAAATCTATTAGAGTGTGCACAAATTTCATAGATGTGAACAAAGCATGCCCTAAGGATGATTTTCCACTACCTAACATTGATATGATAGTGGACATGACTGCGGGTTTCGAGATGTATTCTTTAATGGATGGTTTCTTTGGATATAACCAAATCAAAATTTCTCTAGAAGATCAAGAGCAAACTTCTTTCACATGTGCATGGAGTACCTTTTGTTGGAATTTCATGCCATTTGGTCTTAAAAATGCAGGTGCTACATATCAACGAGCCATGACATCTATTTTCCATGACATGATGCATTGAGCTATGGAGGATTATGATGATGACACATTAACTAAATCAATGATAAGATTAGAAAATTTGAATGATTTGAGAAAAAATACTGGATAGAATAGAGAAGTTTAGTCTCAAACTGAACCCTAAAAAGAGTGCTTTTGGTGTCACTTCTGGAAAGCTCCTATGCTACATTGTTTCAAAGAAGGGCATTGAAGTAGATCCTGCTAAAGTCAAGGCTATAATGGAGATGCAACCTCCCAAAAATATCATTCAAATGAGAACTCTACAAGGGAGAGTTCAATCTATTAGGAATTTCATATCTCAGTTGGCAAACATATCACAACCTTTTACAAAAACATTGAATAAAGGTGTGACTTTTACATGGAATGAAGAATGTGAGAATAATTTCAACAACATCAAGCACTATCTATCAAATCCTCCTATTCTGATACCTCCTATTCAAGGAAAACCATTGATTCTATATGTCTCCACCATAGATACATCACTGGGGGCATTGCTAGCACAACATGATGAGAACAAAAAGGAAAGAGTTATTTACTACATTAGCAGAACATTGGTAGCATATGAGAAAAACTATTCAATGATTGAGAAAGCTTGTCTAGATGTGATCTTTGCATCATAGAAACTGAGACACTACATCTTAGATCATACAACACAATTGGTAGCTAATATTGATCCACTAAAGTACCTACTAAGCAAAGTTGTCCTCACAGGTAGATTAGCTAAATGGGTGATGCTATTGAGTGAATTTGACATAGAATATGTTTAAATAAAAGCTATCAAAGGAAAAATAATTGGAAATTAGTTAGCTGACACACCAATGTTTGATGATACACCATTACATATGGAATTTCTTGATTCATCCATCATGCACATATCTTCTAGGACTTGGTGTCTTTTCTTTGATGGATCTTATACATAGAATGGATCTAGAGCAGGCATATTGTTCATCACACCTCAAGAATACTCAATCCCTAAAGAATTCAGAATAAAGTTTCCTTGCACAAAAAATATTGTTGAATATGAAGCTCTCCTTAATGGTATGAAGATAGAAATTGAGTGGAGGGTAATAGAATTACACATTCATGGAGACTCACAACTTGTAATACACCAAGTCAATGATGTGTATCAAACCAAAGATGAGAAGTTGGTTCCATACAAATGCATGGTATATGACCTAAACAAATAATTCATATCTATCACATTTGAATAGATTCCTAGGATGGAGAACAAGGTTGTTGATGCTATGGCAATGCTATCATCTCTACTACAATAGCCCAAACATGAGCTACACTATGAGTTCCTAGTGGAAGCACTATCATATCCTACATATGATTCCCCTAAAACCCACATGATCTACACAATTGTAGGTCATGATTCATCTCAATATAAAAACTTTTTCTCCTATCTCTAAGACCAAATCATTCCTGATTCCTTCAACCACCATGAGAAATGATACCTTATCTGAAATGCATCCCGGTATGTCATCATTGGTAATGATATGTACAAACAAGGTCTAGATGGTACACTCCTTATATGTTTAGAATGGGAAGAGGCTCAACATGCATTAGAGGAAGTCCATGATGGTATATGTGGATCACATTCTAATGGTTTAACACTAGCTTGAAAACTTATTAGGGTTGGGTACGATTGGCTTGAAATGGAAAAAGAGGCTATCAAATATGAAAAGAATTGTCAAAAGTGTCAAGTCCATGGGAACTTGATTCATGCACCAGGGAGAGATCTTATCCCCTTTAGTACACAATGGCCTTTTCAAAAATGGGCATTTGATCTTATAGGAGCCATACATCCTCATTCTTCTAATGGACATACCCATATTATTACAACTACAAACTACTTCACAAAATGGGTAGAAGTAGTCCCTTTCATTCAAGCAACTAGTAAGCAAATTTCCATATTCATTCTGAACTACATCATATGTCGGTATGGAATCCCACATTCAATAGTCACAAATAATGGTGGAAAATTCAAGAATAAAGACTTAGATGGTTTATGTGCTAAATTCAAGATAACACAACATTGGTCATCTATCTACTATCCTCAAGGGAATGGACAAGCAAAGGCATCCAACAAGAATCTGTTGAAAATTCTACACTGTACAGTTAATAAAATAGGAAGAGACTGGCATCTCATGATCAATCTAGCTCTCTGGGCCTACAGAACAAGTATCAAAACACCCACTAGGGCTACACCATTTGCTTTAGTTTATGGGTCTGAAGTGGTACTACCTATTGAGGTTGAAATCCCATCACTAAGAATTAGAATGCATGGTCTAGTAACTGATGATGACTACAGAGTGTCAAGGTTGCAAGAACTAGAACTACTAGATGAGTGCAAACAAGCAACATATGATCATCTTAGAGTATATCAGAAAAGAATGTCTAGAGGCTACAACAAGAAAGTCAAACACAGAGAATTTCAGGTTGGCGACCTAGTCTTGAGAGAGAATCCTAAAAATCAATCACATCGAGAGTGCAAAGGGAAGTTTGAACCCAACTGGTTGGGTCCCTTTGTAATCACTACTACTTTTGGCTCTAAAGCCTATCAACTCTCAACAATTGAAGGAGAACAGCTTTGAGCACCAATCAACATTCTGCATCTGAAGAAATTCTATGCCTAAGGCATTCAGTATTCAAAAATGTCCTGAAAAAATTATAAAAATCAAAAAAAGTAAAAAAAAAATCCTGGTAAAAACCTAGCAATAGGCACCTTGATGTATCACAAAAAAATCAAAAAATATCAAAAGTACAAAAAAATTGAAAAAAATGAAAAATACAAAAAAAAATGAGAAAAAGAAAAAGTGCGTTGGTGAAAACTTGGAAATAGGTGCCTTGGTAGAAAAAATAGAATCTCTACCAAGATGATGAAAACCTGGCAAACGAGAACCACTTGTTCAAAATGCTCCATCTATCAATGCAATATTGGTCTTTCCTAGCTTTCATTCTTCTTTAGTTTGTATATATCCTTGTTTCAATAAAGTCAGTATGTACACCAATTGGAAAAAGAGTATGTCTCCTATCAATGTTCAAACTTAGGGGCAATCAAAGTCATATCCTATAGTCCTTAGTATCTCAGATGTGTCATATCTAGCCAGGGTCCTTTGAAGCTACATCTGATTCTATCTATCTATCTCCTTTCTAGAAAGGATTTTGCATCTACAACAATACAAACAAACATCAACACGAATGAAAACAATCTTTGTTGCGTGCTTTAATCTTCTTTGTATGCTTACTAATTCACATTGAGGTTTTTGCACATTGTGTCCTTTCAAGCTCTTCGATGATGTCCTTTACAGGATTTAGAGAGTGATGACTGGGGGCATAATCTTTTCTTTGTTTTCTTCTTTGAGTGAAAATCTAATAACTTTGGAAATTCTAGATTGAAATGGTGTCTGTCTGTAAGAGCCTCCATCATGTGTTGGATGGCCATGAGTACCTTAACCATTGATACCCATAAAATTCAACAAAGTTTGATCTAGCTTGCATCTTTTTGAATGATTTCTCAATCCTACTGTGAATGGCTATTAACCAAGGATGTGAATGATAAAGGGTCGCTGCAGGTAATTCACATTGGAGACAAGAATGAATTTTGCAAACTATTTGGCATTTTTGTTCCGCAAGTTGTATTCAAGTCATCGCGACATTTATGTTTTGATGCTTATACAAATTGCTATATAAAAATGGACATGATATTCAGGTCATCTTGGCATTTGTGCCTTGGTGCTTATATCTAATCCAACATTCTGAAAAAAAAATCAATATTCATATATTCATAGTTCTTGAACTAGTGGATGTGGTATTGATTTATTCGGTTACCTAAAAAAAATTCAATGATGAAAACAACTGACACATGATCAGTGACTAGGTCCTAGGTCCTAGGTTTAAATTTCATTTTTCACTTTGCATGATTTCATTTATCTCACGATTGCCCAAATCAGCTTGATGCTTAATGATTCTCCAAAACTATGCTAAACATATCATAAGCATTAAGTATCTCATGAAGGTCTTCTTAACAGATCACCAAGCAAGCACCCCTGGCTAATTTTGACATTCTGAATCCATTTTCAGGATCAATTTAATCAAAATCTAAGATCATTTATATTGTCAAAATAGTGATTTCAAATTTTTGGACCTAGGATGGTTGACTGCTTGCATAATCGACCTTCAATCATCACAGGAATCTAGATTTCAACTAACTGATTATCTTACATCAAACTATCAAAATTTCAACTTGGTCACCCATGGTCAACTCATGGTCAAACCTAGTCAAACTTGTTCTCCAGGACCTCCAAATGATGTAGAACGCATTCTTGAATGTGTATAACCACTTCTTAAATCAATTAACATGCTTCTACACCATTTACTGCTGACTTTTCTTATCAGATTTTGATTTTCATCCTGAAGGGGGCATGGTATTGCATATCAATCAATCTATCAATCAAATCTTTCCCTCAATAATCAAGACAACAATCACGTCTAGTTGTTGATTCATCAAAAGACCTCATCGCTTGGGGTACATCACTTGGGGCATATCAGATTCATTGAGATCCATATCAATGTAGTATCCTAATCTATCTTGTAAATTGTATCAGCTTTTCGTAAGCATCAGTTCATTAGTGTCATTTCCTTGGTTCTTCGTAACTGAAGGGTTTGGATGTGATACCATTTCAATTCCTTTGGACAATCAGGTCTGGAGTTAGGACGGTCACTTCTTCATAATCATAAGGTTCAGAATTAGTTATTTTTGACACTTTTGTAGTCACCAGTTCATTGTTGCTATAGTTAACATCATCTTTGGTCAATCAGGACCTAACATCTTCAAATCTTTTAAATTAGTTTCTGTCTCAGAATTGGTTAATCTCTCAGAATCTTTCATCATCATAAAAAATAGATTAATTTTTGAACCACTGCGCTTCATACAGTGATTCAAAAAGGGGCAAAATGTAATACCCTAAAAATGGGCTATAGGTTTATTAACCTCTTACATCAATAATTCGATCAAAATTGACATCAAAGTCCTAACCTGAGGCACATCTGCACATCAGTTTATCAAAAACCTAATTGATTATCTTAATTTTGCATTGGGGAATATTCCTTGAATATTCCTAATTTATCATAATTATCTTTAATTGAATATTATTTGACGATAAATGTCATTATTTATCCTAAAGTTGATTAATTGAATATGATGAATATTTAATTAATTATTTTAATTCTACCACTTAATTATTTAATTAGCTTTAATTGTATTTATTCATAATTAATATTGTTTTTATTTTGACAATAAATCAAAATTCCAACAAAAAATCAATTAAATATTTATTTAATTGATTTAAAATCAAAGTTGTCAAATTTAATGATTTAATTGGAATAAAGTTTGATTTAATAATTGATTAACCCATAAATCAATTGTTTTAATTCAAAATCAATTAAGTGGAAATAAATCACTTTATTTATTAAATTAATTCATATTAAATCATGCACAATCAGAAAAGTAGTTAACTTTAAATCAATTTTCAATTTCAATTTGTTAACTTTCTAAACTCAACATCTGATGATGAGTTGAAAAAGAGAACTAAACTCTATTTTGAGATAAAAACTACTTTTGCATGATTTTATGAGTTTATTTATTCTTAAGTTCTTGTTAACTCAAAAATCAACCTGAGTTTATCAAGAGTGATTTATGGTTTTTCTTATGCATCCTCAAACCCTGGATTTCTATAAAAACAAGGCTCAACTCTTCATAATACATCTCTTGAATTTGCACAATTACTCTAGTGAATCTACATCTGAAGAATCAAGCTTTTGCGATAGGCAATTTTGTGATATCATTCATTGTTTTTCATAGCTTTGCATATCAATTCATAGCATTGTTAGATTAAGTGCATATCAATTTCAATCCATTATAGAATAGTTTCATATCAGCTTTTCATCTGATTGCATCAAAATACAAAAATATAGATTAATTTGCATTCATATTTCATTGCTTTCATCAGTTCAAATCCTTCATTTAGGTGTTGCATCATCACTGATCTCAGTCATAATCTGAGAATACCATACCCGCACCTACTAGAAGGCAGTAAATCACCTAGTTAGCTTAGTTTCATTTACATTGCATATTTTGATCTTGCTAACCTCTAATGTTTTGCTATAGTGTTGTATCCACAACTAGGTACAATTTTCACACACACATCAATATATATCTAGCTAAGCCACAAGTCAACCAGTCAGACATTTAATTACAATATAGGTCCAGCCTAAGGAGAGATACCAAAGAAAAATAAAGATTGATCAAAACATGACGTGCCTTTACATTTAGGTCCACACATGATCAAAGAACATGTACCTAACTTAGAAAGATCCAATTCCATCATACGGAACCGCACAAGATGAAAAACTCCACGTTTCACGTGAAACAAACTGAAAATTGATACCTAAGAAAAATGGTCATAACTTTTAACTCATAATGAATTACCTGACTTATAGTCTTAGGAGAAGATATTACTTTAGGTCCTCTTAAATTCCCTAAGAGATAAAAGTCTGATTCATTAAGGATCAATGGTTACACACCACACAATCAGCACCCAAAAAGTAGGAAAATACAGCTCCGACGACAAGTAAAATAGCTCTAACTTTGAAACGGTCCATCCAATCCTTATGTGCTCATAGGAGAAGGTTAAAAAATAGGTCCTCAACATCATGTAAGCTTCACACAACATGAAAATAATAAATTCAACAATTATAATTCAAACAATGGAAAATAGGAAATGTTTTTGGTTGATGCAAGATTGCTCAAGGCTTGAGATGCTCCTACATCAAACACCCTAGGTAAATAAAATAATTTTCTCATGAACATCTTAAGGGAATCAAAATAGGTATTCCATATCTTTTCTTAACCCATATCTTCTCTTGTCCTTCATTCCATGTTGTCTTTACTTTTTCCATTGTCACACTTAGCAAATCAGCTTGTCCTACACCTTTCTCGTCTTTACTTTTTGCTATTGATAGAAACTGATTCTGACCATCTTTTCCACTTTTGATTACACCAGCACTTCGGTGAATCACATCTTCTCCAAACTTACTAATCAGCTCGGCATCATCTGCAATCCTCTCTATCACTAGTGCCATCATTTATTGCACTATCTTTTTAGAAAGTACATCTACCTCTTAATCTCTATAAATTCCTCAACTATGTCATGCTCCTTTCCTTTCAAATTCAGCTTCCTTTCATCCACAGGTTCATCAACTATTTACTCTTGATGTTTTTCATAAGTACAACACCTGATAACTCCACACCCTTTAGCCCTAACTTCTTGTAAGGGTAATGGTTGGCAAGTTGACTATACTGATGTATATGACCTGATATAGCATTGTCATTATGGAAAAATAGTCATATAGAAATTTGGAGTGAGCGCACTTGATGAGAAGATCAGAAATCAGTTAATTGTTGAAGACTGGGTAGTGTACAAAGTCCCTACATCTCAGAGCATCAGCACACATGTGTATGGTAAAATTATGGTATGCACCCTAGAAGTTAAGTTTGTTAGACTATACTCATGCTTATTCTATGAGTGCATAAGCATATGTGCAAGGATGTGAAAGTTATAGTCAGTTGAAGTGCACAACCAATGTGTGCCAGCAGAGAACAAAGCATGGATCTGATAGTTAGTATTTTGGTTTGCGATTATAATATAAAGTTGTAAAGGCTATGTGCCCATTGTATTTAGGTTACCGACATGTTTATATGTATAATTGTAAGCATGCTTAAGCCAATTCAATTGGAAGTGTTATTTGTGATTAGTTATAGGGTTGACCTAATTGTTTATTTTATATGAGCATATAAATATAAGATGTGCCCATTATATTGGGTATGGAAGTTGATAGAGTAATATGTTAAGGAGAGTAGAAGTGTGCGAAGACATTGTGAGATGTATTAAAGCTTTGTAAGAGGTCAAAGTGTCAATGCATCAAAGGAATTGATCTAATAAGAAGTGTCACAATGACAGTTCACCCAACAGATATAGTGTGTATCTGATATTAGAAGATTGTAGCCTTCACCATTTGAGAAATGAGCTCTAGGATAGTGAGTCCACTCCCCTAAGAGGGATCATTGTAAAAGACTCCTAATAGGGTCTGACCCTTGACAAGGTCTACTGTACTTAAAGCATTGTAAAGCTACTCCTAACAGGGTAAAGGATCTTCTAACAAGGATCACAAAACACTAGTGCAGAATATTAGTGGGTGTCAATTCCCACTGAGGTTTTTACCTATTTGGGTTTCCCCGTAATCATATCGGTGTCATGTGTTGATTTAATTTTTCATGTTGATGTGAATGTTTAATTTAGTACTTAAGCATTTAAGATCAGTATAAAGATTAAAGGGAAAAGTTAAAATATAGTGAACACTAATTCACCCCCCCTCTTAGTGTTCCCATTCCTAACAATTGGTATCAGAGCTCTGGTCCTCAAGAAAGAAGTTTAACCACTTGAGGAGATCATGGACAAAGAACAAATGAAACATTTGAAAAGAAGTCTGGAAGTTTCTCTTGAAGACCTAGAGAATTCAGAAAGAGAAATTGAAGAACTAAAGGAAAAGGTTAGTGATGCTCAATTAGTTATCAAAAAACTAAGAAGGGATTTGAAAGAATGCTCTAACAATGAGCTTCAAAAAAAGGTCAAGAAGTTAAATGAAGAAAATGCATCCTTACTAAATCAGCTTGAAGAGTTTGATGATAAACTATTCAATAATCAAGAAGTCTACAATGAACAAGTCAAGGAGAACCTTCAACTCAATGAGGAATCAAGGGAAGCCAACTTAGAAATCTTGGAACTAAGGAATTGCAAAGAAAGATTGGAGTCTAAATTGAAAGAAGAAAAGAATCACATTGACAAATTACACACCAGTTCTAATTTGATAGAATCTCAGTTGTATGCAAGAAGAGCCAAAGGAGATACTGGTTGTATTAGATACAATGAAGCACAAAACTAGATTGACAACATGTGAGAAAGAAAGGATACACAAAAGGACTCTTCTAATACTGATAAGACTGAAGATCAAACCAAAGACAATGGTGGACCTTTTAAAAATGAGCTCAAGCCTAGAGAACACACTTGTTTTGCATGTAACAAGCATGGACACATTGCAAGAAATTGTACAAAGGTAAGATCTTATAATGGTTACTATTATTCATACAATAGATTTGGTCATAAAGCTATGAATTTCAAGACTAGTAAGAAGAATAAGATTCAGCATGATCAGAGAAATTAGAATTAGACAAATGTAAGAAGTTCACAAAATGTTACATGTCAGCTATGTAACTATAATGGTCACACAACAAAACAATGCAAAATGATGGCTCATGTCAATGCGTCGAGGAATATAAGACCTCCAGTCATTTGTCACTCTTGTAACAAGGCTGGACATATCTCAAATTTTTGTAGATCAAGGACACAAGGTCATGAAAGCCATAAAAATGTTGAAGGACCAGTATTGAATACCGAAGAAGTCAAGTTTGTGAAAGCCTCGAAGGATGTGAGCTTGACTTGGTCAGAAGGAAAGAAATAAAAATTTGATGAGTATGTATTGGATGCATCCACAGTGGATGTACCCTCTACATTTGGATGAATGGCCCCCAAGGTCATAAGGGGAGCTAATTTAGCTCTAGACCCCTACATGGCTGGTATACTCATTCTTAGAGTATGCACCATTGGACTTAAGCTTTTGGAGTGTAAAGGAATATTTGTGCAAGAGCGCACATGCTAATTGTTAGCAGAACTCAAGTTAGAAATTTTGAAGTGACAGCCTGGTTTACGCAACTTGCATTAATGGTGGAATTCTCACTTTAAGTACATAGAATGTTGTTTCATTACTCATTGCATTTTAATTCAGAGTGATTGGAGAGTAGAAAAGGCCATGGAAATTATTGTGAATACTTTGAGATTGATCTATCAAAGATTAGCAGTGCATTTGGTCAGTTGTAGAAACCCTAGCTCGTTGCACTGATACAGAAGCCTTCAAATTATCTCAAAAATCAATTGGAAGGCGATTAACAAGTAAGTCATGGCAACTCCCATTGTTTATGATGTTGCTGAGAAGAAGAGATATGTATTCAAGAGACATCCATTTAAGTCAACTCTAGATGACTTAGAGGGATCATTCTCCCACACACCTATGGGCATTATGCATGTGGAGGATATTAGGGCATATATCTACTGCAAGAAAGAACCGGTAGGGTTGGATAGGTTAAGGGCACACATGGACACCATGTTGAAACTAGATAAGACATTCATGGATGAATATGTTAAATGGAATGATCACCCTACTGTTGAGTATGCTATGGCATATGAATTCTATGAGACATAATGGATAAAGATTTTATTAAGCAGAATTCACTAGTAAATTTTAGCCTATTTTTTTACGACGATTAGTTAAATTTTTTATACCAATTGGTCAACCAAATGACCAAAACTATTGTCAGACTTTTTTAATTGATTATGATGAAGGGTGCTCCCCTTAATACCACAAACACATAACAGAAATAGAGAAACAACAACAATATGCAAGAATAGAAAATTGGCTTCTTGTTATCTCCACAAATGTGGAATTACAAACTTTCAAAATTACAATATGCAAAGCCACATGGGCATTCCCTTACAATATTCTGTAGGACAAAGCCTCGAATCAATACCCAGATCTACTACCCAGAACTATTCTGAACTGCCTAAGATAATAATACAGCCTTCCTTATATAGGCAATTTTCCACCGCCTGGGAAGGTTCCAGAATTTTAGCCAATAAGGCCGACCAAACTTAGAATTATTTTTATTTTACATTTCATTACATCATAGTCGGCTCAAAATAAATTTTGAAACCCGAACAGAAATTTTGAAGAAAAATCATTTTCCGCCATTTCAGGTGACCCAACTTCCGAAGACCATAAGTCATCACCAGTTGACCCGATTGACTATTGTAACCCCATTTTGGAAAGGGCGCGAGGAGCTCTACAACACCTAAATTAAGCAAGCTTCATTCAACCCAAAATTTGACCTCATCCGGGGCCTCTAAAGCCTTCAAAACTGAGTTCAAAGTTTCTGCACCCTATTTCCAAAACCGAAAATTTTCAATATCTTCAAAACCAGACTTGATCTAGCCATGAAACTTTACTGGCAGGCTGATATGACAGAGATGAACCTCCACATGTGAAATCAGAACATTCCGAGATCGTATGACCAACTTACTAAAAATAGAAAGTTTCTAGAAATAGCAGCTCTGCACAAGATAGCCCTTATTGAAAAGCAAAAACAAATATTTTTTGGGTGATGCAAGATTGCTCTTACACCCAGGATGCTCCTACATCAGATTATATGATAGAAAAAACATCGTCAAAATTCTGACGTTCATAGTGGTTGAATTATCAACCGAAGTGTCATCAAAGTGATTGCTTCAACCTGGATCATACCTTTTATCTCTGTGACCAAAGCTCGTTGAATTGTCAATGACAAGTGGTTGGAATAGATGTCAAACACATAGCCATCTTGTCAAAATGCCAAAGGAAGTGTGTCTCTCTTTCAAAGACATTTGGTCTGAATAGACATCAAACACATAGCATTCTTGTTGAAAGAACTATTATTTATACGTCAAAAAAATGACCAATAATAATTTATGGTTAATTAATATATATATATATATATATATATATATATATATATATATATATATATATATATATATATATATATATATATATTATCAAATTAGGCATACCAATATTATCACATAAAAAATTATGAAATTATAGGCATATTGCTCTTTCATTATCAAAATGACGGCTAAAATGATGATGAATTTCTTGCAAAGCATGTGAATCCCTACTCCCATGTTTTTGCATCCTTGTAATTGTGACAAGTGATGTCATTACTTAGAAAAAAGATAAAAAGAAAATAGGAGCTTTGGTAAATACTCCAAATCAAATCAGCCTTATATTGAGTGATGATTACCATATGTGAATTGAAATCAACAAAGCATAATTAGTAGCATCTTATATCATGAATCGTCACTATATGATTGTAGCAAATGAGTAGGAACTAGCCCAAATAAATCTTGGATTAATTGGAGGAGATTTGAATGAGCTACTGTAAGCTTAGACCTAGCTACTATATATGCACTTTAGAATGTACTATTTTCAATTTTTTTACTACTGATATTTGGGAGGAAAAATAGTCAGTTCCTAATAGGAATTTAGCCAACAAATTCGACATCTAGGAAAGTACTGTTAAAGTGTAGATAGGCTATTATACACCTACTTGTACAATTTTGTATGAAATAAGGCACAAAATGACATCAAGCACCATCCCCACTAAATGAGAAGAAGGAACAAAATTCCATCAAACAACAACATCAATAATGGCAGCAGTATCTTGTTGCTATTGCACATGGTCCACCTAGTCTTCCACTGCTTTGCATGTCCTTTCTTTCCTTCATTCATCAACTTCCATACCCACAAAGATTCTTTCTCCTTCACCCTTATAACCAAAAGTCACATCACTCTTTAAGTCCCATTCTTGCCATTCATAGGCCATACAAATCCATGTTGTCTATTATGCTTCACTAGGCTACAAGTGGGTAAAGAGGGAAAAGAAGAAAGAGAAATAAATGCTAGAATGGAAAGCATGAATGTTGTTGCAAGCATGTCATTTTCTTGTGAGAATGGAGGGTTAAATAAGTTTTTCAGGCCACTAGTCCAAAGATTAATTCTTTCTCCAACTAGTAGTAGCACACCAATGGCTAATGCATCTATCTGGTCTCAACAGTCCCATGATCAGTACAACCACCAAGCTTTCTCTTCATCAACTGCTACTAGAAACCTCTCAATGTTAGCTACAGCCTACCTTCTTGATAGAAAGAATATTAACAAGATGGATTGAGAAGTAGAAGTTATTGTTAAAGATAGAGACTTCCACATTCATAAGTTTATTGTAGGTGGGTTTATGCACCAATATATAGATTGCTGACTAAACTATCATTCTAGTTTATGTGTTCTATATAGCACTGAATAATTATTAAACTATATAAGTTGGGTCACTGATGAATTTAGTTTGTTTTTCTTATATATATGAGAGACCACATTCATCTAACTAAACTATCATTTTAGTTTATGTGTTCTATATAGTACTAAATAGTTATTAAACTATTCCAAGTTGGGCCAGTGTTGGGACAGGTGGACATGCCTTCTACAATTTTCCATTTTCATTTGAGACTTCTCAGCGTATCTTCAATTCTTCCTCCTTTTTCAACATGCCATTCTCTAAGGTGATTGCTTACTCATTGTATTAAGTACTATACAAAGAAATTTTGGGTCATGAAAAAAAAATGGAATTTTGACATAAGAAATGGCTCTCATTGGTTTTGATTCAATTCTTGTAGGATCTGTCTGCATTCGGTCTTGATCTGATAACGCCACAGCTACCTTCTAGTGGCATAAAAAGAGATCTTGAATTCAAAAGTTGTTATGGGTCTCCACAAAAAAAGACATTGAATGATATAAGATGAACTTAGTTCACGATAATCATGGAGGTGCCCCTCAGTGATAATCATGGAGATGTTGGTCTCAAGGTGAACCTACTTCAGCACTTTGAATATCTAGACCTCGTATCTTTTTTCACTTATATTATTCCTATTCTTCTTATCCCTAGCACCCATCCTAAACCAAGAAGATGATGAAAAAATCAAGTTTTCTCATTAAGCATTGTTTCCCTACATTTGATCTCATATAAGATCTTCCCAATGATCATTGCAAGAATCACCTCACAAAAAAATCAAGGAAATAGGTGACCAAGTTACTACCTCTAAATCTAGCAGGAATCCTTGTGTTTTACTTTCCACTTCTTAAATATACAATGATTATTGATTTGGAAAAATCAAAGCCCAACTATTTATCTTATATATGGGAGGCATTAATAGAAAGTGCCTAGTCGATTATCAAATATTTACTTTAAATGTAGGATTTTTCAAGAACATTGTCTCTAAACAAGGTACATATCATATGCATCAACAACAAGAATAGAAATTCTATCCCAAAAGGTCAAAGATAACAAACAATCTGTTTTTACTTCCTTAATTACCTAGAGATAACTAAATAGAGGTCTAGCCTGAACATATCTAAGAGAAAGGTGCCAATCCTTACTCATAAATATTAAAATATATAATGCTTTGGAAATTCAATGATTCAAACCTTATTTTTGAACAATATTCAGAAATTCAAACTATTAAGGATTACATATGGCACATCCAAACACAACAAAGAGAAAGGTGCCAACACTTACCACCAAAACTAGGAATAACTCCAAGAGAAAGCTCTGGCAACCCAAGTTGTGCTTTTGGTGTTGAAATACAAGCATGACAAGACTTCACAAATAGAATGAATTGGAAACTTAAGATAGATCATGTAATGAAATGAACCTTTGGAAATATAAAATAAGAAACTAAGTATTGATATTAAAAGGGCATACATGCTAGTAACAATAATTGCCCTCACATCATTTCTTCTCATTGCCTCAACATACATTTCCCCAAGTGCACCAAGGACTACAAAGAAACAAGATAAACAAATCACAAGCATATAGCGATGTTAGAATAGTTACTAAAATGGTCATAAATTATGTTCTTATACTAAAAGAATACTTTGACATAAGAAAAAAACTACACAATATTAAAACATGACATTGTGCTTTAAAAACTAAAAAGGTAATAAAATGAGAACATTGTGGTATTCACAATCAAAGAACAAAGATGTGCTCAAGGTTATAAAATGGTGATTTGTTTTAGAATGTGAAGAGTGTAGTAAGAACAGTAGTAAGTAATGTTGTAATAAGTAAGAATAGTGCTTTTAATAATGCTCCAAACATTGAGAATGCAAGATACCTGTAACGATTAACTTTGTTTCGACTTGCTAATTGGCTATCACTATTAACTCTGAGCTTATCTTTAAAGTTTGACCTTCACTTGGTTTTGAGAATAGTTTAATATTCTCTACTTAACAAGGCCAACCACATGATGGTGGAAGCTCATTTGGGCCCTCCCGCCCCCCCTAACATCACTCTAAACTCCCCATTAACATCTAATAACATTCATTCATTCATTCATTCATCCATTTTTGAAATATAACATTCAATCATTATAATCACATGATAAAATTCATTAACACATAAAATTCATTAACACGCAACATTCATGAATAATTCATTAACACATAAAATTCATTAACACACAACATTCATGAATAATTCATTAACACATCATTCATCAACATTACTAGTACAAAATTACATCCATTAAGACAACGTTCTTTCATTAGCAAAAAATGTTAATTATAACCATTTCTTTTTGGGTTTATTGCTATTTTTTTTCATGTAATTTCTAAGAGGAAGATCAATGTCCTCATCATTCTCCTCCTCTAGTGATTCTAATTGCAACACATGTCTCCTCCTCATCTATTCACGAACAGGAGGCCGCTGCACCAAAGGGGGGTCCGCTACAATAACAACTACATCGTGAGTCAAATTCACACCATTTTATATTAGTGAATTACAAGTATTCAATTAAGTAAAAGAACTATAATTCAAAAAATTAATTTAAAAGAACAACACATAGATTTTCTTTACCTGAATGTGCCACATGATCTACATGGTGATCACTCTAAACATCCTCCAGCACTCGTTCAACATGACATTCGGTATCCTCTAAAATATACACAAAAAAGGTTACACCAAGTTTAATTTAAGATGTTAAATTGTATTAATAATTACATAATTAATTTTAAATAGAAAATGAACACCTCCATCGACACTACAATGCACATCAGGAGCTTCATCATGCGACATAGGATCTGTATTACAATTAAGAGGTTGCATTGCAATGTCATGCACATTATTATCAAATAGATTGTTGCTCAAGTATTCAATTTCTAATATATTTTTTGGCATATTTACCTGTTCAACTGATGCAAGAGACTCTTGGGTTGGGCCAGTGGAAGCTTTCCGTAGGCTTTCAACCATGGCTTGATAGTCTTCCTTGAAGGAAATTTTTTTGTGTTATGTCATGGCCTCTAAATTAAATTCAGAGCCCTACATTTTTTTATTAAACAAAATTATTTGCATTTTATAAATAATTTTTCTCTGTAATTCATTTACTGCTACTTATAATTCATGCTTTAATTTTGGAATATCCACTAGAGACAAGTCTATGCTGCCCAATATTTTGCAGTCTGGCCTTTGTTGCCTTTGACATGTCCTGCAACCTATGAAAAGTTTGAAATATGTTAGATGATATAGATATAAAGACCACTAATTAGTGCATTATTACATTGTACTAGTAGTTAATACTATTGCATACCTTCTCTCATTTGTTGGTGTAATTCCTCTTTGAGCATCCCCTTTCTCCTTTGCATCCAAAATGAACTCATTCCAATCCCTCATTGGAATAAAGGGAGGAGGCTTGTCCTTTGGGTTCTGGACAAGACTCCTTCTATATGAGTCCCTCACAGTCTTAAGATGTTTGGTAAATTTTTCTAAAATTTTCTTCTCCTCAAAAATATTACTACCAAACTCATGCTCTAAATCTTTAATGAGCTAATCTTTTAATTTTTTTTCTTGCAAGTTTCACCTTTTAAGAAAAAACACAAAATTGTTAGACAAAAAAATTAACTAAAGTTGTGTACCTTGAATATAGTAAAAGAAAAGACCCGAATGAAAGGAAAAATACTGTACCAATTAATGATATGAAAAAAAATAGTGGGATAAGATTAGTTCACTTATGAAGTTCCACCTTGTACGTATGGTGGGCCCGAATATCTTTAGTGTGAGGTCATAAATTGTCTTATAAAATGAATCATTTCCTACAAAAAAATGTCATGGGGTAATCAATCCAAAACTTGTTATGAATAGGTAAATGCATATTACAATATAAAAAATAATAATTTTAAAGTACCTAGAAGCTTAGGACATTTTAAAGGCATCAATTCATTATCGTCAATCAACAATGATGTCTGCATAACTCCTATGCTAGAAAAATGGGTAGATCTAGGAAATGATGGTGAATTATCACCAATACATGTACTCTGATCTATATCTGGCATAGCAGATGGCACCAGTGTATCTCCTACTCCACAAAATTAATCCACTATGAGATGCACCCAAGATTAAAGTACAAATTATCAAATCATAATTAACACAAAACCAAATATAGCAAAACAAGGATTTATCATTAATAGATTTTCATGAATGTGAAGGTGCAGTGATCAACAATGCCATAAAGAGACTATTGTTAGTATTTCTACAAAATAGAATGATAGTGTTGTGAAAGAAAAGATTCATGTTCAAGAAGAGTGCCTCAAAAAAATGTTATTCAATGCTTAAGGGATGATATTTACTACTTTCATAATGACTACATGATGAAAAGATGGTCAAATTAAAATATGTAAATCTTACCCACTGATATGATAGTTAGCTATAGGGCCACAGTGTATGTAATGAGAGGTGTCATATTGTCTTTCAAAGCTTTATTTTTTAGTGTATGAAATATTATACCTATCTTTATTTATTGTCCTTGTGTATTTTTCACTACTTATGCGATAAGAGACAATTCAAGTCACATGTGCAAGAAGGTTAATTAATTGGGAAAAAAGATATAGACTTTCGATTCAAAATAACCTTTCACAGATTAAACAATTCCAACCAAACACCACTATCAACTTATAGACATCCATTCACTAAAACAAAAACTTGAACCAATAAAATTAACCTTGCATTTTAATACTAGACCAATCAATCATATATAAATTAACTACTCCTAAAATTGCATCACCCAATAACACGATGCAATAAAATGCTTCAACTTTACTCATCACAAATTATTTACCAACTATCAAGAGTACAATTTACCACATGTTGTAATGCCCCCTCCAACCCTATCAATCTTGGTTATGCTCTCTAGGAAGTTAGATCGTGTTATAAGTGATTTCATGGTTAAGAGAATGATCCTTCTTGAGATGGTTTCTTAAACCGAACCTCTTCCAACTCACCATAACTTCATATATTAAATGTGTGAAATAATAGTGTTGCATAGGTACGTTACTATACATCTTCTTGTGTGTCAATGATAGTTTAGGACCGTAATGATAAAAGGATCACCTGATAGACTTATATGCTTCTTTGTGAAATGCTCATTATTAATATTCATGTTTAACTTTGGTTAATTGATTATAATCACTTTAGGGTTAGATGTGTTACCTTCTCTAATAATGTTACTTGGGGATTAGAGATGATTAATGCATTTAGGGTTATATGAATTGTTTATCTTGATTTGATAATGGGACATCTTGAGTACATGTCTGATGGTTAAATGGGTTTGTGAAAGATAATAGATGGTTTATATTTACATGATTATGTTATGATTCATTATTGTTATACAATATAGAAAAGAGATCATTTTGGATACTAACCACACTAATCCAATCATGTCTTGTTAATATGACTGTCTAATGTGACTGTCGGAAGAGGGGAGGCAGTCGTAGTTACTCCTATAGGAGGTCCACACGATGTCGCACTCTCCCTCCTTGTTTGCAATTGCTTGTACATATGTACATATATATTGGTGTACTTGGTTGGTGTTGCAGGATGCAAGTACCAGGCATCGACTCCACCTAGCTACACAGGTCTAAGCATGCCTTTAAAATCCTTGAACCATTTTTGTGTGGAGATATTACCAAGATTACTCTCAAGGTTACCATGGACTTAGAATTCTGTTTAGGAAGTCATCCTAGTTGGGAAAGTGGAATGCAGTTTATGTTATGGAATTGATTTGATGTTGGTCTGAGTTTATGTTATGAGTTAGAATTAGTCTTTTTTATATGTATAATAATTATGTTATAAATATGTTAGAATTAGTTGTATGTTATATAGGTGTGTGTATATGTGGGTGCACATGCATATATCCATGCTTATATAAATAATAATAATTGCATGTTTTTCATTAATTGCATAAATAGTACATTATTTGTTATAAGTAAATAAAGTGAGTTAAATAAAGTATATCTAATAAATGTATTAAATAAAAAGTAAAAATAATAATAATAAAAGGAAAATGCCCTTTTGTACTAAAATTGGCTATCTAGGAGGGAGTTGAACTCAAGACCTCCTAGAAGTTAGGCTACTTGTTTTCCTATTGTGCCATGTGATTTTCTTCAAAGGTATTTGGATATTATTCTTGTTATGCTTTCATTTAAAGGACATCTTAATTAATTTTATTAAAACCTTGATTAAGTCCTTATGGAAAATTATATGGTTGTTCCTCCAACCAACTATGGAAGTTGGAGAAGTTGCTTCCCATAAAGCAACTCCTCCAACCACACAGTTGGGGGATAAATGTTTGAAGATTTTTGTGTGTGAGGGAGAGAGTAATTTTTGGGAAGATTTACTTTTTTTCTTTTGAGTGGTCTGTAAATAGGTTTCTCTAAAAAATTTTGGTGAAAGTTATGTGAGTTTGAGAGTTTCTGGTTGGTGAAGTCTTGTGTGTGAGGATTTCTTGGAGTTGATTGCCAGAGGAAGATTTTTAGAAGGATATCTACTAAAAGGCTGGAAGGTTTGCAGAGAGTCTCCAACCAAGGGAGGACGATTCTCTGCAGGACCCCGGGTAGGGTCTAAACTAGGATGAACCTCCATTCTTCCCATGTGCATGATTATGTATATGATTGATATGTTACTCGATGAGAATGTGATGGTTTAAATTCTATTTGAAAATGAGAACTATATATATGTTTTGTTTTTCTGTGTATTTGAAATATGTTTCCGGGAAGTAATTTTTGTGAGTGTTTGTTTGTTCACTGTGGTGAAATCTTCCTGGGAGGGTAGAAGTGGTTTTGATCATATAGTATGGTGTATTATATTGTTATTGAGTGTATTATGAATGCTTCCAGAATTTAGAACTGTTATTTCAACCTTATTGGTCCATGTCAGTTATTGCACCACCTTTTCTTGTCCAGATCTAGAATAGTTTTGTTAGATAGATAAGATAGATTGATGAGCCATTTCTAAAGGGAAACTGGGAGATCTCAAATGGGTTGTGCTTAGATTAGGCAACCATAGTCCCCATAATGCTCAGTTTCACCCGCAAGTCAAAGTTGGGAGTCATTTTCTGCAGTTCCTGTCAGTCTAGTATTGACCGAGCAAGTTGGTCTAGTGTTAACCGAGCCAGGCCGGTTCAGTGTTGACTAAGTCAGGTTGGTTCAATGTTAACCGAGGGAGGTCGATGTAGTGTTAACCGAGGGTGGTCGGTGTAGTGTTAACCGAGGGAGGTCGGTGTAGTGTTAACCAAGGGAGGTCGGTGTAGTGTTAACCGAGCAAGAGAGGAATGCTAGTGTGAACCGAGCTAGATAGGAAAATAGGCTTTATAGAATTATAACAGCTTTATACAATTATAACATTTAAGTATAAGTTTATGTACTTTAATTTCTTATACTTTAAGTTATGCTTGTATAAAGGGTTTAGGTACCTTCTGGGATGATTGAGATAGGTTCTAGATTCATAGGAGTTAAGATGCAATTTCTAATTTTGAGTTTTCTTAAAAATCAGACTTAGCCAATTTCAGGCACGTGAGATTTTGCAGAGCATTGTGTTTTGGCATGTGAAATTTTGTGTAAACTTTAAATATGTTCATTTCTTGTTTTTGTTGGGATTATATGGTGCATTTAGATGCTTGAATAAGGTTAGGATGTGTTTTAGGGTTCAGGTTGTCCAATGGACTAGGACTACTCTAAGGCCTCCTAAATGCTTCCCTAAATGTTCTTAATGTTCTTAAACATCCCTAAACTATGTTATTATTTTCCTCTTCTTTGATATAGTTTACAAATGTGTTTACAATGTGTTTTTACTACATGGATGTTGTAATAGTGATATGTGGGTTGAGGGTAGAAAACCTAATGATACCTAGTGAGTGGCTCTTAGTGCAAGGTCGGGGCCCTAAGTGGCTAGAACCAGGATAACCGACTGAAGAGTTATTTAATAAGTGAAAACTTAATTAAACTTATGGGAATGGGTTAAAACATTAAAAAGATTAAATGTGCCTCGCCCATGCCATTAGTGCTAGCAAAGGCTATGGATGGGAGTGGGAGAAGGTACCTATGCATAGGTATGATCGAATGGCACTTGTCTGTACGAAAGGCATTTGATCCCGCATGTGCCTACTTGGGGGCCAGGGCCCGGAGTGGCTAGTACCAAGACAACCCAAGGAGTGAGGGCTATGCGATGACACTCACTTAGGTTGTTTCTTAGAGTTTCTACCAACCCTTAGAACCTTAACCATGGTGTTATAGTATGATGATATTTTATGTGATTTATTCTTGTTGTTTTGATTCTTGGATTTATTGGTATTTGAGACTTAGATTGCCTTAAGGTCTTGAGAGTACCTTGGTTCTATCTCCTAGCATGGGGGGTGGAACTTTATTAGTTTCACATGGTTGGGTGGCAAATCTCTTTCGAGGTATGTTCGTGGTTCATGTCGTGGCTTGGATTCCGAGTTGTTCGGGGGTGAAGATTATGTTCTTGTATCATGTATCTCTATCTTTTGTTGTCGAGATGTAAAGATGTATTGTGAGACTTGGGAAAACTTGATGTAAATATCTTTCTATATGCCTTTGGGCAATGTGCAGTAACTGTGATTATGTTTGTAAAAAGGAAATTGTAAGAAATAAGTTATGTATAAGGGAAGGGTTGAATTATGAATTTAAAAGGGGATTGAATATGGTTAAATCAATGAGTAATTCCTACTTTATATCTCTTGTGAATCTTAAATGAAATTGGAAGTAATGGTTCTATGCAAACCTTTGTAATAAAAGTAGTAATGAGATGTGATTTCTTAAATGTATATTTCAATGTGAGTGATGTCAGGTTATTCAAACTAGGTTTTTATATAAATCCTTTATTCGATGTTTTACAAGGTTAAAGTTGATAGTTTGTGGAAGTTAAACTTGTGGTAAAAATGATTCATTAAATGGTGTATGTTGGTTATCAATATATGGTTAAGTGTGTTACATTATTGCTATTATTATATTGAAAATAGGAAGTAAGGATCCTTAATGGAAAAGTTTAATTGAGTTTGATGGTGTAATTGAGTTGAGCATTGATAATGTTAAAGAGTAAATAAATATGAAAGAATAAATGTGCTTAATGGATGTGACAAGTAATGTGTGCTTGTTTCACTTCTAAAGGTAAATTACATGTTAGTCGGTAAGGAAAATTAACTGAACTAGTTCATTAATGCAATTGGTCTGGATGTGAAATGGAATCAATGTAAATTTAAAGTTGAAATGGAAATAGAATTTGTTAGATTAAGTAATAAAAGAAATACATGATAATGGTAATTGAATTCATTTAGGGAACCTTAAGGAATGTACTTGTGATTGGTAAAGATGTTATGTTAGAATGTTAAAAAAAAATTAGTTGTAATTTTAGGTCATAGACCTGATTCCTTATGGGTTCCCTGGCGGGGACATTACACGTGTTCTTAACTTCCCAAGTAAAATGCAATTTTTTTATGAGCCCTAAGGATGCCCTTGCATCAAACATGCTCTTAAACCCCAAAGTTTGAGCCATGTAAATTTGGCTCTACAGTCTAAACTTCTTACAATTTAGACCTTGAAGCCCAAGCTAGTGTAAGATTGTCTTGTTGGTTCCATTTTTCGAGATGCCAAAAGTGCACACCTTGGTAGGAAAGTTGTCAAGGTTTATAAGTTAGCCTTGAGAATCTGACTCTCCTCCATATCTTAATGTTTGAGTTGATCATGTTATTTTGTACTATGGTATTCTAAGAATTTTTCTTCTCTCATCTTGCATTTTGTATTAGTGTATATGCCAAGTGTTTCATTATTTGGTTTGATGACCTTGTGCATGAAAGAATGCATTATGACTTGCATTACATGTTATTCTTGTATCATAAATTGGTCATCATATTTTTTACCAGTAATGTCTTGGGGAAAAACTTGAGGCATTAGAATATTTTATTATTTGTATTGGACTATGCTGGAAGGGAAATTTCAAGATGATATTTCATCAAAAGTGTTAGATAAAGTAATTATCTAGCTTAATATAAATATCATTAGAGCTATGAAGGAGTGTGTAAAAGTACTCCAAAGCATAATATTTTTGAGTGAAAGGGAAACTTTTAGCAAGCAAGCAGCCATCATAGAGGAACTCAAGGAAAGTGGCATTAAAGGAGTGAATATGGGTCATGGGAACCCCCTTACCATTATATATTTTAAATTGGGAGTTGCAAAACACATAGGGAAAGCATGTAAGAGAGAATATCCTACGAGGAAATTATACTCAAGGTCCATAGTGATGATGTCTTCATAGAAGTGGAGAGGGGAGGTGGTATAGGATTAACATTTAGCTTAGTTTACAAGGATTCTAATTGATGTAGGATATGTTCAAGGATGATCTCAATGGGACACTTGATGGAAATATCAATGTGATGAGTAACAAGAGTGTTATTGGAGTGAAATATCACTAAGAGGGGAGATGGGGCACGAATTAGTGATATAAAAATTTACAATTCATTTTTCACTTAAACAAAACCTGAAGTTTTATGTAATGAAAATAAAAATGGATAACAATGCCTCACTGGATAACATAGGTCTCACTAACAATGATATCTCACTGATAGACTTTTCAATGTCTCACTAGATTTTTCTCTCTTTTCCTTTGATTTTTATACAAAGTCAAAATATCTAAGAGAAATGGTAATCATAATCCAATATAATACATTCTTGGGTACATGTGATACTTATGTACCAAATAGTGTATCATATTAAATTAGGACTACAATATTCTCAACCAGATATTTATGATTTTGAAAACTAGTGTGCACAATGAACAATGAATGTTTATTGAATAAACAAAATCTTTTTTTGTACACTGATAATGTCCCCACTAACATGTTTATATAATATTCTTCACTATCCAACTTAAATACAACTACCTTTTAGAAATGATTTGCAAGTTATTCAAACTATCTTTGCGCATGTGTTTGATTATACAAAAAAATATGATTATCATTTTCCTTAAGAAAACTTTTAAGAAATGTGTAGGTTTCTCTCTGCTTTTCTCATAATAAATCAGAGTAAGTAAATCATTAATCACAAACCAATTATATGTCTTGATCTTCAAACAAGTACAAACAACTTTTCTTCAAACTAAACAATATTTGCAACAAGACCTCGATAATAGTGTTGACACATGAAAAAAATCCCTAGGTTTTTTTTTTTGCATTTTACCCTCTGCAAAATTTTGCTCTTGTCCACATAAAAGCCTAGGTAAAAGTTTCAAATTTTTGACCGTTGTAAAAATCCCATTTTTCCCATGCCTTGTTATATCCTAATGTTACTATTTCAAATAATAAAATCCCTTTAAATTTGTGCGTTGAAATTTTTCCTAAGTCATCGCCAAGTCTCCAAATATCCTAGTGGTAAATCTTTATTTTCCCTGAATTAACGACCACCTAATGTTTTATCTTCCCAAAACTATAGTCATTGATTCGCCGGATTAAATTTCCTTAGCGGTCCCCTTTTTCCCAGTCTCCAAGTCTCTTATTACTTTGGCGGTCACCGCTACCTTTTCCCGACCTAGCGACTATTCTTTATTCCTCCAAATGGCAAACCTTGGTCAGGGATTCTCCAAATGACTTAACATTAGTCGGGCGTTCGCTTAAACCTTTTCCTTGGCAGTCTTCTAACTGGCGACCTGATGACAGGGCTAACTTTGGCATCGGTCACCAATTCTTCGTTCCTCCCAGTGGTTATCTTTTTCTATTGGTGATTCCCTGACTAACGGTTCGCCCAATCTCAAAGTGCTGGTGGTTACCGATTTCCTTTTAAGTGACTCGGCGAGCGGTTATTTCTAACGGGTCGCTCATTCTCCAGATTCTCTGGTGGTCTCTTTTCTTAACTTAAGATCCAATGGTTGGCGTATGATCTCAAGCCAAATGTCAGAGGCTTGCGATCATACGCCCGCCATTGATCTTCATGGATGACGTGGGGTTATTCTTCAAAGCTAGGACCACTTCAAATGCTTAAATGATGAGGCTTCTTCTAATTCATCCACATTTGTGTGATGTGGCAGTTGTCAGTGGGACTTGGGTGATGTGTCGTGGGACCTGTTTGTTCAAGGATCGAACAGCCGGCATAAGATCTTATAAGGAGCTGTCAGAGCATGCAATCTTACGCCTACCGTTGATCTTATCCAGTGGGCCCACAAGTTTTTGAAGAGCTACTTTGGTGGTGGATTAAGTTTTTGGCGGACTGGATAAATTTTCTTCAGTCGCATGGTCGCGAGGTATTTGGCAGAGTTCTACATTTTTATCCGACCATGCGACCGCTTGTCGCTTGGTCGCCAGATAGTTTTAGTAAGTCCGAAGCCTTGTGGGGTCTCTTTGCTGTGTGGTGCTAAGGTGGTTGCTTCTGATTCATCGAGCTGGAGAAGGTGGAATGACTTGTCAGTGGGCTTGGTCAGATTTCTCGTGGCTTTGGCGGCAGGAAGAAAATAAGATAGTGGTGTCGATAAATTCCTGTGGGTCGCACAATTGCTGAAAGATTTCACCAAAGATAGTAAGGTCTTGAGACTTATCGATTGGTCTTATCGCCAGTTCACTGAATGTTTAGCGGAGGTAATATTTAATCCCGCGATTGGGCGAAACCTATAGTTGCCAGTTCGCATAAAGTTAAAAGGGTGGCCCGAATATGTTAAAGACCCACAATCTTTGGAGATCTAATGGCCGGTGTAAGATCTGAAGGATTGTGTCAAATGTATAAGATCATGCACCCGCTATTTGATCATTGAGGATATAAAGTGTTCTCTTCGCCGCTCGATTTGCCGGGAAGATTGGGAATCAACGGTCAGAGTTTAATTTCTTCCATGCAGCCGCCAAAGTTTAAATTTAAATTTTTTATTGAAAGGTATTGAGCCAGTCGGTTGTGGTGAATACTTAGGTGGCCAGAAAATTAATGATAAAGGACATGTTTTAGCTGGGAAAGATGCCAAGAATATAAAGAATTTGGTCAGGATGAAAAGATCTAACATTTCTTTGATATTTTGATGTGTCGAGGGAATTTTTGCAGGAAGAAATGAGGATTTTTTAATTAAAATATCTTTGCACCCTGTGGCATTCATTAATTGTAAATTTTCTATGGGTTGTTGAGAGATTTTTGATAACCCTAGATTACATAGATATTTTCAAAGGAGGTATAAAAAAAAAGGATGTCAGTAAGAGGGAGAGAGTTTTTCTGGTGTTCTAAAAAAAGAAGAAAGTTTTCTGAGAACCAGGGGATTCTGTCCAGATTATAAATCTTATATCATTTTGATCAACAAAGTTAGAATATATTGTGTGCTACTAATTATCATGGAAGTGTCATTATCAGGATTTTATGAATGTTATCTGGTGAGAGGTTAAACTTAATTTAAGATTCAAAATTTTTATCTCTCCTTTGTTTCCTGTTGTGAATTTATAAATCTTTATAGGTTTATGTGAATGTGTCATTACTTTGAGTTCTAACCTAGGGTCAGATTAAAGAATGCTCAAAGTGGGATATGTGTTCATGACATTTACATGAAGGATCGGTGAAAGAAGTAAAGAGTTTTGATACTTGAATTTATGTTGTAGACCAGTTAGTGATATTAGTGTATTCATTTTATCCTTTGAATTTGTAGCCCAAGTGAATAAGGCACTGGCCTGTATATTCTTATCTTCCTGTTGAGAGAATTGGTCTAGGTTTTACAATCCTAAATCATTTAAATCATTACCAGTTACTTTTTTAGTTTTATTCCATACATAATTGTTTAGGGGTTCTATCCATGTGGTAAAATCCAAAGTGTTGATTCCTTAAAGAGTGAATCAAAGGGTTATTCTTCTCTGATGTTGATTCATAAAAAGAAATGAACTTCATGATACCACTGTATTATGCTTATAGAATCATAGCTTTCATCATTGTATTCTGTCTTAGGATATTATGGACTGCCTTCAAAATAATGATGAACTATTGAACTCATTCATTGGAGTAGGAGCATAGTAGTGAGAACATAATCCACATATCAAAAGCTTACTTGAAGGAGAGTAACTCATTTATAGGGAATACCCACCTGAGTTTTGTGGAGCTCAAAGCAGAAGGAGGACCTTATCCAATCCTCATCAAGTTAGTCTTTTTCTTGCAAACTTAAGGCCCTTATGTCAAGAAATTCAGTCCATAATTTGTTAAGTTTGCACCGTCAAGATTGAAACCTAACAAAATTGGTGACTCTACTGTGGAGAATAGCAATAAGAATTTTTAGATTCAGAATTTTTGGATTCAGAACACTTTGCCCACTTATGTTACCAATCTTGCAGTGATATTTTGGGGAATAGAGAGCTATTGTCAAGATTAAATAGTGCAGGTTGAAAGTTGAGTTTGACTCCTTCCCTCATTATTTTGATTTCTCTGGTGTTATAAATCAGTCATAAACAACGTGGGTACAAGTAGAGCTAGACTCCTGGCCAGCTTGTTTATCATATCCAGAAGTTTCACTGAAGTATAGAAGAGTTAGTATTCAGAAGTTTCAAATTTTCTCACTGAGTAGTGAGTGGCGACTCTCTCTTTAGTATTATTACTAGTGCTTTACTAGTTATCATCATGAGTATCAGAAATACAAGAGCATATAGTAGAGACCATCCAAAGGAAATATTGCAAACTGGACTCCCTACTTCATCTAAAAAGAACAGAGGTAGAAGGGAAAAAGATATTGATGATATGTCTTTAACATGGAGACAAAAAGGAAATTCAAGACAAGAGGGTTCTGTTCCCTCTAATCAAGAAGGAAATGCCTCAGAATATGAGGAGGTAGAATTAGGCTTGAATCAACATGAAGATTATTATTCTCCCTCAGACAGAGAGGGTGAGAGACTAATTCAAACTAGGAAAGGAATTCCTAGAAAACAACAAGCAAGGGTGGGAAGATCCAGAAGCAAAAGTAGAAGTGAGCAAGAATTTTTGCCCCCTTTCACCCTTGGTACATCATTACCCCAAGGCCTTCATCAATCACAAGACCAACAAGAGGACTTTCAAGCACAACAAGTTGAGTCAGAGACAACTTTGCCAGACTCAGAGGAAATTTTTGAGGAAGTTTATGAATTGGAAAAAAGAATTCAAGAACAGGCTGCAATTAGACAAAAAAGAGAAAAAGACAAATAAGAAAGAGTCAAACAGGCTATGATTAGAGCTGACCAATTAAGAAGATAGTTGCTAGACCTTGAAGCAATAAATTATGTTCCAATTCCAGAAGATGTAACTGAAAAGCCTGTTGTTTATAAGAATTTTGAAACAAGAGTTCCAAGAGACAAAGGTAAACAAAAGGAGAAGAACCTTACAATCAAAGAACCAATAAAGTCAAAAGGTCCTATTGATCAAGCTTTGAGATTTGAATCAGATTTAGAAAAGGCTAAAAAAGAACAAGAACTGTTAGCCAAACAGCTTGAGAAGGCAAAAATAGAGGCAGCAACCTTAGAAATGAGATAGAAAATAGATTTCCTTAAAAGGTCAGCAGGACCTACAAATTATGATCATTCTACAACAACACAAGGAGTAGAAAATGCAACAAATCAGACAACAAATCTCCCTCCACTAGGTGGATTTGGTTCTGCAAATACAAACACAAATGCATCCACATCTCAAGGTGCTGGAATTTTCAATACTGGTGTCATTCAAGAGAGATGTAAGCAGTTGGTTTTATCTGGTATTCCTGGTTATCCTAATCCTTTCCCTGAGGAAATTAGAAAGAAACTTCCAAAATTCACAGGAAGTAATGTTGTCACATGTGAGGAACATTTGAAAAAATTCATTGATGTCATTGATGATTATAATATTGTCACTGATGATGTTATCATGAAATTATTTATACAGTCTTTGACTGAGGATTCAAGAGATTGGTTCAGAGCTCTCCCTCATGGTAGCATTTGTTCATGGAATCAGCTTAGAAATTCATTCAAGGAACAATATGGTGACAAAACACATGAAGGATTCATGTTGAATGAATTTAACAACATAAAAAAGAACTTCAATGAAGATGTTGTTGAGTTTAATGTCAGATTTCAGAAGGCTATGCATAAATTATTGCAAGTTATCAGATTGGATGACCGAGTATGTCTTGTTACATACTTAAATGCTTTTGATTCCAAGATGGGATACCCTTTGAGAGATAAAAATCCAAGAAGCCTTGTTGAAGCTTATAAGTTGGCAGTGAATATAGAAAGCAACAGAAGGATTTCAGGGAAATTGGGAAGAAGAGATGATAATCAGTCTCCTTCTTTGAATAGAAGAGATCCAGTGAAAGTGCAAAATGTGAAGCCAAAAGAGGATGAAAGTTTGAAGCAGATCCTAAAAGCAATCAAAGATCTCAAGCCTGGTGAGAGTAGAAACAATAGAACTGCTGGAGGAGATAAGCCTCCTTTCAATAATTTTAACAAAGCTCCAAGAATGCAAAATTTCCCATATAATACTCAATGGAAAGATGGGAGACCTATTCCTCCTGAAAGAAAAGACAAACCAAATGATAGAACTCCAGATCCACTGCAAAGAAATACAATTAATTTGACTGAGGATGTCCTTTGGTGTGTTGCTTGCCAGTCCCCACATGATCCTAATTATTGTGCCATTTCCCAAGGTGTTTCAGCACAAGAAGAGTAGGTGTCTGACCAGGACCGTCCTTATGATGATCAAGGTTGTGGGATGTTTTCTTCCCATGTTTTAAGTGATGTAGACTCAGCTGAAGAAAATGAAAACCAGGATGTTTCTAATTCTCAAGTTAGACATGAGGTATATCATCAGCAAGTGTTTTTTGATGATGAAGATAGTGAACCAGATAATATCCAATGTAATGTGCAAAAGAATGAAGAGGTAGTTACTTTAATGAGGCCCTGTAATGAGGAGATTGCACTTATAACAACAAACATGATTACTCAAGCAAAGTCCAATTACAATTTGAGAAATCGAGTTGTAGGTGATGCAAATCAGAAACTGGCTGGGATTTTTATCAAAAAAATAAACAAGGATGTTAATTTACCACAAGGCAAGACAAATGATGTAAGTCCTATTGATAAGATTAGGGTGAAGAAGTTTGTTAAGCCTAATAAAGTTTATAAGGAGAAAGTCAAGTCTGTGACTGAGATTTTACCCAAGATTCCAAATAAAGATCAAGCTCAGATTGACCAGCCTGCAGATCCATCCATTCAAGGAGTTGAGAAGAGCCATGAAGAACTAAAATCTACTGATATTAGTACAAGGTATGTTCCAATTGACATGAATAAGTTATTGTCTCAGATTACAGTCAAAGTTCCATTATTAGAGATGATGAGGATTGGGGAACATAAAGAGAAAGCCCTTGATTAGGTGAATGGTGTAACACATTGTGATTCCAAAAAGAAAGAACAAACAGAGAAATAGTTGATGAATACTAATGGTGAAGAGGGAGAATGTAATGATGAGATTATTTCTAAAATCCCTCAGATCTATTTGGACACTAATGTTGTTAGTACTGATGTGGGAATAGTTAATCCTTTTTTCTTGTCTTTGCAAATTAATGGAAAGGTATTGAAGAATTGTATGATAGATTCAGGAGCATCAAATACTGTTATGCCCACTAAGATTATGAGGTCTTTAGGTTTAAAAGTGGATACTCCTCATGGTAGATGCCAAGCCATGGATTCAAGAGAAGTACTAGTTGTTGGTACCATTAAGGCTTTGCCTTATAGGTTGGCTGCATATCCCAGCAAACAATTGACTATGAGTGTTTTGGTTGTGGATATCCCTCCCCAATATGGAATGTTACTGTCAAGAAAATGGAGTGCATCAATGGGAGGCAGTATACAATGTGATTTATCTTTTTCCACTTTTAACTTTGAGGGATAGAATATTAAGATTGATAGGGAATCAAGGACTTCCCATATGATTGAAGAAGAAGAAGAAGATTCAATGAATTATTTTCTGGATACAGACATTAATGCTTTTAAAGTACAAAATAAGGAAGAAGAAAACAATCATGAAGCAGTTAAGGAATCAGAAATTCAAGAAGGATGGACTGATCTTGATAGTCTATGGACTATGTACTTTGATGGAGCCAATAGCAAGGAAGGATCTGGAGCTGGAATTTTGCTTATAGCTCCTAATGGTAAAACTTTTAAATTCTCTTTCTCCTTGCTATTTTCATGTACAAATAATGTAGCAGAGTATGAGGCTTTGCTAATTGGTCTAAGACTAGCATCAAAACATGGAATAAAATGTTTAAGAGTCTTAGGAGATTCAGAATTAGTGATTTCTCAGATAAGATCCAAGTATCTTTCAAAAAAATCAGAAGTTAAAACAGTATAGGAATGTTGTATGGGATGAGCTTGAGAGTTTCACTGCTTTTAATGTTTCATGGATTGAAAGAAACCAGAATAGAATGGTAGATCTATTAGCAAATATAGCCCTTAAGCCTGAGGATGCTATCTTTTCTGATATTTCAAACATTGAGTTTCAAACTAGGCCTTCTATTCCAGATAATTTAGAGAATTGGCAAGTTTTTTCAGATGACCAAGATATCTTGAGATTTCTTCATTGTGAGTCTCATTTTGGTGATAAAGAGATGGATTTCAGTACATATGTTAATATAGTGGATGGAAAAGAGGTCATTTTTGGGAAGGATGTTTTACAATTGAAATCCAACAAGGTTCCAAAAGGATTGGTTGCTCTTGAGAGAGCATTTGATAACAAGGATACACTTACTCAAGCAAATACTAAGAAAGTGAATGAGCTTGAAGAAATAAATTTGGGGACTGATGTTGCCCCAAAGAAAGTTTATATTGGAAAATCCCTTTCCCCAAAGGTAAGAAAAAATTTGATTGACCTTCTTAGGAAGTTCAGGCATGTTTTTGCTTGGTCCTATGAAGATCTCAAGGCTTATAGAGAAGATCTTTTTCAGCATGAGATTCCATTAAAGGATGGCACGAAGCCTTTTAGAAAAAAGTTAAGGCCTGTTAACCCAACATTGGCACCCAAAATGCAAAGTGAACTCAAGAAGTTAATGGATGCAAGAATAATTGATCCAATCAGGCATTCCACTTGGGTATCAAACTTGGTGCCTGTCAGAAAGAAGAATGGAGATATAAGACTATGTGTAGATTTTAGGAATCTAAACATAAATTCTTTAAAGGACAATTATGGATTACCCAATATGGAAAATATGTTACAAAAAGTTACTGGATCAAAATTAATGTCCATGATGGATGGTTTTTCTGGTTACAATCAAGTCATGGTTAAAGAGAGTGAGCAGTTTAAGACTGCATTTACTACTCCATGGGGAACTTATGTTTATGTAAGGATGCCATTTGGTTTGATTAATGCTGGTGCCACATTTCAAAGAGCTATGGATGTAGCCTTTGCAGAATTCATCAATAAATTTATGGTTGTTTATCAAGATGACTTGACAACATATTCAGCAAAAGAAGAACAGCATTGTCAACATTTGGAGAAAATTTTTGTTAGAGCATTACAGTATGGGGTTTCTTTAAACCCAAAAAAATGTGCCTTTGGTGTAACAGAAGGAAAATTACTGGGGCACATTGTTTCCAAAGATGGAGTGAGAATAGATCCTAAGAGGGTAGAAGTAATTGACAAACTCACTCTACCAAAAAATATTAAAGGGATTCAATCCTTTTTAGGACAAATCAATTTTTTGAGAAGATTTATTACTAATTTTGCAGAGATCAGTATTCCTATCAAAAAAATGTTGAAGAAAGGAGCTAAGGTTGAGTGGAATACTGAAGTAGTACAAGCCTTTAATGACATAAAATTGGCCATAAAGCATGCTCCAGTTTTGAAAACACCAGATTATAGCAAGCCTATGCAAATCTTTTCTTTTGCATCTACCCATACAATAGCTGCAGTGTTGTTACAAAAGAATGCTGAAGGTTTTGAACAGCCCATTTCTTTTTTCAATAAGACATTACAGGCAGCTGAATTGAATTATGATATCATTGAAAAACAAGCTTATGCTTTGGTTAAGGCTGTAAAAAATTTTAGATGTTATTTGGTGGGAGCTACAGTAGTTGCATATGTGCCCAGTGCTGCTGTTAAAGATATTTTGGTTCAGCAAGAGGTTTCAGGAAGGAGATGTAGATGGATAAATAGAATTCAAGAATTTAATATTGATATTCACATCACCAAATTGGTTAGAGGATTGGGTCTAGCAAAATTAATGGCTCAGAGCAATTTAAATGCTAACCAGATTAATATGCTGGAAGAAAATCAGAGACCGTATATTTGTAATATGGATTATTGTGAATGGTATCAGAACATTATCAAGTATCTACAAAAAAATGTTTTGCCTCCTGAACTAGATGACAATAAGAGAAGGACTGTAAAGCTCCAATCTTTAAGATACATAATTATCAATGGGGAACTGTGGTGGAAAAGTAATGATGGAGTTTTACTAAGATGTGTTGATCAAGAAAAGGTAGACATTTTAATGAATGAAATGCATAATGGAGTATGTGGAGGACATTACATGGCTAAAACAATAGCCCACAAGATTATCAAGACAGGTTTCTGGTGGCCTTCACTTTTTAAGGATGTTCATCAATTTGTGAAGAGATGTGATCCTTGCCAAAGATTTGCAGGCAAGTTGAAATTTAGTGTGATTCTCCCTCTCAAGCCTGTTTCAGTTCAAGCCCCTTTTCAAATGTGGGGAATGGATTTTATAGGTGAGATTCCCAATAAGTCTAGTGGTGGACACTCATATATTCTGGTTGCTACAGATTACTTTACTAAATGGGTAGAAGCAATACCTACTAAGAGGGCAACTAGTAAGGTAGTTACAGATTTTATGATGCAAAATATATTGACCAGATTTGGTTGCCCAGGGACAGTGGTGGTTGATAATGCATTTTGTTTCAGATCAGAAGAGTTTGTTGATTTTTGCAGACACAATGGTATAAAAATTTCATATTCTTCAACCTATCATCCACAGGGTAATGGCCAGGTAGAATCCAACAATAAAAGTTTGATAAAAATATTGAAGAGGATTCTAGATAAGAATAAAAAGGCCTGGGATTCAAAATTACTTCAATCTTTATGGGCTGATAGGGTAACAGTGAAGAAGGCAATAGGGTGTGCCCCTTTTGATATAGTTTATGGAATAAATGCAAGGTTACCCCAAAATAATCTGATGCAGATGTACAAGTTCATTCAATTATATGATGATAATATAGAAGATGATATGACACTAAGGATGAATGACTTAGTTTAGTTGAATGAAACTAGAAATGATGCACATGAAAGGAATCAGAAATTACAAACTCAGTGCAAAGTTTTATATGACAGAAGGACTACACAGAAAAATTTTGACAAAGGAGACATGGTCCTGACGTGGAATGCTAGATTAGCAAAAAAGGGCAAACATGGGAAATTTGATCCTATCTGGCTTGGTCTGTATATCATTGAACAAGGTTGGGGGCCAGATTCATATGTTTTGTAGAATTTGACAGGAGAAATTCTGGAGTTGCCAATTCATGGCAAGTTTTTAAAGTTATATTTCTCCTAAGTCTTGCAGGGTACATCTTCATTTTTGGGTCCTATTTTTGAAAATTTTGGTTTTCTAGTCTGCTGTACCAGGAGATTCTGTAGTTCTTGGTTCAAACAAGCGTTTGACCATCCTCAGAAAGAGCCACTGTTGACACATGAAAAAAATCCCTAGGTTTTTTTTTTTGCATTTTACCCTCTACAAAATTTTGCTCTTGTCCACATAAAAGCCTAGGTAAAAGTTTCAAATTTTTTACCGTTGTAAAAATCCCATTTTTCCCATGCCTTGTTATATCCTAATGTTACTATTTCAAATAATAAAATCCCTTTAAATTTGTGCGTTGAAATTTTTCCTAAGTCATCGCCAAGTCTCCAAATATCCTAGCGGTAAATCTTTATTTTCCTTGAATTAACGACCACCTAATGTTTTATCTTCCCCAAACTATAGTCATTGATTCGCCGGATTAAATTTCCTTAGCGGTCCCCTTTTTCCTAGTCTCCAAGTCTCTTATTACTTTGGCAGTCACCGCTACCTTTTCCTGACCCAACGACTATTCTTTATTCCTCCAAACGGCAAACCTTGGTCGGGGATTCTCCAAATGACTTAACATTAGTCGGGCATTCGCTTAAACCTTTTACTTGGTGGTCTTCTAACTGGGGACCTGGTAACATAGCTAACTTTGGCATCGGTCACCAGTTCACTGTTCCTCCCGGCGGTTATCTTTTTCTATTGGCGATTCCTCGACTGACGGTTCGTCCAATCTCAAAGTGCTGGCAGTTACCAATTTTCTTTTAAGTGACTCAGCAAGCGGTTATTTCTAACGGGTCGCTCATTCTCCAGATTCTCCGGCAGTCTCTTTTCTTAACTTAAGATCCAACGGTTGGCATATGATCTCAAGCCAAATGTCAGAGGCTTGCGATCATATGCCCGCCGTTGATCTTCATGGATGACGTGGGGTTATTCTTCAAAGCCGGGACCACTTCAAATGCTTAGATGATGAGGCTTCTTCTGATTCATCCACATTTGTGTGATGTGGTAGTTGTCAGTGGGACCTGGGTGATGTGTCATGGGACCTGTTTGTTCGAGGATCAAACAGCCGGCGTAAGATCTTATAAGGAGCTATCAGAGCATGCGATCTTACACCCGCCGTTGATCTTATCTAGTGGGCCCACAAGTTTTTGAAGAGCTACTTTGGCAGTGGGTTAAGTTTTTGGCAGACTGCATAAATTTTCTTCAGTCGCATGGTCGCGAGGTATTTGGCGGAGTTCTAAATTTTTATCCGACCATGCGACCGCTTGTCACTTGGTCGCCAAATAGTTTTAGTAAGTCCGAAGCCTTGTGGGTTCTCTCTACCATGTGGTGCTGAGGTGGTTGCTTCTGATTCATTGAGCTGGAGAAGGTGGAATGACTTGTCAATGGGCCCAGTCAGATTTCTCATGGCTTTGGCGGCAGGAAGAAAAGAAGATAGGGGTGCCGATAAATTCCTGTGGGTTGTGCAATCGCTGAAAGATTTCACCAAAGATAGTAAGGTCTTGAGACTTGCAGATTGGTCTTGTCGCCAGTTCACTAAATGTTTAGCGGAGGTAATATTTAATCCCATGACTGGGTGAAAACTATAGTCGCCAGTTCGCATAAAGTTAAAAGGGTGGCCCGAATATGTTAAAGACCCACAATCTTTGGAGATCTAGCAGCCGGCGTAAGATCTAAAGGATTGTGTCAAATGTATAAGATCATGCACCTGTCATTCGATCATTGAGGATATAAAGTGTTCTCTTCGCCACTCAATTTGCCTAAAAGATTGGGAATCAATGGTCAGAGTTTAATTTCTTCCATGCAGCCGCCAAAGTTTAAATTTAAATTTTTTATTGAAAAGTATTGAGCCAGTCGGTTGTGGTGAGTACTTAGGTGGCCAGAAAATTAATGATAAAGGACATGTTTTAGCTAGGAAAGATGCTGAGAGTATAAAGAATTTGGTCAGGATGAAAAGATGTAACATTTCTCTGATATTTTGATGTGTTGAGAAAATTTTTGCAGGAAGAAATAAGGATTTTTTAATTAAAATATCTTTGCACCCTGTGGCATTCATTTATTGTAAATTTTCTATGGGTTGTTGAGAGATTTTTGATAACCCTAGATTACATAGATATTTTCAAAAGGAGGTATAAAAAAAAAGGAAGTCAGTAAAAGGGAGAGAGTTTTTCTGGTGTTCTAAAAAAAGAAGAAAGTTTTCTGAGAACCAGGGGATTATGTCCAGATTGTAAATCTTATATCATTTTGATCAAAAAAGTTAGAATATATTGTGTGCTGCTAATTATCATGGAAGTGTCATTGTCAGGATTTTATGAATGTTATCTAGTGAGAGGTTAAACTTAATTTAAGTTTCAGAATTTTTATCTCTCCTTTGTTTCCTGTTGTGAATTTATAAATCATTATAGGTTTATGTGAATGTGTCATTACTTTGAGTTCTAACCTAGGGTCAGATTAAAGAATGCTCAAAGTGGGATATGTGTTCATGACATTTACATGAAGGATCAGTGAAAGAAATAAAGAGTTTTGATACTTGAATTTATGTTGTAGACCAGTTAGTGATATCAGTGTATTCATTTTATCCTTTGACTCTGTAGCCCAAGTGAATAAGGCACTGGCTTGTATATTCTTATCTTCATGTTGAGAGAATTGGTCTAGGTTTTACAATCCTAAATCATTTAAATCATTACCAGTTACTTTTTTAGTTTTATTCCATACATAATTGTTTAGGGGTTCTATCCATGTGGTAAAATCCAAAGTGTTGATTCCTTAAAGAGTGAATCAAAGGGTTATTCTTCTCTGATGTTGATTCATAAAAAGAAATGAACTTCATGATACCACTGTATTATGCTTATAGAATCATAGCTTTCATCATTGTATTCTATCTTAGGATATTATGGACTGCCTTCAAAATAATGATGAACTATTGAACTCATTCATTGGAGTAGGAGCATAGTAGTGAGAACATAATCCACATATCAAAAGCTTACTTGAAGGAGAGTAACTCATTTATAGGCAATACCCACCTGAGTTTTGTGGAGCTCAAAGCAGAAGGAGGACCTTATCCAATCCTCATCAAGTTAGTCTTTTTCTTGCAAACTTAAGGCCCTTATGTCAAGAAATTCAGTCCATACTTTGTTAAGTTTGCACCGTCAAGATTGAGACCTAACAAATAGTTAAGGATAAAAAATAGTGTATATACAAACCAAAATAAAGATACCTTACTCAATACCAAAAAACCTTGACTAGGTTTTAGAAAATAATAAAACAAATACTTAAAGAATGTATGGAATAGGGTTGGACAAAATCCTCACTCTCAAATTAACATAAAATATTTTCAATGTATGTGAAGGTTTATAAACATTCTACTCACTTTAGTCATAGACTAAACTCCACTAATCAGCAAAGTACCTTCAATTCTTCCACTTCTCAGTTTGATTGTAACAAGGTTCTTTCTTGAGATTTTATTAACAGATTCGGGCATAGTTATTTAGCATTGAATTGTTGTTTCCTCTATTTCTTGCTTGAATCCACAAACAACAATAGCAATCTTCCTCAACACCTTCGAATGGTCTTAGGAATATTTAACCTAGTTGATCAAGCTAGGTCAACTTTGACTGGAATAATTTGAGGGTGGTTACAGGAGGTTGGTATTGATGCTTACTATCTTTGATGAATCCAGACCCCAGAATCAACATGTTCAATACTCATTCCATTCACTCACTGTTACAACATTATTTATTTCATTAGCTAAATACATGTAATGCATTTGGTTTAGGGCATTGCCCCTGAAGCAATTTAACATCCCCCACAAATCTAAGTATTGATCTTATTGAAATATTTTGTGGAGAAGATAAACATGTTAGGGTCGTAACTTCATGATAGGCTGAGAACAATAGTCTTGTTTCGCTCTGTCAAAAATTTACTTTTCTTTGAAAATTAAAAAAACTAACACAACTTAAATCTATCAACAAAGTTGCATGACCGGATTTGACAATCAACAATGTTAGGAATAAATCTTTGATGACTAGCAGTCATTTTGTAGCAGGGATTCTTACATTCATGACTATGATTGTCATTGATGTCAACATAGTGATATTCTAGAGTTTAGCAGAGAAGCAGGCATAGTTTTGTTTTGTGCACTTGTTATATTGTAGATTGAGCTATACGTAGTTGATGGTATGTTCTTTGGTGTGTTATTAACCTATGGTTAATAGTGCAAAAAGAAATTCATTCATTCGTGAAAGTTATAAGCATTTTGGTGGAAGCAGTATTTTGGCAGTGTTCCTGAGTAGCGATTTTTGGTAATCAGAGGATATCTTCTAACTAGGATGGAATCTAATTCTACATAGTTAAATGGAAGTTTGAGACTCATTGGTGGTGACATGGTTCATAGTGCAAACTTTGAGGTCACACGATTGGAAAGTTATTGTATCTGGAAGCTGACAATTTTATGTAATTCTAATGTAGTGTATTGAAATTATTATTTTATATTTGGATGCCGACTCATTTGTAATTATTTGAGTGTGGTATAAAGGAAGGAATGTTTTCCTTTTTGTAATGGGCATTGTAATAGTTTTGATATGAAATTGTGAAAATTGTGATGTGAATATATGCATGAGGTGAAGAAAAGAGCTAATTCAGTGGTGAAGGAAGACTTGCGAAGTACAGAGATCTAGATTTGTGATCTTGTGTAGAAAAGAGTGTGGTTTTGGCACAATGTGAAGGAGGTAACATATTTCATATTATTCTATTGAATAATCCTAAGATCTGTTGGACAGTGAGTTCAAAGATCTTGCCTTGAAGCTGATTGGGCAATGGGTCCTTCTGTCCTCCATAACACCTAATAGGGTTAGAATCTTTTAACAGGGATTCAAAATCTCCTAACAAAGATTCATATGTACTGAATGTATTTCATAAGACTCCTAATAGGGTCAATCCTTTCACAAGGAACTTTCATATTAGTACATCATTTTGTGGGCATCATTCCCACCGGAGTTTACTCTTTGATCAAGAGGTTCCCTAGTTAACATATCTTGTGTTATTGTGTCATTTTTTATGATTATCTTTCTATGGTTGGTTACTACATTGGTTATATGGTATAAAGTTGTTGAAGTTGATAAATCATTTAATTATCATATAAATAATTCAACCCCCCCCCCTCTCAGTTATCTTGGGGATATTTGCTTTCAAATAATTGGTATCAGAGTGGCAGGTCCTTGAAAGAGAAGTTTAACAACTTAAGGAGATCTATGGTGAATTTCAGGAAAGCAAGCCCTAAGTTTGATGGAGTAAATTTTGACAGATGGAAAGAAAATATGAAGAAACATCTACTATGTTTAGGACCAAGTTATTAGTTGATTACAAAGAATGAAAGAACTATAATTGAAGAAGACAGTCTTGAAACAAGTTCTAAAGATGAGGTAGATCTATTCATCTGTAACATACTTGCAAGAGAAGCACTTTTATCAGCACTTTCAGAGAATGAATATAGTCAAGTAAAAATTTTAACTAGATCTTATGATATTTGGAAAGCTTAACATTCTACTTTTGAAGGTGATGAACATGCAAAGAAAGCTAGGTTACATAATTGTATTTGTGCATTTGAAGACATAAGAATGATGGATGATGAATCTATTAGAAGCTATATTGGTAGGATGTCAAAAATTATTATAGGAACAAAGTCTTATGGAGGTGAAAAGATAGAGAATGAAGTAATATGGAAGATTTTGAGAACATTAACACCGGTATTCAGGTAGACTACACAAATGATTGAACAAGTGATACCTTGTACACCAAACTTTTCAAGAGAGACTCTTCTTGGAAGATTGGAAGTAGTAGAGATGAATTTGAGATTATTAGGAGAACTAAATAGAATGGAGATAGCATTCAGTGCTCTCAGCATCAAACCTATTTTGTCTAGAAGTACAAGTGTGAATGGAGATTATGCTAGCAGTAGTAGATCCAAATCTGATGAAGGTAAGAAGATTGAAAAAGGTATTGCCTTGATTGTGAAAAGAGAATCAGTTGGTAAGAAAATCTTTAAATGTTGGACATGTCAAGAATATGGTCATTTTGCATCTAAGTGTCCTAAGAGAGTTAAGAAGTATAGAAACAATTTTAAGCCTAGAAGACCTAAAGAATGTTATTATGCAAATGATGAAGAAATTGAAGCAGGAATTGAAAGACATTTGAGTGACAGTGATAATGATAACTTTGATGACATAGGATTTGTAGCAATTAAGGAAGAAAATTCTGAATCTGATGTTAAGGAAGAAAAAGCCTTAGTTTCCCAAGTTGAAAAGAAATCTGATTGGATTATAGATAGTGTTTGTTCACATCATATGACTGGTGATAAAGGAAAGTTCATAAAGCTCAACAATTATGATGGAGGAGTTGTTAGAGTTGGTAACAATGCACCTTGTTTGATTAAAGGTATAGGATCTATTACTCTTGATGGAAAGACTAATACTGATGATGTTTACTTTTTGGATGGATTGAGACATAATTTATTAAGTGTTGGACAATTAGTTGATAAGGGATATCAAGTTTGGTTTATTGAGAAAACTTGTGTGATTAAGGATAAAGATGGAAATCTGATTGGAACAGGATCTAGAACTAGAGGTAATGTATTTCAGTTGAACCCTAGTGAGATGACATGTTTGATGACTAAGATTGATGATGGTTATGGAATAGAAGGTTCTATCATATAAACTTTGATAACATTGTGAAAGTAAGTTCTACACTTGTAGTAAGAGACTTACCTAAGATTATGAAGCCTACTAACATGATCTGCAAGGAATGTGTGATAGCTAAGCAAAAAAGGAGCTCATTTCCTAGCAAGAAGTTCACATCTACAAAAAAGTTGGAGATTGTTCATACAAACTTGAGGGGTCCTACTAGGACTAGATGATTCTATGGAGAAAGGTATTTTATGATTCTTGTTGATGATTTTACAAGAATGATGTGAATTGCATTTTTTAAAGAAAAATCTAAAGCATTTGATAAGTTTAAGGTCATGAAGAATAAAGTTGAGAATGAATCTGGAATGAGGATTAAATGTTTGAGATCTGATAGAGGTGGAGAATTTACATCTAAGGAGTTTAACACTTTTTGTAAAGTGAATGGTATTAAGAAATAGTTTTCAGCCCCTAGAACACCTGAACAAAATGGTATTGCAGAAAGAAGAAACAAGTCAGTGACTGAAGCAGCTAGAGCTATGTTGTTTGAAGGTGATTTGGCAAAGACATTTTGGAGAGAAGCAGTGAATACAATAGTATATACAATGAACATAGTATAAATTAAAGCAGAGATAGATAAGACAGCTTATGAATTGTGGTTTGGACATGCATCCTTAGTTAAGTATTTTAGAATTTTTGGAAGTAAATGTTATATTAAGAGAGATGATGATATAGGAAAGTTTGATCCTAGAAGTGATGAAGGAATTTTTCTTGGATATTCTTTGAAAAGCAAAGCATATAGATGTTACAATAAAAGAACTAAGACTATTGTTGAAAGTGCAAATGTAAAAGTTGATGAGAAGTTTAAAATTCATGAAAGAATGCTTGATTATGAATCTGATGAAGGAACTAACCCTCAGCCTAACATTGAAAATACTAAACAATTTTTTGAGACTGATAGTGAATTGTTGAATGAAAGTCATGTTGAAGAAAATAGAGAAGAATCTACAGTTGAAGAAAGATCTGTGACTATGACACCTAATAGGTATCTATCAAGACATCATCCTGTTGAACAAGTGATTGGAAGTTTAGACAGAGGAGTTATGACTAGAAAGAAGGTACATTTATGTTTGATTTCTCAAATTGAACCTTAAGTCTTCTAATGAAGCTTGTGAAGATGAATATTGGATTAATGCTATGAAAGAAGAACTAGATCATATTGAAAAGAACAAGACATGGGAATTGGTTCCTAGACCTAAAGACAAAAATGTGATTGGAACTAAATGGGTATTCAGAAACAAGATGAATGAACAAGGAGAAGTAATTAGAAACAAAGCAAGATTGGTATGTAAGGAATACTCACAGCAAGAAGGAATTGACTATGAAGAGACTTTTGCCCCTGTAGCAAGACTTGAAGCAATAAGAATGTTTCTAGCTTATGCAGCATTTAAGATATTCAAAGTGTATTAAATGGATGTGAAGTCAGCATTTCTAAATGGTGAATTAGAAGAAGAAGTATACATTGAGTAGCTTGAAGGTTTTCCTTTGACTCAAGAAGGAGACATGGTATGTAAACTAAACAAAGCATTGTATGGTCTAAAGAAAGCACCTAGAACCTAGTATGCTAGATTGGATAAGTATTTGTTAAAATTGGGATTTACAAAAGGAACAGATGATAGTAACTTGTACAAAAAAGAAATTGAAAATGGTTTGTTAGTTATAGTTATTTTTGTTGATGACATTATTTTTGGAGGAGAAGATGAAGCTAGTGAAAAATTTGCTGATGAAATGAAGATAGAATTTGAAATGAGTATGATTGGATAAATGAAATACTTTTTGGGATTACAGATAACACAAAACAAAGATGGTATCTTTGTAAGTCAGACAAAGTACTTGAATGATTTGTTGAAAAGATTTGGTATGGACAATTATAAACTAGTTGGAACACCTATGGTTATAGGACATAAACTATCTAGTAAAGATGAAACACCAGCAGTTGAGCAGAAGAAATACAGATCCATGATTGGTGGATTGCAGTACTTGACACACACTAGACCAGATATACAACATTCAATTGGAATGGTAGCAAGATTTCAATATGAACCTAGAGAGTCACATTATGCAGGAGTAAAGAGGATATTGAGATATCTTAGAGGCACAATGGACTATGGATTGTGGTATGAAACTTCTGATGATTTTACCCTATGTGCATATACTGATGTTGATTGGGGAGGTAGCGTTGATGATAAGAAAAGCACCAGTGGTGGAGCCTTTTTTCTTGGAGGAAGATTAGTTTCTTGGTTGAGAAAAAAGTAGAATTGTATCTCACAAAGTATAGTAGAAGCAGAGTATGTAGAAGCAGCAAACAATTATAACCAGATAATTCGGATGAAGCAAATGTTGAAGGATATTGGAATTAAGTTTGATCAGCCTATTGTTATACATTGTGATAACACCAGTATAGTTAGTATGTCTAAGAATCCTATATTACATTCTAAGACTAAGCATATAGAGATCAAGTATCATGTTGTAAGAGAGAAAGTTGCTGAGAAAGAAGTCAAACTAGAGTACATAAGCACAAAGGAGTAGATAGCAGATATATTTACAAAGCCTTTGCCTAAGGATACATTTGAGTATTTGAGAGGTATGCTTGGGGTTATGCCCCAACCTACTTTTGAGTAATGATGTAGTTGGTTGCATCCATCTAGTGGAATATTGGCCTATCTATTTTCTGGATTGGATGTTGGTACTTCCTCTATGGGGGAGTATGTGTATCTATGCTGAGTCATGAGGAAGAACATTTGATGTCAATGGGGATAGAAAAGAAAGATTTGGTTGATGAAGAGGACTTGAAAAGATTTCATCAGATTAGTAGTATTGAATGTTGCATTTTTGGAACATTGGATTTTTTTCATCTATGTCGCCATCAATGCCAATGGGGGAGATTGTTAGGAATGAATGCTTTTGTTGGCATTAAGCAGAATTGCCACTAGTGACAACACTTATTTGCATTCTAGATACAAACCGAGCAGACAGTACAAACCGAGCAGACAGTGCAAACCGAGCAGACAGTGCAAACCGAGCAGACAGTGCAAACCGAGCAGACAGTACAAACCGAGTAGACAGTACAAACCGAGCAGACAGTACAAACCGAGCAGACAGTGCAAACCGAGCAGACAGTGCAAACCGAGTAGACAGTGCAAACCGAGCAAGTTAGTACAAACCGAACAGGACAGTGTAAACCGAGTAACATCATATCTACCGAGTCACCAGTATTTACTGAGTTCAAAACCTACCGAGTGATCAGTATGAACCGTGCCTTCACTTCTACCGAGTGCATGACGATGCCGAGTAGTGCAGTGGACGCCGAGTATCAGAAAGTCACCGAGTCAGTTTGCAGGAACCGTGTAACCATACTTGGGCTGACTTAGTAGCACTTATGTTTATTTGTCAAGCCGACTTTGTAATTGTAATTGTAATTAATTGTTTAAGACTTGTATATAAACAATGTTGTAAAAAATGTAAAGATATATAAAATGAGAAACATATGTGAAAGAGAAAGAAAGGCAGAGATAAGCGAATTACAGAAGGCTTCAGAAGTATAAGGTATAGCAAAGACAAATTCATCATAGAAGGTGATCAGTACATCAGCGAATCTCAATCAACAATCCAGTTGCAAAGCAAGAGATCTACTGTTTCATTCTAACAGGTGAATCAGTACTAAATCCTTTAACCGGGTAGACTTAACAGTCTTTGTAAAATCTCTTTACCGAGTGCATACTTCATTGTATGTTTTGTAAATCCTTTAACAGGGTGGATTTAGCAATCCTTATTGCTCCTAACAGGGCAGATCATCAGAAGTGATCAAATTGTAAGCCTTAACCGGCCAACTTTATTCTGCAGTATTAAAGCTTTGTGGGTTTCATCCCCACCCCAGTTTTACTTTCTTTTGGAAGGTTTCTGGGTAACCAAATCTATGTGTCATTATTGTGAATGCTTTTAAGTTTCATGCTTTCTGTATGCAAAGGTTAAAAGGTAAATTACATGTTAAAATTGTAAGAAAATTTGGAGTTACTGATTCACCCCTCCCCTCTCAGTAACTCGGTTAATTCCTAAATATTTCCAACAATTGGTATCAGAGTAGCATTGGTTCTCAAGATAAAGCTTAACTAGCTTGAGCAAAGATCCAGGACAATGGAGGTATTCAAACTGAACAAGGTGATTGAAAATGAAAAGCTAGATCTGGAAATGGCCATAGCTAAACTCAAAGAAGCAAAAGAACATCTTTCCCAATCCCTAAGAAGAAGGAAGGAACTTGCAAATCAGATGAATGATCAGAATTACATTGAAGAAAAGATTGAAGATCTTCTTCCCTCAAATAACTCAGATGAAGCAAACAATGCTGTCAAAGAACTCCTAGAAAAGAATGGGTCTCTGCAGGAAGAAGTGAGAAAATTGAAAAGAGAACAAGAGCTACACTCCACAAGATTCTGTGAGATCTTGGAATAGAGAAACAAGTTGAAAGATGAATTAGATGGAAGAAACATTGAAGTCCAAAATAAAACCCTTCAGCTAGAAAACCTAATCAATCAGATCTCTCATACAAATGAAGAAATTCTGAATCTAAGATCAGAAATAGAAAACACAAGAGAAGAACTAAGATCTGAAAAGGAAATCAATCTAAGATTGGTGGATGACCTAAACGCTGAAAAACAAATCAATGAAGGAATACTGAAAAGTCAAGAAGACTTGAATCAGCTGTATGAGCGAAATCTTCATAGGCAAAAAGGAAAAGCAGGACTTGGATACAAAGGAGAAGGAGAATCCTCTAAGCAAGGTACTCAAAGAAATCAAAAACCTACTTGTAATCATTGTGGTAAAATAGGACATAGTTCAAATAAATGTTGGAACAATGAAAAAATAGAATTCAATGGAAAATGTTATAGCTGCAATCAACCTGGTCACAAAGCAAATGAATGCAGGGAAAAACCTAGATTCAGAGGTAATTGTCACAAGTGCAACAAACAAGGTCACAAGGCATCCGAGTGCAGATCCAAGACATTTAATCCAGCAGAACAAATTGTGAAAGCAATGTTTGGATGGGACTACAACACCTGGTGTAGATGTCATTACTATGGAGAATATGGACACATTGGCATGAATTGCATAAAACATCATCCAAGGAAAAGAGATACTACCGTAAGATGCTTTAAATGCACTAAACTCGGTCACATAGCCAGAAACTGCATGAATGCTAGTGAAGTTGAAGAAGGAAAGAAGAATGAAGCAACTAAGGTCAGGAAACAGGTGAGACAAAAATGGATTCCTAAAGCTACCAAGCAATCTAGTCCAAGTAATGGAATGGATGGCTCTACCGACTCAAACTAAATTTCCAAGGAAGCACTGGAACTGTATTCTCATAGACCAATCTCAAGCAGTTCCAGAACCGAAATTAAAAGAAAGATCTAAATCAGCATGCAAGATGCAGTGAGATCACAGGGAGGTCGATATCAGTCTTCACCGAGCAAGGTCGGTATCAGTCTTCACCGAGCAAGGTCAGTACCCGTCTTTACCGAGCGAGGTCGGAGCAATATGAATTCTCGAGTTCACCGAGTTGCGAAGTCTTTTCCGAGCAATTAATTCTTAGTGGGTGACAGTCTGTCAAAATTCATACCCTAATTTGAAATGAGCATTAATGACAGAGTTGTAAACAAAAAGCAAGTAATCGAACTCATTCTTCACTGCGAATATTTAGCACTTTGAGAGCAGAAAATTTCAAGAGCAACCCGGCGATTCAATACTTTTGCGAAAGGAATTTTCTGTGAGCTACCATGGCATCATCCAGCACTTCAATGAAGAAAGGATCTGATATGTTAGTCCAAGGGGAGTGGAAAGCACCAGATTTTAAGATCATGCCCACAATTGCAGCAGCCCTAGATCCGAACGGAGCTCAATCTCAGATTCCTCCTAAGGTACTGCTTATTAACGATTTCCGCAATCATTTTAACTATTCAATTCATGAAATGGGGAACCTAGAACTAGATATTGTGCGTGAGGAACTATGTGTGGATGGTATTCTGAAACCCGAGCACAAACATCTGGAAGATAAAGGTTTAGTTCACATTGCACATCTACCTCGAAACTTTCGAGATAAATGGGTTAGATATATTCTCAGCCGTGTACATGATGGCAAGATTTGGCTTGAGCAACCTATTGAGATCACAAAGAAGATGATTCAACAAGTCACCAGTCTTCCCATGTTGAACAAAGCTAAAACTACCAAAACCCTAGGTCGGACGGAACTAGAGAAGAAAACCCTAGCCGAGTGGGATGGTAGAGGCATGAAAGTTAGCAGCATTACCGACGCTGAACTAAAGTTTGGTACACACATCATTGCCCATAAGATTTACAGTTCTAGTCGACAGAACAGTGTCTCCTGTGAAGCTATTGACCTAGCATACAAAGTGGTCAAGAATAACTTGACATTTGACCTAGCAGACTTATTGTTAAAATAGTTTAACAAAAACATGGAAAGCATCAAAACTTCCAAAAACAATCCATGTAAGTTTGGATCCTTGTTGGTCTGTTTATTCTTCTATGTTCAGAAATTCTTCCCTTCTAAAGGAAAAGTTGTATGGAGAAAAGATGTGGCAGTCCTCTATGAAATAAATGAATACATCTCAGAAATGGGTGAAAACTTTGAAAGCATCATGGATAATTATTTTGAGTCTTTCAAAGAGAAAATCAATGACAGATTCCGGATTCCACAGAAGTTGGTGGAAGATTACAAAGATGACATCTATTTTATAGTGGATTGTGATAATGTGTATATTCAAGCAGTTAAATCGAGGACTGTATATGTAAAACCTCTTCCTTATGAGGTAAATATTGATGAAACCAAGAATATCATTGAAGCTCTTCTTAATCAGCCTGTCAATCCCAAAGCTCCATATTTTGGAACATATGATGAAGCTAAGGTGAGAATTGAACTAAGCATAAAGCTTCCATAGGCGGTAAACAAAGGAAAGAAGAGGATAGCCAAAATGCAAATGATAACCGAGGACAAAGAAGAAAAAGATGAAAAAGAAGAAGAAAAGGATGAGAAAACAGAGGAGCCAGAACCTGCAAAGAAGAAAGGAAAAGTTTTCATCACTAAGGCAACTATGCTTCCCACTGCTGTATTTACAAGGAGAAATACAAGAGGCAAGGCAGACAAGGCAGACAAGGTAGATAAAGACATAGTATTCAAAAGGCCTCCTCTAAGCCTTCAAGAAAAGCTCAAACTCTTTAGAGACGGATCAGGATCTGGAGTAAGTAACATAAAATCCTTAAGATATGAAACCAGATTGGAAGCAGAACAGAAGGAAATAGAAGATGCTGTTATTGAGAAGATGGGACAGTGGAAATACTCTCCTGAAGAAATTACCCCACAGGTTCCAGCAGTTCTATTGAATCCAATAAAAATGAGATGGAGCAATGCAAAGCAAACGGTGATAGACATATTTGATCAAAACCTGAGACAGTTGATGCCGAGCTTGAATAATGATGAAGTAAAGAAGGCATTAAAAGAAAATGAAAATAAGATGACATTGAAGTTCAATACTTGTTTGATTTTGATCAACAATATTGAATCGGTTGTGAAGGTTGCAAATGCCACATGGAAGAACATATACCACCTTCACCAACCAAGTATTGAAACTGTAATAATAAAAGATATTGAAGATGACAGTGATGAACAAGAAGAAGACACTGAGGTAGATGATACTGTGAGGATAGCAGCAGAAGTCATTGCATCCCTTCCTACCTCTCCAATGAAAGTTTCTACATCCAGCCTGGAGACACCTTCAAGCATGGTTGTGACAACTTCCACATTTGTCCAATCATCCATAGCAACAACAGAAGCAGCTACCATTTCTTCTACTGAGCTGCAGTCTCCTGCACCATCAAGTTTTCCAGCAGTAAATTTTCCAATTTTTGAATCTTCAAGTGTAAATATTTTAAGTTCTCCAGTAGAAAGTATACCAGTATCTATAGCCAGACCTACTTTATCTACTGTCACTACTACCAAAGCATTAAGTACAGATAAGCCTAAGGCTCTACCAAGTATAAAATTTTTGGGTAAAAATATAGTAGAGGATATAGACCTAGATGAAGAGATAGAGATTCCTACATTAGATTTTGCAAATCTATCAGCGGACCAGATGCAAAATATAGGTGAGATCCTTCAAAGGAAAGAAAAACAAAAGAAGCTTAAAGAGGAGAGAGACAAGGAGTATCAAATCATCAAGGATGCTAAGGACATTTTGTCTGATGCATTAGGCATTAAAGTAGACTCCTCCCAGCATGTTTTGTTACAATTAGCAGAAGCAGTTGAGAAATACAATGAGGATTCATCCGGGACAGAAAAGTTAGTTGAAAGAGCCGAGAAGAGATTCAACAATAAAGTGCTTGAGCACATTGCTCAGCACATAGCTATTAACCAAGTGGAATTATCTTCAGTTTTGTCTAACATTGAATCTATCTACTCGAATGCTACCTCTCTTTTGGCCAGACTGTGCAATATTGCCGAGTTCACAAAGGATGTTAAGGATAAAATGAATAAAATGGATGAGGATATGAAGATTAGCATACAGAAGCTGCAACTTGAACCAAGTTCAAGCTCTACTCATCACATGAAAATTTCACACCTATCTAATATGCAGTCTGATCTACTGAAAGAAGACACAAGGATCCGGTCCACACTGCTAGACATCCAACACATGATCCTTCCCATCATGAATACAATGTATAAGCACATTGAACATTCCAAAACATTGATTCATGACAATCAGTTCTCTATAGTAGATCACATGATTGAACTCTCTGCAGAAGTCCAAATTGCTATACAAACATGTAAGATCCTACAAGAAAGTTGGGACAGAACCCTGGCACTAATAATGAAGGTACATTCTGATTTTCTATCAAATTTTGGATTCTCTCTGTAAATAACTTGTATATGCACCTTTGGCATTATCGTCAAAAACGGGGAGATATGTATAGAAGGAGAGATATGTATAGATTTGTATAAGAAACAGTTAGCACATTGAAAGGGGGAGACAATGTATAAAGCCCTATAACAAAGACAAATTTTGAAAAATCAAAATAAAACTCAGCATGATTCGTGTATATAAGTTTTGGCCAATAAGTGTTTTTGTCACTAATGCCAAAGGGGGAGATTGTTGGCATTAAGCAGAATTGCCACTAGTGACAACACTTATTTGCATTCTGGATACAAACCGAGCAGACAGTACAAACTGAGCAGACAGTACAAACCGAACAGACAGTGCAAACCGAGCAGATAGTGCAAACCGAGCAGACAGTGCAAACCGAGCAGACAGTACAAACCGAGCAGACAGTGCAAACCGAGCAGACAGTGCAAACCGAGCAGATAGTGCAAACCGAGCAAGTTAGTACAAACCGAACAGGACAGTGTAAACCGAGTAACATCATGTCTACCGAGTCACCAGTATTTACCGAGTTCAAAACCTACTGAGTGATTAGTATGAACCATGCCTTCACTTCTACCGAGTGCATGACGATGCCGAGTAATGCAGTGGACGCCGAGTATCAAAAAGTCACTGAGTCAGTTTGCAGGAACCGTGTAACCATACTTGGGCCGACTTAGTAGCACTTATGTTTATTTGTCAAGCCGACTTTGTAATTGTAATTGTAATTAATTGTTTAAGACTTGTATATAAACAATGTTGTAAAAAATGTAAAGATATATAAAATGAGAAACATATGTGAAAGAGAAAGAAAGGCAGAGATAAGCGAATTACAGAAGGCTTCAGAAGTATAAGGTACAACAAAGACAAATTCATCACAGAAGGTGATCAGTACATCAGCGAATCTCAATCAGCAATCCAGTTGCAAAGCAAGAGATCTACTGTTTCATTCTAACAGGTGAATCAGTACTAAATCCTTTAACCGGGTAGACTTAACAGTCTTTGTAAAATCTCTTTACCGAGTGCATACTTCATTGTATGTTTTGTAAATCTTTTAACAGGGTGGATTTAGCAATCCTTATTGCTCCTAACAGGGCAGATCATCAGAAGTGATCAAATTGTAAGCCTTAACTGGCCAACTTTATTCTGCAGTATTAAAGCTTTGTGGGTTTCATCCCCACCCCAGTTTTACTTTCTTTTGGAAGGTTTCTGGGTAACCAAATCTATGTGTCATTATTGTGAATGCTTTTAAGTTTCATGCTTTCTGTATGCAAAGGTTAAAAGGTAAATTACATGTTAAAATTGTAAGAAAATTTGGAGTTACTGATTCACCCCTCCCCTCTCAGTAACTCAATTAATTCCTAAATATTTCCAACAACTTGATGATTGGCAGTCATTCTATAGCAGTGATTGTTGCATTGATGACTATGATTGTCATTGATGTGAACACAATGATATTCTGGAGTTTAGTAGAGAAGCAGGCATAGTTTTGTTTTGCGCATGTGTTATATTGTAGATTGAGTTATGTGCAATTAATGGTATGTTCTTTGGTGTTTTATTAACCTATGGTTAATAGTGCAAAAAGAAATTTATTCATTCATGAAAGTTATAAGCATTTTGGTGGAAGCAGTATTTTGGCAGTGTTCTTGAGTAGCGGTTTTTGGTAATCAGAGGATATCTTCTAACCGAGATGGAATCTGATTCTATGTAGTTAAAGGGAATTTTGAGACTCATTGGTAGTGATGTGGTTCATAGTGCAAACTTTGAGGTCACACGATTGGAAAGTTATTGTATCTGGAAGCTGACAGTTTTATGTAATTCTGATGTAGCGTATTGAAATTATTATTTTATATTTGGATGCTGACTCATTTGTAATTTTTTGAGTGTGGTATAAAGGAAGGAATTTTTTCCTTATTGTAATGGGCATTGTAATAGTTGTGATATGAAATTGTGAAAGTTGTGATGCGAATATATGCATGAGGTGAAGAAAAGAGCTAATTCAGTGGTGAAGGAAGACTTGCGAAGTACAGAGATTTGGATTTGTGATCTTGTGTAGCAAAGAGTGTGGTTTTGGCATAGTGTGAAGGAGGCAACATATTTCATATTATTCTATTGAATAATCCTAAGATCTTTAGGATAGTGAGTTCAAAGATCTTTCCTTGAAGCTGTTTGGGCAGTGGGTCCTTCTCTCTTCCATAACTCCTAACAGGGTTAGAATCTTTTAACAAGGATTCAAAATCTCCTAACAGAGATTCATATGTACTGAATGTATTTCATAAGAATCCTAATAGGTTCTATCCTTTCACAAGGAACTTTCATATTAGTACATCATTTTGTGGGCATCGTTCCCACCGGGGTTTACTCTTTGATTAAGAGGTTCCCTAGTTAACATATCTTGTGTTATTGTGTCATTGTGTATGATTATCTTTCTATGGTTTGTTACTACATTGGTTATATGGTTTAAAGCTATTGAAGTTGATAAATGGTTTAATTATCAGATAACTGATTCCACCCCCCCCCCCCCTCTCAGTTATCTTGGGGATCTTTGCTTTCTAACAAACAGTGACTTCCTTCCTCGACAGAAATATAGAAATCAAACAAACTAAGACACATAAACTCCACAAAACCATGGGTACATTAACACATCTTCCTAAATACTAACACTATTTTCCACTACATAATCGATTTCACAACAATGGAAATAGAGAAGAGTGGTTCTTACAGGTGGAGTCGAGGACTTTTCTTTCACCTCTGCTTTGTCGCGTGCCGAATATAAAATGAAATCCCTAAGTTTTTTTTTAAATTTATATTCCTGTGTTCATTGAAATTTTGAAAACCTGTATGGTTGTCAAAATATTGACCAACATGGGATTGGATTAAAAAAAAATCAAATTTTCCCTTCTATAAACCGACCAAGGAAAACCATTTTAATGCTTTTTCAAAAATATTGGTCTAAAAAGTGGGTCTAATGTACTAGTGATTCATGATGATCTATTTTGGATTGGTGATGTGCTGGTAAGAATCAGAGGTGACGTAATACATGAGATGACAGGCCTTTCTAGAATAGGCATTGTCCTTCCTGTTGGTAAGAGTAATACCCCAAAATTGGCACCTATTAAATTCAATCAATTTTGGTGCATTTTTCATCAATTTTTACATCTTCAAAGTCCTAGTTTTCTAGGCAATTTTCTCTCTCCTGCTTGACTCTATTTGACTTGATGTCAGTTGCAAAGACCCTAAATTGCAATAATCAAATGCTAAATTAATTCCTAAAAGTCTTTGACTTATATTAGCTAAATTATCCCTATGATAATTTAATTTAATTATAAAGTCCTAAGTGCTTTAAATTAAATTAAATCTACCCCTTTAGCTAATTACACATCAAAAAAAGGAATTAATATCATTTGAGTGGACATTCTTCTATTTGAATTTAATTATTCAAATTATTCAAATTAGTCACACCTCACATGTGGCATAAATTCCACTATTTGATTAAATAATTCCATGTTTATTTGTCAAAAAAGTGAAGAGCCTTAATGGAAAGTGAAGAGTCACACCCCACATGTGGCAAAAGGAGTTACATGCAAGATTCCCCTCCTTTTCTATTTAAGAGCTTGCTTTCCCTTTCAAAGAGATCCAATTTTGAAGAGCACATAGATTATAGCAAAATCCTACTACATTTTGTGATTCAAAGCTTTTAGTGCATCATTTTAGTTAAATCATTTCTTTTAGCATAATTGCATTCATTTCTCAATATTTTTAGATTAATCTCATTCTAGATTTAATATTGCATTTCTCTCATTTAAATTAGTTTGCTTACTTGTTCTTAATCTAGTTGCTTTCTTATTTGAAAATACCAAAAAGAATTTGCATTCTCATTTCTAGATTAACATGCATTCATTCTAGATTACTTGCAAATTTATTTTCATGCATATGCTTTTCTTTAAAATCCTCCATTGTAGTTCAGTCTTATGGTTGTTGGCTTTCAATCTGAGAGCAATCTTGAAAACACCCCGTCTACATAGGAGGCAACAGATTGCTTCACTACGGATTTTGGATTGAATAACTCATATTCTTTTCTGTAATCTGATCATGTGAGTAATTATCATGTTGTGTGTGTGTTTAATTTGAGGTCACATTCACTCATACACATTTTTGGCGCCCACCGTGGGGCAGAAAAGATCAATTTCTGGCCTCATTCTTGATTATTTTTCAGTTTTAGTGTTGGTTACAGGCCTGGTACAGCCATGTAAAGATTGGAAACCTTATAATATAGTAATTTATAGATATAATGATTAATATTCTTTCTAATTCTTTTGGTTTGGTTCATTTTTATAAAGAAATGAATAAGTTATGATCATTTTTGTGAAAGCAGGTATTTGCAGATTTGAGATTCTCTGAATACAGTCAGATTGAAACATCTGGTACAGATAAATTGTGAAAGATCAGGATCTCTAATAATAGTCATTGGAAATATACATGAATTATATTTCATTTTCTTTTGGTTTGAGTCATTTTTATGCAGATTTGTGAAAGTTATGGGCATTTGAGTGAAAACTAGTTTTTAACAATCTTTATTGGAGTTGCAGGAAATGATTTATCATTAGAAAATGATTTATGAATGGGAAAAATAAATGGCTTACATATTTGGAAACTAGATTCATTAATAGTTACTGTGAAATTAGTTTTTTTTCATTTAGATTATTTGTGAGAAAGATATGTGATTCCCTAGGTAGGGCCTGGTGTTTTAAATCTGGTTTATGACAGAAAAATGACAGTCTAAAAAGGTTATTGGTTGAGGAACCAAATTGAATCATAAGACCTTGTAATTTTGGGGAATGATAGTTCTTGATGTTGGCTAAAAACTTCATTCTTTCCAAAAAATTTAATGTTGTGATTTTATGGGTCAAATAAATCAATCTTTAAAGACTGTCTTGAAGACAACAATGTTACATATCTTACGATTTGCCATTGATTTGTCTAGATTTTGTACTTTCAGATGTGTGCTAAATGCTGGATTGCAGATCTTTGGACCTAATGTGAGTAATTAAAATCTCTATAACACTTGATTTTGGCATAAAATTAATCTCTCATGTGTTTGGCTTGAGTGTTACATGCTTTCATAAAACACATTTTTGATGCTCTTAATGGAAAATAAACGAACATAGATTTGCTTTCATAGAAGTTTGTGTTTAAGTGCATGCTTGTCTTTTAAACATTAAGTAATTCTTGGTTTCAAATATCAAAATATCTCATTGAGTAATCTAGGGCATGGATTCATTCCTAGTTTACATGAAGAGTTAAATGCACCACTTTGTGGACTCACTTCATGTTTACTTGGAAAGTTAAATATTCCATGATTCAAACCCTCTTGCACTTATGAGTAGTATTGATTAGCAATCTTAGATTACTTGTGATTGATCTAGATTTCTATCTTGGGTTATTGGACTTGCTAATCTATCAGCCCCTCGTTTCACCCCGTGGTTGCAATCTCAGCGCCACATTAAAGGGGAGGGGTCTATAGGAAAGAAGCGTTAATTGTTCCACTAGGCAACCCTTTTGTGCATTCTGGAACTCACTTGTTTTCTAAGTTGTGGACTCGTTTCTAGCTTGTGTGAGGTGTTAAGTGTTCTACCTTATGGACTCACCTCATATTTTCTCTAAGCATTAAGTGTTCCACCTTTAGTTCTTTCCAATACTTTTTGATAGAGAATTACTTACCTTTTCATTTCTAGAAGGCCTGCTTGGGGATTTCATCACCTCAAGGGATGACCTTAACTCTTGTGTTCCGGTAGAGTATAAATATTGGGAGGTGAATCCAAAGACACCTCTCTTGGGAATGAGTTAGATTTCACTCTTGGCTAAGCCTCAAAGAACTTTATACTTTTGAGAAGTGAAGGAGGAGATTTGGGTTACCGTCTCCCCCCGGCTGTGTGATTTCTGAATCTTCTCATCTATGGATTTGGGCCTCATGTACCTTGCATATATCAAGGACTCCTTTTAGAAAAGACATGTATATCCTTATAGACAACTTTCTAGGATGTTGTTGTGTTCTAAGTGCCTACTAAAACATTCTTAAGAACATACACAAGTATCATCTTTAAGGAGTAGCATACTAAGTCACTATTCTTGTTCATGCACAAGGTTGCTTTGTCCCTTGCCCATTGTTTGAAGACTGTTTTCTTGAACTCCTTGATTGTTGTCTTATGTGCTTGATCAATGACATAAATCTGATTTGCTTCATGTCTGAGTTTTTTTTTTTTGTCTTCTTTTTCTTTCTTGTCAGAAACCTGGTTGTTTTGAGTTAGGAATCGATCGATCTTTGCTTTGACTCATGTTGTCTCTCATCTATTCATTTTGTCTCTTTATGCCTTTTGTACCTCGCATTGTGATCATCTCATCTTGTCTATTCTAACCACCTCTTTTGATGATTCATACCTAGTTCATCTCGCATCTTGGCTATTCTAGCCATTTATCTCCTTTCCGTTAACTTAGAGACAGAGTCTAGCTTTATTCTGAATCTTTGCTCGTTACATCTTCGTCTATGACTGTCATGACTCGAAGTGGCAAGACTTATCCCATTCAGAACACTAATCAAGATCAAAGTAAACCTTGTAATCAAGACATAGGTCATCCTAAATCTGTTATGAAATTTGAACTTTGTGAGAGATCCTCACATTCCTCCTCATTCCAAGAGTATTATAATCCATTGTTTCAAATACAGTCTAACTTATTATTTCAAGAATATTATAACCCATTGTTTCAACACCAGCCAGGCTCTGAAGGGTCACTTTCTAGAATTGAACCTATCAACTCTTCCAATTTTATTTTCACGATCTCTCAAAATAATACCAACAAGATGGGAGATCCATTCCACTTCCCAAGGGGAGGAAAATTCAACAAAATTCATGAGCAATCTCAGAATGACCAAGGTCATGGTCAATCTCAAAATGACAAGTGTTATGATCAATCCCACAATATTCAACATTCAGTCAACATCTGGGACCTTTGCAATTTGAAACAGAGACAAGGGGAGCCTCTTCTAACATTTCTCCAGAGATGGAGACAACTATGCACGAAGTATCCACATGAATTACCCGAGTCTAAAAAGCTCGATATCTTCTTGGACAATCTTGTCCCAAATTTTGGATACCAAGTATGATTGCAAGGTCCTCTCACTTTTCTCAATATGATTAGGTGAGCTATGATGATAGAAGCATTTATGGTCAAGAAAGGTGAATTGACTTTGAACAAAGACAAAAAGCAAGGACCTTCTCCCTTGAACAGGGATAAGGATAAGATTGTCAATAGAAACATAGATATTATGAATGATGGGATTATTGACAATGTGATGCCAAAACCCTCAAAGCCTGTTGTTAATCTTAGCTCTAGCGCACAAATGATCAAAGCCACTAAGAAGGTTATGATAGAAAATCAACCGCCTTCAAGATTCACTAGAAACAAACCTTGGATCTCTCAACCCAAGTGTAACTCCACTTCCTTGGGAGAACCTCTCGATGTGGTTTATAGGACTTTGGTGCAGAACCATAACAAGAATTCAAATCATCAAAAATTCAAAGACCCCTTCCCTCCTCATGGGAAAAGTGAATTATCCAAGTCTAAAGGTACCAACGATGTAGTCAACTATACATATGATACTACCAACATTGTCATCAATGAGATTGAACCTGTTGATGTTAAATACTATGACATGATCATTGCTCCAGGGAGTGAGAATACTCCTAAACCCAAAACTCCCTTTGTCTTGCGAGGCCCTGCACCTCCCTCTTGTAACCCCACACAGTCTCCAGCTTGTGCAAATGCTATCACTCAATCTTGTGCAAAGATTATTCTCAAAGGTCCCGAACCTTCAACATCCAGACCAAAACTATCTATGGATAAAGCCCTCATCGAGGAAAACATCCCCAAAGATCTTAATCTCAATCAGTTCCAATCTATGGTGGGTCACCTAACCTCACCTCACTATTTTTCCTTTTCCAAAGAGGATGATCATTCCTTAAGCCATCTGCATAATGCTCCCCTACACATTGAAGTTATGGAAGGTCCCGAGCGTGTCCACCATGTCCTCCTTGACAATAATACTGGCCTAAATACTTGCTCTGCTAAGATGCTTACCCAAACGACAGACAACCTTGTTCCTACCAATAGAGAGTCCACTGAGTTCTATGATGCTAAGCTAAAAGAAATAGAAAAGACCCTAAAAATAAAAGATATTGACATGGGGGAATATCAAATTGAATCCATCTTATCTTTGACAGCTCTCCCTCCATCTCCACGTTCTTGTGAGGAACCTTCTGAAGATGGATTTGGTATTGGCTATCAGGGCCATAAGCTTGACCAACCTAGCTACAGCTCTCACTCACATGAAGATTTAGATGACGAGGAAGAAAAAAATTCAGCCTATGACACATGAAAGATCTTTGAATGTTCAAAATTCTGATTTAGACTACCAAAAAGAGTCTTATTTACCTTCTCAAGTGCTTCAAGAACATGATCTTGGTCCTCACTAGGAGGATTTTATACACTCTACTGAACATATTTCTACTACTGCTGATTCCAATGATACACATACTGACTGGGAGAAAATATTGGATGCTTCCCTTATCTTGGGTATGCCCCAAGGTATGCCTATTTCAGATTACTCTGCTGCTCCTACTACTAGACAAGATCCTGCTGTTGAAGAAACATTTCCTTTGACAAATGATAGTGATGAAGAAAATCTGCCTCTGACTATGTCTCTAGCTAAATGGGACTCCATATCAGATGCTACTAAAAAAATACCAGTTGATGCTATGCACCTGTATGCTAGTTTTAACAACTCAGAAACAGGAGAAATTTATGATCCTCCAGATCATGCTATTGATGATGATCCTTTCCACCCTCTTGTGGAAATCATTCCTATGGCTCCTAGGCTATCTACTCCAAGCTATACTCCTACTACTCCAACAAATCATGGGTATGTAAGATCCCATTCTGTTCCAGCTTCATGGAATATTGGTAGATCCAAAATTGAAATGGTTCCTATTCGTGCACTCTTACCACCTGAAAGGGGACCTAACTCTTGGAATAGACCATCTTGGTTAGGCTCACATAATATTCCTCCAAACTTGTCTGACTCTTCTAAGATGACTCACAATCGACAACGGTCTATGGAAGATTACTTTCTTGATCTATCTGATGCATTCATGAATGATGAGGATGATACTGATATATTTGCACTTGAGGCCATCCCATCGACTTCTCTTCCCCCTTCATCTCCTAGAAAAGTGGCCTGTCCACTTCCATTTCCACCTCTCCACCTGAACCAGTCATATAGGCCTCTTTTATCCACCATTCCTGAGTCTTTTGGAAGTAACTTGGATGTGCAACATAAAAACAAAAATAATGAGAATCCACTTATATCTCAAGGTCACCATGTCCCATCTAATTGACATGTGACTATGAAGAAAGGAAAGCAATAGAGGTGTTCAAAAGACCACAAAGGTCCTCAAAAGGAAGAAGACAATCAAAAGCTAGAAAATAAAATAAAAAATGGATCTCGAAATCCATTCTACAAGCATTGTCATCAAAAGCACCTCAAAGTAAAGAAGAAAAAATTCAAAAGCTATGTGGATTCCAAAGAAAGGAAAATCAAAGTTGTCATTCAAGCTTCCAAAATTCTCATACTTCCCTCCATTCCATCACCCTTGCCTCTCATACTTTACCCTCTTCACTCCATCTTTCCTTTTCCCAAAGTGCATATCAGTATCTCCTTATTACTAATGACGTGACTAAGAAAAATCTAGAACGTACTCTTCCTAAGTGTTTAGAGCATGGGAAATCTAACAAAGAGTTAAGATGTGTCCATGAGGATATTTGTGGGTCTCACCTAAGTGATCTTTCCTTGACTATGGATCTCTTGATGGTTGGACACTACTGGTTGGATCTCCTATTACTGCTACAACATTTGGTTCTGATTCTGCAACTTCTCAGCTGGCTACTACTACAAAATACTGTGCTCTCAGAGATTCCTGCTAAAGGAGAACCTCAAAGAGCCCATCAACGCTCTTCATTTGAAGAAGTTTTATAGATGACATTCTCTATGTGCTCATATACATACTTATTGGTCCTGAAAAAATCCTAAAAATTGATATATTGCAAAAAATCCTAAAAATTGCAAAATGCCCTAAAAAATGATCATCTTAGTGAAAACCTGGCAAACAGGCGCTTTGATGTATCTATTATCTTAGTGAAAACCTGGAAAACAGGCACCTTGATAATACTCAAAAAAAAAATAGAAAATTTGAAAAAATGAAAAAAGAAAAAAATACAAAATACAAAAAAAAATGAGATATTCAAAAATACAAAAAAAGAGAAAAAAGAGAAAAATACAAAAAAATTGAAAAAGAAAAAATGTGCCATTGATGAAAACCTGGTAAACAGGCGTCATGGTAGCAAAAATAGAATCTCTGCCAAGATGGTGAAAACTTGGTAAACAGGCACCTCTTGTTTCCTGAAGTTATACCTCATCTCAGCACCATTTGGCTTAGCTAGTTTGCTTGTCAGCTTTAGTTCACTTCCTTGCTTTCCCGCTTTAGTTTGTTTCCTACTTTGGTTTGCTAGATTCAAGCTCTTGCTTTCAGTCACTCCTTGATATTTTTCTCGACTCTTCATGGATTGGAACTCATCACACTTGGGCGCATATCCCTAGTCTTGGGGGCATGGTCCCATAGCTTTTAGAGATGCTTTCTTGCATCAGTCACCAGTGGTCCTCACTATGTCTGCCTACTAATGCCTAGCTAGTTTTGAGGTTTCTCTCCTTGAGGTCCTCCTTTGTATTAGTCACTAGTGGTTCTCACCGTGTCTACCTATTGATACCTAGCTCTCACTTGGATCTCTCTTTTGAAGATCCCATTTTACATCAGTCACCAGTGGTCCTCACTGTGTTTGCCAACTGATGTTTCATTAGTCTCTTTGAGATTTCTCCTCTTGAGAATCCCTTTCGTATTGGTCACCAGCACTCCTTGCTGTGTCTACCTACTGATATTTCATGTTGCGCTCTAATCCCTCTCAAAGACCTTTGGTCTCTCATGACAGTCACCAGTGGTTCGCACTGTGTCTGCCTACTGTCGCCATCTAGGTGAGATTATTCATGATGTATCCTTTGATCCACTTGAACATGAGCTTAAGTGAAATAACTTTGTAGTTCTCTGAAGTGTCCTGAGCTTGTTTTCTTTGTGTGCTTGTTTGTTTGCTTCGCTCCTTTTCTTTTCTTTCTACTTGTTGGTTTAGTTCCAATGATCTAATGAATCTATTTAAGAGGGGTGTCCGTCTGTAAGAGCCTCCATCTTGTATTGGATGGCCATGTGTACCTTGACTCCTTTTATATGGATGCCTTGGTGAGGTTGGTTATTGTCCTTGTCTTTTGAGTGACTTCTTTTTGCTACTGGTGAAATTGTAAATGCTCGTCTTACTAAGTGAACGTAGGGGTCACTGCGAGCAATCTCTAGCAAAAGAAGAAACTCCTACGTGTTTGGTGTGTTTGTTGCAAGCAACATTCAGGTCATTCTAGCAATTATGCTCTAATGCTTATGTTAACTTGCTAGATCAAAAGGAATAGGTGTTCAGGTCATTCTGGCTTCTCGTGCCTTAATGCTTAAACCTCATTTCAAAAAATTTAAGACTTATGTCATATTCCTATTCTCATGATAATGATATTAGTGAGGATTGTATGACATCTTGCAATTTTTTGAACTTAAACGGCTCTATGATGATAAATACAGTGAGTCCAACAACCAAGTCCTAGGGTTTGCATTTTCATTCTAGGCTTGCATCTTTAGTTTAGGCTTGCATGTTCATTTTTAGGCTTGCATTTGAGACAATGTTTGGTGCTCTCTTGATTGTCTTCATCAAAGGTTCTAATCTTTAGTCCCAATTTCATCATGATTGCACAAGTTGTCGGGATCGAAATCAAAATCTAACATCTCTGGATAGCTCAAAATTGCATTTTAAATTCTGAGACCCTTTGGGATCGGACACTTGTGCAATTAGCCTTCTGGCATCATCTCCCTACCAGAATCTCATCTTTGCATCATGTTCTTGAGATCTTTGCTCTTTTCATCAAAGTCAACCTAGTCAAATTTGGTCAACCATGGTCAAACTTGGTCTTTTAGATCTCTGGATCTGTTAAAAATTTTGTTGGATCTTCGATCCTCTCTTGCTTTGCAACCTCTTGCTATCAATCATCTTCTGACATGTCATCTTTTGATTTCACTCCTGAGGGGGCAGGATGATTACATCATTGAATCTTGTTGAATCAATTTTTGAATTAGTCTGATTTGAATCACCAATTCTCATTGCTAGGGGCATCTCGGTGCCTCACATCTTGTAATCTTATCATCAATCTTTTACGTATCTGAGCAATCTAACTCAGATCCTCAAGGATCAAGCTTCGTTCTGGAAATGGTTCTTGAAATCTTTTAGGTATTGGGGCAATCTAACCCTAATTCCTAAGAGTCAAGTTTTTTTCTAAAGATGGCTTTCAAAATCTATTTTGGACCGTTATCTGGGAAATCTAACCCAGGTCTCAGAGGATTAACCTTCACATTAGGGCAATCTAACCCTGATTTTGGAGATAGTCCTAAATCTTCATCAATTAGTATTGGGGCAATCTAACCCTGATTCTGGTTCTCTTTTGGACCGTTGTCTTTGCAACCTAACTTAGACTTCAGAGGATCATACTTCAATCTGTTCGGTGTCTTGGCAACCTAACCTTGACTTCTGAAATCTCATCATCTATTACTTCAGACTATTCTTTGAATCAGCGCGCTGTTTGCACATCAATTCAAATAGGGGCAAATGTAATACCCCAAAATTGGCACCTATTAAATTCAATCAATTTTGGTGCATTTTTCATCAATTTTTACATCTTCAAAGTCCTAGTTTTCTAGGCAATTTTCTCTCTCCTACTTGACTCTATTTGACTTGATGTCAATTGCAAAGACCCTAAATTGCAATAATCAAATGCTAAATTAATTCCTAAAAATCTTTGACTTATATTAGCTAAATTATCCCTATGATAATTTAATTTAATTCTAAAGTCCTAAGCGCTTTAAATTAAATTAAATCTACCCCTTTAGCTAATTACACATCAAAAAAAGGAATTAATATCATTTGAGTGGACATTCTTCTATTTGAATTTAATTATTCAAATTATTCAAATTAGTCACACCTCACATGTGGCATAAATTCCACTATTTGATTAAATAATTCCATGTTTATTTGTCAAAAAAGTGAAGAGCCTTAATGGGAAGTGAAGAGTCACACCCCACATGTGGCAAAAGGAGTTACATGCAAGATTCCCCTCCTTTTCTATTTAAGAGCTTGCTTTCCCTTTCAAAGAGATCCAATTTTGAAGAGCACATAGATTATAGCAAAATCCTACTACATTTTGTGATTCAAAGCTTTTAGTGCATCATTTTAGTTAAATCATTTTTTTTAGCATAATTGCATTCATTTTCTCAATCTTTTTAGATTAATCTCATTCTAGCTTTAAGATTGCATTTCTCTCATTTAAATTAGTTTGCTTACTTGTTCTTAATCTAGTTGCTTTCTTATTTGAAAATACCAAAAAGAATTTGCATTCTCATTTCTAGATTAACATGCATTCATTCTAGATTACTTGAAAATTTATTTTCATGCATATGCTTTTCTTTAAAATCCTCCATTGTAGTTCGGTCTTATGGTTGTTGGCTTTCAATCTGAGAGCAATCTTGAAAACACCCTGTCTACATAGGAGGCAACAGATCGCTTCACTATGGATTTTAGATTGAATAACTCATATTATTTTCTATAATCTGATCATGTGAGTAATGATCATGTTGTGTGTGTGTTGAATTTGAGGTCACATTCACTCATACACAGTAAGGATGTTAGGAAAATGGTTGAGCAAGCATGTAAGTCAAGGAGCAATAGGCGCAGCATGAAAATTGAGCCTATTGAACAAGTAGACATCAAATTAATGTCTATGATATTGGGATACATGTTTCATCACACTAGAAGAGTGAATAGTGTGTCAATAGGCACAATTCTAGCTGCCATCAGACTTGTAAAGGAAGATGGGGAGTTCAATCTCTGTGAGATCTTGTGCGCACAACTAATTGATAACATCAAGGCCATCAAACATGATAAGACAAAAATATTCAGGTTTGGGTCTCTAATCATCTATATGTACCTACATATAGTTGGGAAAGTGTTAGATTTGTATTTGGACAAATCCTTTCCAACCATGCCATAGATATCCCTCAAAGCATCCACCGAGAGTACATTGAGAGACTATGTAACATTGGAATTGAAGACCTTTAGGGCTAAGATGAAAATGAGGTACAGAATTCTAGAGAACATTGTGGAAAAATATAAGCATACAATATGTTTTATGGTTGAAACTGATACTATTTTCATGGAAGTTGTTGAACCAAGAACTAAGTGGATTCATCCACTTGGATATGAGGTAGAAGAACAAGTCCTTGAAGCATATGCATAGGTACCACTGTCAGCCCCCAAAGATCCTAATGAACCTAGGTGGGGAACTTATGAGGAGAAGACAAGAGAATTAGATGCAAAGCTAAATAGTGTATCAACAAAAAGAAAGGTTGCTAAATTCACATCAGAGATCTTGAGAATACATGGTGTGTCTCAAGTAGACCTTGACAAGGCAAGGGAAGAGAAGATAGCATTGGAAATTAAGAGCACATCCACAGTAGAAGCTGAGCCTGATGATCCTAAGAAGAAGAAAGTAAAAATTGAAAAAGATGATAGACAAAAGGGTAAGGAAGATGATACTCCTTCTGAACCCAAAGATACTATTGACCTTACCACTCCTCCGGAGTATAAGCCAATAGTCAAGAGGAAGAAAGCAGCCAGCACTAGTCATCGATCCTCGCGAGCTACACGAAGAAAGAAAAACACTCAAGCACCTCCTAAGGTAGGATTCAAACCAAGCCTTAAAGTTATGAGCACAAGGAGTATCGATGAGGGTAGAATTGATCAAGTAGGGAAGTATTATGATACATATAGTGAGATTGACAAATTAGAAATACATCTTATGATTGTCAAACATATGATCAAGTTCAAAAAGACAATTTTGGAGTTAAAGACATTGATTCCAGATAAAGTATGGGATATTTTAGAATTTCAAAAGAGACAAGAAAATGAAGAGGATCTAAGGATTAGAGAAAATATCTTAGATGAAAGTCTATGAGTCTATTCTCTAGAAGAAAAATCTATGTTGCTAAACTTGGTGAAGCCACATTTGAGGACCAAACTAAAGACACTTTATATCATGGACAAGAATTATGATTTGGTCACCAAAGAGATAGAGAAGGTGTTTGAGAAGGTTTTTATGGATAGAAACATGTATCCTCCCACTACACCTATAGTACAAGTAACTAATAAGGAAGATAAAGTGGCAGAGCCCACTAATGTACCAGTGATAGGTCCACAAGACTCAACACCCATAGTAGAAACTTGAATAGAGGCAAACAAGTCTGCACCCATCACAGAATCACACAAAGAAAACACTATTATCATTAATAATGTGGAGATAGCCATGGTGGCTATTGATAAGGATTTGGACAAGTTTGAGGAAGCATTTGTTAGTACCGAAGAAGCTAAAATCTTATGCAGCAACTCACCTTCTACTCATCAAGCAGAAGTTCTTATTGAAGACATATCTGATGAGAAAGAAGAAGAAAAGAAAGAAAAAGAAAGAAAACATAAGGATGAAACTTCTATTGAACTAGTCAAGGTAAAAAAAGAAGTTATGGATAGCACTCTCATCACTCCCTCCTCAGCATTGTTGTCAAGTTTGACACCTAACACAAGCAGTTTGGACTCATGGAGAGAAGAAGACCTGATTAAGTTTAGCATCTTAGCTATGGAGAAGGAAAAAGAAAAACAAGTAATGAGGAATCCCCTCTTGGTAGAATCAGTAAACATTTTAAATAGTCTACTACCAAAGGATAAGAAAGTGCTAAAGGTACACTCAGTTAATGATATGAGTATAGTCATCTCATAGTTCAAAAGCAATTTTTCTAGCCTAGAAGAATCTACATCCATAGTGATAGAAGAGAAGTACTTAAAGAAGAGACTAAATGAAATAATGAGAAACTTTCCACTAGACTTGAATTCACTTAAGACTAGTCAAGCATCCTTGAAAGAATTTGTAGATGAAGGAAAAAGAATCATTGCAGAATGCATGAACCAAGATAAGCTTACCAATGCTCATTTCAAATTAAAAGAGGCAGAAGCTATGATTAAGAAATTGAAGAGCTTAGTGAAAGACACATCTATAGATGTGAGCAAGTGCAATAATGATTACCAAGAACATATTGATAAAATTGAGAAGGCGGAAAAAGAGTTGTCAAATATTAGGGCAAGGCAAACACAGCTAAGGCATGCTCTTGCACCCTCACTAGACATACTAATTTAGAACATCAAGGACATAGATGCCACAATGGAAATTTATGATCATGGTCCCAACAATGACTTGGAAAATATGGAGAAGCTATAGTATGCTTTATGCACCCATCTCTAGATAGTTAACTCTTTGATAACTTTTTGGAAGAAGGAGATCGAAAACCTCAAGACAGCATATTTGGATGTTTTCTCTTAGTAAGTGTATGTAAATAAAGGTTTTTGTTACACCTTTGTCATTAATGTCAAAGGGGGAGTTTTGTATAGAATATTGATTATATAGGGAGATATAAGACTATGTAAAAAGATATGTATAGAAGACAAAAAGTTTTGGTGTTAAGGAACCGATAGTAACTTGGTCATATTCCTTTGTTGCCATCAATGACAAAGGGGGAGATTGTTGACAAATTGACTATACTGATGTATATGACTTGATATAGTTTTCTCATTATGGAAACAAAGTCATATAGAAATTTTGAGTTAGCACACTTGATGAGAAGATCAGAAATTAGTGAAGTGTTGAAGACTAGGCAGTGTACAGAGTTCCTGCAGCTTAGAGCATCAGCGCACATGTGTACGGTTGAATTATGGTATGTGCCCTAGAAGTTAAGTTTGTTATACTATACTCATGCTTAGTCTATGAGTGCATAAGAAGATGTGCAAGGATGTGAAAGTTACAGTCAGTTGAAGTGCACAGCCAGTGTGTGCCAGTAGAGAATAGAGCATGGAGCCGACAGTTAGTATTTTGGTTTGTGGTTATAATGTAAAGTTGTAAAGGCTATGCACCCATTGTATTTAGATTTCCTACATGTTTATATGTATAATTGTAAGCATGCTTAAGCCAATTCAATTGGAAGCATTATTTGTGATTAGTTATAGGGTCTACCTAGTTGTTTATTTTATATGAGCATATAAATATAAGATGCGCCCATTGTATTCAGTATGAAAGTTGATAGAGTAATATGTTAAGTAGAGAAAAAGTGTGCGAAGACACTATGAGATGTATTAAAGCTTTCTAAGAGGTCAAAGCATTAGCACAACAAAGGAACTGATCTAATAAGAAGTGTCATAGTGATAGTTCACCCGACAGATATAGTGTGTATCTGATATCAAAAGGTTGTATCCTTCACCTTTTAAGCAGTGAGCTCTAGGATAGTGAGTCCACTCCCCTAAGAGGGATAATTGTAAAAGACTCCTAATAGGGTCTAACCCTTGAGAAGGTCTACTGTACTTAAAGAATTGTAAAGCTACTCCTAATAGGGTAAAGGATCTTCTAACAAGGATCACAAAACACTAGTGTAGAATATTAGTGGGTGTCAATTCCCACTGGGGTTTTTACCTGTTTGGGTTTCTCCATAATCATGTTGGTGTCATGTGTTGATTTTGTTGGAGATTTTCCAATAGACTAGTACTAACTATATGTTTGTCATTGATGAAAAAATATGGAAAGTAGCATGTGTGGAAGTCTCATGCAATAAGCTTTTAGTATATGTAGCATGGACATGATGTCAACATGATATCATGGGCACAGAGGCTAACTATTAGTATAGGCAATTATATAGTACCTTATGTTAGCTATATTTTTGATAGAGTAACATACAGTGTTTTGAGTATGGTTGTTCATAGAGTTGTCATGAAGGCTAATGCCCTTATATATGTGATGAAGACATGTTAGTGATGTTTCAATCATGGGCACATAGTCTAATATTTAGTAGAACTAAAGTTATGCATTCTCTATTTGCCAGTAGCAGTTTCTTGTGTTTATTCAGAAGACCCGATAGAGATTTTATTGATTCCAGAGTTGCACCCCTCTTTGGGTTATGCACCCTTGGAGTTACACTTTGAGAAGAGTTATTGATTTTCGGTTAAGAGTGCATGAAGTAATTCATCTTGAGGAGAAATATCCAGTTGTTTTGGTAGAGCCGATAGTGTGTAGCGTGCATCTACAATTAACTTTTTTGGACAAGTCCCAGAATGTGTTGCGTGCATAGTAGAGCCAACATAATGTTTATATGAGTTTGTTATGGTTTCTCTAATATGATTTCAAGGTGGTTCTAACAAGCTGACTTGATCATATCATTTAGAGGAAAGATATTTATAGGCAATCATTTGTGATTGTTCAAGTGTGGTTCATGGTTGATGCAAAAGAGCAGAGCAGAGTTTGCAAGTTGTAGAACCATCAGAGGAAGGTCTATGTGACCTAGTAGAGTATTTGCGCTATTCATTGGAACTGATCTAGATAGCAGGTCTAAGCATAGTTCCCCAAGATCTAGATATAGTGTGTATCTATTAATTAGAAGGTTGTAGCCTTCACCCCTTTGAGTAGTGAGCACTTGGATAGTGCATCCTCTCCCCTAATAGAGACTATTGTAAAAGTCTCCTAATAGGGTCCTACCCTTGACTAGGTCTACTATACTTAATACATTGTAAAGCTACTCATAATAGGGTAAAGGATCTTCTAACAAGGATCATAATACACTAGTACATAATACTAGTGGGTGTCAATTCCCACCAGGGTTTTTACCTATTTGGGTTTCCCCATAACCAAAATATTGGTGTTTTTTTTTATGTGTTCTTTCATTGTGTTTATGCTTTATGTTTAAGTATACTTAATTGGATAATTGAAACTTGTAGATAACCGATTCCCCCCCCCCCTCTCAGTTATCTCTTGGGACTATTCCTAACAATTGGCATCAGAGCCAAGTGCCTCGGAGAGAAATTTTAACAACTTGAGGTTGATTAGATGGCAATTTCAAAAAAGAAAGTCTTAAGTTCAATGGAGAGAATTATCTTGATTAGAAGAACAAGATGGTGACTCATTTTCAATGCATTGCTTTTGAATTTTTTGATGTAACTATCAAAGGAGCCAAGATTCCTACCCTAGAAGATCTTGGAAAGGATGATGCTACTGAAAGGAAAAAGGAATTGTTTCATCACAATGCTATAGAAAAAGAAGCCCTTATCAGTGCCCTCTTTGATAGTGAATTTTTAGAGGTAAAGAAAATAGATACCACCCATAAGATATAGAAGCACCTAGAAGACATGTTTGAAGGTGACAAACAAGCAAAGGATGCATGCAAAAAAAAAAAAAAAGAAGAAGAAAATATATAATACATTAGAGATGTTACCTAAAGAAAACATCAAAGCTTATAATCAAAGGATCAATGAAGTAGTTGTTGGAATCAAGAACAATGGTGGATAGATATCAAAGGAAGATATTATGAACAAATTGATGACTACTCTTACTCCAGAATATGAAAACAAGATCATCATTCTTGATGAGACCATGTAGCTTACATCTAATTTCAAAAGAGAGACCTTGATTAGTAAAATATCAGCTTATGAAATTTCAAGATTGAAGACATAACCTAAGAGTGAGACAGCTTTCAAAGCAACAGTTCATCGTAAGAAATCTGCAAACACCTCTGGTAATTTTGATGATGATGAAGAAAGAACTTTAGATGATTTTATTGCTATGATTGCCAAAAGAGAAAAGAAAGGAAAAGGAAAATATGAAGGTCAATTACCATTTAAGTGTTTTTCATGTAATAAGATTGGTCACTTTGCATCTAAGTGTCCTACTAGAGCTAGAAAGCTCAATAAGGATTACAAACCTAAGTACTCTAAGGAATGTTACTATGCTGGAGATGGAGTTTCAAATGATGAATCAGGTGAAGAAGAAAATGGATTCATTGCTATAACTAATCATGAAGATAAGAAAGAGGAACAAGAGCTAGCACTAATCTCATAAGCTGATATAAGGACAAATTGGATCATAGATAGTGGATGTTCACATCACATGACAGGTGATAAAGATAGATTTGTCCATCTAGAAAAATACAATGGTGGCATGGTTAGATTTGGAGATAACACTCCTAAACCCATAGTTGGTAGAGGATCCATCACCTTGGATGGAAAGAATAGTACTGATGATCTATTCTATATGTTGATGGTTTGAAACATAACCTTCTCAGTGTTGGACAATTTCTTGAAAAAGGCTATCAATTGGAGTTAAAAGATGAAAAATGCATAATAAACAACAAGGATGGTGTTATGATTACATTAGGCTCTAAGACAAGAGGTAATGTTTTTCAACTCAATTTAGAAGAATTTTTTTTGTTGCTAAAGTTGATGATAGTTGGTTGTGGCATAAAATACTATGTCATATCAATTTCTATAACATAGTAAAGATAAGTAATGTTAAGGCATTAAGAGATCTACCTAGCATAGTAAAGCTAGTTGATACTATATGTAGGGAATGTGTGATGGGAAAGCATGTGAGAAACTCATTTAGGAGAAAGCACAATTTAGTAGAGAACAAGTTGGATCTGATTCATACTAACCTATGTGGTCCAACTCAAACAATATCATACTATGGTGGAAAGTATTTCATTTTGTTTGTTGATGATTATACTAGGATGATGTTGGTTGTGTTCTTAAAAGATAAGTTAGAAGTATTTGAGAAGTTTAAAATATTCAAAGCTAAGGTTGAGAATGAATCTGGACTTAAGATAAAATATTTGAGATCGAATAGAGGAGAAGAATTCACCTCTGATAGATTCTATGAGTACTATGAAGAACATGGCATAAAGAGATAGTTAAGTGCACCTAGAACCCCTCAAGAAAATGGAATTGTAGAGAGAAAGAATAGGATCATCTTTGATACAGTGTGCACCATCATGATTGAAGGAAAAGTGGCACACACCTATTGGAGAGATGTAGTTAATATAGCAGTCTATACCATCAATAGAATTCAATTGAGACTAGGCACTGACAAAACTCCATATGAGCTTTGGTTTGGTAATGTTCCCACAGTAAAATACTTTAGAATCTTTGGAAGCAAGTGCTACATCAAGAGGGATGAAGCAATAGGCAAGTTTGATGCAAGAAGCGATGAAGGTATTTTCCTTGGTTACTCTACTAAAACTAAAGCTTATAGATGTTTCAATTTAAGATTGAAAAAGATCATTGAAAGTTCTCATGTTAAGATTGATGAAGAATTCATGGTTCAAGAAACATATCATGATTACTCACCCATGATTGAAGATGAACCTAGACCCTCCACTAGTGAGACATTGAAGAAATGTTTGACAGCATTGATGTGTTGTTCAATGACCCTAAGACAAGTGAAGAAGAAACTCCTCAGGCTAATGAGTCAACATCAACTAAGGTTCCAAAGTTTACATCTAGAAACCATTCCAAGAAAGACATCATTGGAGATCAAAGCAGCAAAGTCTTAACAAGATCACAAGAAAAGAACTTAGCTAATAGTGATGTGGTATGTTTACTATCTTATTGATCCCTTAAGTGTTGAAGATGCTTGTAATGATTCAGATTGGCATGATGCTATGAAAGAAGAACTTGATCAGATTATTAAGAATGACACTTGGGAATTGGTCCTGTTGCTTCCTGGATAGGATTTTACACTCCATGAGATACCAATATGCTTATGAATGATATTAAGGAGTGGATAATTCCAAATATGGGAAATCTATAAGCAACTAGACCAACTATAGGGATAAGACTACCCTCTTCACTTCTGGCTCTGCAAAACCAAGGTGGGTACACTTGATCCAATAGGTTTAACTCTATTCTTTATTCAATATTAGATCTTACAATAGATGGTAGTGAGAAAGTACTAAATAACAACTTATTATTCATTGGCTATCCATCACTGGGTAGAACTACTATAAATGTAAATAAAAGGAAAGTGATTGGTAATGATTATATATTTTAGGATTACAAGATTCAAATCATTCCTCATGAAGCAAAGATAGGAAAATACAGATCAGTGCCCTATCCATTGGGAAAAGTGTAGAATGAATACAAAAATACTTGGATAATATTAGGCTACTAAACATAAATACAAATACCTCAACACTTTTCTACTTATAGAAAATCCTTGAATAGATTCAGTAAACATACATCCCACTCAAAGCAGTATTTAATCCAATCCTAGATCAGAACTCAAAGCTAGACACATACACATAAATCTTAGAAAGACTTAAAGATTTATAAAATAAACTCAAAGGAGAGACAGATTTAAGATTTTGTATTAAGTATAACCTTGAACATTGTATACATCATATTCTAGATAATGAGCTTGCAAGATAGCATCAATGACCTATACTTCTTCTCTATTTCTTTCATAATAAAAATTACAATCCTTGACTGAGGGTTAGGGTTTTAGAATTTCTATCTTTTCAACTCCTAAACTTCTCAATGCCTAGAATGATCATGAAAAATCCTTTATATACAAGGAAATGCAATAAGCTATCGATCATTCTAGAGCTTACAAAAAATTAACCCTAAAAACTATACAACAACCTAAAAGTGTTTATAATAAATATACTCAGTCAGGTAGTTGGGATATTTGTAGCTGAGTCACATTGCTTTTTGTCTTCAATGTTGGCCTTGGCTTTCTTTGACAAATCTGATCTGCAACATCTTGCTGTCCATACTACAATAAATGTCTTCCTATATTTCAACAACCTTTATGACCCAAAAAGTGATTTCCTCTACTTGGTCTAAGAGGCTGGTGGAGTATTAACTTTTTCAACATGAGGTATGTACTGATACCTCCACCTATCATACACTTCTTCACCTAGGAAATCAAAACTAGCAAACTCAATCCTCTTACTTCATAATTGTTCCCATTCACTTGTGATCTAACCAGCCTTATGTTGTATTGTGTCAAACATAGATTTAGCATTTATCAACAATTTGACAATACTACTAAAAGAATATGTGTCACTTAGGACACCAATCACCCTTTCCAACAATAGTGCATCCATCTCTTCCCTCCACTAATATGATTCTTTGAATTCTCCTTTCTCAGTGAAAATGGTGGGCACTAGCTCATAATTTGAAAGCATTAACTCAGCCTTCAACATACTTGATTTTTTAATAAAACTATCCAAAAGGATGCCATATTGTACCATTTTCTTTACAACCTAATCTACTAGCTTAATTAGTGGATCAAGGTTTTCTTGTCCTTTTGACAGCATACAAAATAACTTTACATTAGGAGATCTTTCAATCCACTTCTTCAAAATTGGTGACATTTCAGTCTTTTCCTTATTCAAAACTATAAATAAAGAATGTAATTTACTAACATGACTATGAAAAATGGAGGGCTTCAAATCAATAGCAAACTACATAATTGCATCTATTATATTCTCCTCATATTTTTGGTTTGCCAAAGTTGTGGCCTTCACATTTTCATCCTTCTCCTTCTCCAATTGTACCCTTATTTCCCTCAATTTATTTGTTTCCTCTATTAATCTCTATTTCTCCAAACTAACCCTTGCATCTATACTTGTATTTGGGTAGGGGGAAGGTGGGAATTCAACAATTGGGCTTGAAGATGAAGCCACTGTAGGCTTGTTAGAAATTACCAATTGTGGGGACCTATGATCCAAGGGTCCAGACAGTTGAGAAATTAACTTATCCTTTTGAATTAGCTCCGTGTTGAGCTCATTGTAAGACTTGAGGACTAGTTCAAATTTGAGCCTAAGATCCTCCTTTTCTTGGGCTTCCTTTTCTACTACCTTAACATTAAACTTGGTAGTTTCGAAGATCAAGCCTAAAGCCTCTACACTAGAAGTTTCTCCTACCCTTTGCACTAATAAACTACCTGTATACCCCATAGAGAGAGCCTCTTTTCTTCCTCTATCTTCTTCCCTCTTTAAGGACCACATTACCAAGGCTGCATGATCATTAGAAAAGATAGTTCCCCTAGCAACTTGTTTGGCCTACTCTACTGTAGCAAGAGTCTTTACCTTACTCTTTCTGATCTAATCAAAGAAAATTTCATCAGCTATGTCCCACTCTGGTAGAATCAGCACCCCTGCAGTATGAACCATGGCCCATCCCTCCTCAGGAGTAATCTTTTTGAACTATTTGGCCATCTTTTCCTTGGTTTCATTTTTTATTTCTGCTATGTCTTTATCAGGATGCTCTTCCTTTTTCTTTTCACAAATCTCCTTATATTGGTTTATCTTCATTCTCCATAAGAATTGGGAAAATGCCCTAGTATTAACAAACTTATCATCAGCCAGGAAAGAATCACTAGCTTGTTTTAAAATAGGGTCCAATTGTTTACCCTCAAATTCATCAATAGTAAGGTCCATGGCCACCTCTTTAGGTGCTTCATGCATCCCTTCTTGCAATTCATCAGTGGAAACCAAGATTTATCCCTCATTCCTCATTTGTATCAACTGTTCTGCTGCCCCATGTTCATCTAACTAGATGGGGGACTGAGAGGGAGAATAAGCCACCTCCCCTAGCCTTACTTCTTGTTTTTGCCTCTTAGGAGAGGGTCCTTGTATTTTTGGATTGTCCATGGGCCTTTTCCCTTTAGAAGTAGAGGGAATATCTTCACCCCTTTGTTGTGGTGGTACAAGGACATTGTAACCACTCCTCTTCTGCACTATATAAACTCCCCTTGGAGTCAACTTCATGTATCTAGGCTGACTCAAAAAAATTTTAGCCAATTCAGGGCCTGTCCTACTTACTGCAACCTTCTTCTCATTCACAACATGCATGATGCCTTCAAAATTCTCTACAAGAGCATCCACTTTCCTAGCCCATTGTTCAAAACCTTTTAATGGGTCATAGGCCTTGTCAAAATTTCTTATAAAGTCTATAGTCTTCTTGTAGAAAACCCATTTCTCCTTTCTAATTTCCTAAGTTTGAAGATCAAACTCATTTCTTACAACATCCTTGGGAAAATTGAATTGATGCTCAATGAGAGCACACCTTATTTTATCTTTGAACATTCCTGAAAGAAAACCCTCTGTGTCTGCACACCTCACCACTTCTTTGGACATTATATAGGGCTGCAAGACCTTATTTAAATGCACCCATCCTCCTTTAGTAATCACATATTGGTGTGCAATAGTTATGTCCAAGAAGAAAGTTCCCCTTCCCTTAGTAGTGAGAGTAGACTCTTGCAAGTCACCAATTTGTCTCAAAATCTCTACATATCCTAACTTCAATGGGACTTGATAAGGTAAAATATAAGGTGCCACCTTGCAACCATATACTCTAAAAATTGTAGAAACATGGTATAAAATTATATCCCCAAAATTGTGGACAATGGTAATGTCTTGGGAATATTCCTTTGGTCTAATTAGTCTCAATATCTCCTTTGGGATTCTATGATTGTCAAAGAATAACAAATTTTTAAGTCTAGAATCAAAATCTTTGTCAAAAGTAGTATAACTAGCATCCATCCTATCCCATGATAGAGTTGTGGTCCACAACAAGACTGGGAGAGTTTCTCCATTTCTCTCTTTCACAATATTTACTGTTGAATTGAAAAATCCCTCCCCCTTGTATAAGAACATGTGCATAAGCATTGAATACCATCCAAATGGCCTAGTAACCTTCATGTTCTTAATTCCCTATAATCCCTCACGGATCAAATCAGCAAGATGAGATGCAAAATCAAAAATTAGTGCCAGCTGGGGGTGCAGTGTTTGTACCATCATAAACATGTATGGGATTGGCATATGAGTTGCTTCATCATGCCCTAGAATTAAGGTGAGAGACTTATAAAAATCCTGTGCTCTCTTACTGAACAAATCTAGCCTAAAAGGCTCTGGGGTACTTGCACTTACAAAACACATTGATCCAATTTGATCAATGAATTCCCTTAGAGACCTTGCTCTCAAAATATCTTTCTGTACCTCATATATCTATGTAAATTCTTTAAAATCTATCTTGTCCAACCCAACAAAAGGGTCATTCAATGAAAAAACTTCCCTAATCTCATCCTCTATGATGTTGATTAAGTTCTTTCCATTGACATCCTTGACACACCTAGTCACAGGATCATAGCATTTTGTAGTTTGATTTAATAACTCAGCATCCATGAAAACACCAGGGCATATTAGCCTCCCAACATCAAATTGCCATATGTTACTGAGGGGGGCACAAGAATTTCTTTTTGAATAAGCTACCTTGAATAAAATAAGACCATTATGCTTCTCCCCCACCTTGGCATCTCTCATCCAGTTGCCTCTATCATGGAGTCCTTCAGCAATAGAATCCCTAGGGTTTCTTGGGACAAGCTCTTTCATCCTTGCTGCCCCATTATCAGAATGCAGGAGTAATTGCATCAAATCCTCAAAAACCCCCCTCTTGCTATACTCTGTCTGACCAGATAAATTCCTCTTTGGCAGCATTTTGAAACTAGGGTTTTTACAAAATAAAAATATGAATACTTCAAGAGAACCCTAAATGCTATCAACTGGAAAATAGAAAATTCCTTGCAACACCTTTATAGACTTTAAGAATTTTTGAATTCATAAAATAAACCTACTAGACATCTGCAAATTCTTCGCTTAAAATCACTCCTTGAGGAAATCCTGAACACCAGAAGTTTTATGAGAGTAGCAAAGAGAAACAACATATGAATTTTGATATATAATGTTGCCAACTACTTATAGTCCATCTACATGAAGCTCATTAAACCCACCATTACTCAAATTTGGTGGCCTCAACACTCACAGGACGTGAAAAATGTCACAGAGAAAAAAATTGAATTTTAGCTATTGATTCAGTTCCCTTTTTGATGCATCAGACGGTTGACAAGTCTAACAACATAACCCTGTGTTACTTTTCCCTAAGCTAGTTCTCAACCAATGAGAATATTTCAATAAAACCATGTGAGGAAATATATACCTTAACTTCATCTTGATCTAAGTGGATAGGTGTCACCCTATCACTAAAGCACAAGTGTAGAAATTGAGCATTTTCATCTAGTGGTGTAGTGAGAGCTGCAAGTTTTTTAGAAAAGTAAACCATTGAAAAATAATACCGAAAACTTAGGTTTTATGAAGAAAATTAATCAAAGGGTTTCCTGAATTTAAAACCTAACCGCGTGACACATAAAGTGGTGAATAAAGGGGGTCAGAATTAACACATGCTTTATTATAGGATTAGTGAGCCAAAAAGTAACATTAAAATTTAACAAGGTTCAAGAAGAAGTAGGGATTTATCAAACATAGGGCTTTTCAACATAAAACCTAACCCTCAAACCCTCAAATTAGATTATTTTTCAAAAAGGATAGCATAGAAGTGGACAAATTGATAACAATGATAATAGTGGCTCATGCTTGGGGACGTGTATCTCTTGCAGATACAACAAGAAACTAGAATCTCCTGGAAGAGGAGACTAGAGAAAAACTTTGATTGAGAATAGGGAATGACACACAAAACCTCCAAACTACAACTATATAGAGATGCAAAAGTTTTTTAAGAAAAATAAAACTTTAAGAATTGACCATGAACTCACAATTCCACAAGCTCTCATGTTAGATTCTTCAATACATACAAATTTTCTCCCCATTTATCTTCAATGATATATGGTCCTAACTAGATGGGATCAAATTTCCCATGCTTTCCTTTATCTTCTAGCCTTGCATTCCACATTAGGACCATGTCACCATTCTCAAAACTTCTCTGAGTAGTCCTTTTGTCATACAAGACTTTACACTGGGCCTGCAACCTTTCATTCTTGTTAAGTGCATCATTTCTTACCTCACTTAACTAAATCAAATCATTCATTCTGGCTATCATGTCTTCTTCCACATCATCATCATATGCCTGAATGAACTGGTACATGTGTAAAAAATTGTTTTGGGGTAACCTTGCATTAATCCCATATACTAAATCAAAAGGGGCACACACAATTGCCTTTTTGACTATAACCCTGTCAGCCCATAGGGCTTGTAATAATTTGGAATCCCAAGCCTTCTTATTTTTATCCAGAACTCTTTTCAAAATTTTAATCAAACTTTTGTTGCTATATTCTGCCTAGCCATTGCCTTGTGGATGGTAAGGAGATGAATATGAAATTGTTATACCATTATCTTGACAAAAAAAAACAAATTCTTTTGACCTAAAACATAATGCATTATCAACCATGATGGTCTTTGGGCAACCAAATCTTGTGAGAATGTTTTGCATGATAAAATCTACCACTACCTTACTAGTTTCTCTCCTTGAAGGGATTGCCTCAACCCACTTAGTGAAATAGTCAGTTTCCACTGAGATGTAAGAATGTCCTCCACTAGACTTATTAGGGATCTCACCAATAAAATCTATACCCCACTTGTGGAAAGGAGATTGAACAATAATAGGTTTAAGAGGCAAGTTTCCATCAAATTTCATTTTTCCTGCAAATCTCTGATAGGGATCACACTTCTTTACAAAAAGATGGGTATCTTTGAAAAGTGATGGCCACCAAAAACCTGACCTAATGATCTTGTGGGCTGTAGTCTTTTCCATGTAGTGTCCTCCACAAATCCCATTATGCATTTCATTCATTAAATGGTTGGCCCTATCCTAATCTACACACCTAAGCAAGACACCCTCATTGCTTCTCCATGACAATTCACCATTTATAATTACATATCTTATAGAGTGGAGCTTAATAGTTCTTTTCTTATTGTCATCCAATTCAGGGGATAAAACCATCTTTTGCAAATACTGAACAATGTCTCTATACCAATCACAACAATCCATGTTACATACATAGGGTCTCTGGTCCTTGTCTAAAACATTTATCTGGTTTGCATTTAGATTTCTTTGGGCCATCAACTTCGCCAGGCCCAATCCTCTTAATAACTTTGTAATGTGGATGTCAATATTAAACTCTTGAATCCTATTAATCCACCTACATATCCTTCCCGAAACCTCTTGTTGAACTAAGATATCCTTAACTACAGCACTTGGAACATAAGCAACCAGTGTGGCTCCCACAAAATAACATCTAAATATTTTAATGGCCTTTACGAAGGTGTAAGCTTGTTTTTCAATGATATCATAGTTTAATTCTACTGCTTGTAGAATTTTTTTGAAAAAGGAAATAGGTTGTTCAAAACCATCAACATTTTTTTGTAACAGTGCTACAGCAATAGTATGGGCATATGCAAAAGAAAAGATTTGCATAGACTTTTTGTAGTCTGGTGTCTTCAAAACTAGGGCATGCTTAATAGCCCTTTTAATATCATTAAAGGCCTGTATTGCTTCAGCATTCCACTCAACCTTAGCCCCTTTCTTCAACATTCTTGATATGGGAATACTGATCTCTGCAAAGTTAGTAATAAACCTCCTTAGGAAATTAACATGTCCCAGAAAGGATTAAATCCCCTTGATATTCTTTGGTAAAGACAATTTATCAATAGCCTCCACCCTTTCAGGGTCTATCCTCACTCCATCCTTAGAAACAATGTGCCCTATAATTTTTTCCTCTACCACACCAAAGGCACACTTCTTTGAGTTCAAAGAAACCCCATATTCTAATGCTCTGATGAAAATGTTTTCTAGATGTTGGCAATGTTGTTCTTCTTTAGCCAAGAAGGATGTTAGATCATCTTGATAAACCACCATAAACCTATCAATAAAATCTACAAAGGCCACATCCATAGCCCTTTGAAAAGTGGCACCAGCATTAGTCAACCCAAAGGGCATCCTCACATAAACATATGTCCCCCATGGGGTTGTAAATGTAGTTTTGAACTGTTCTGTGTCTTTGACCATTACCTAGTTGTAACCAGAAAAACCATCCATCATAGACATCAATTCTAACCCAGTGACCTTCTGTAACATGTTCTCCATATTTGGTAATCCATAGTTATCTTTTGGAGAATTAATGTTAAGATTCCTAAAGTTGACACAAAGTCTTATATCACCATTTTTCTTTCTGACAGGCACCAAGTTTGAAACCCAAGTGGAGTGTCTAATGGGCTTGATTATTCTAGCATTTATCATCTTCTTGAGTTCACCCTGCATTTTAGGTGCTAAAGTAGGGTTAACTGGTCTCAACTTCTATTTGAAGGGTTTTGTCCCTTCTTTGAGTGGAATCTCATGTTGAAAAAGGTCCTCTCTATAAGCTTTGAGATCTTCATAAGACCAAGCAAAAACATGCCTAAAATTTCTGAGAAGATCAATCAAATTTTTTTCTAGTTCTTGGGGAGAGAGACTTTCCTATATAAACCTTCTTGGGGGCTATCCTTGTGCCCAAGATTACTTCTTCAAGCTCATTGATTTTTCCAGTATTGGTAGAGAAAGCCTTTTCTTTATTGTCAAATTCCCTTTCAAGAGCAACTAATCCTTTAGGAACTCTATTTGATTTTAATAGCAAAACCTCTTTCCCAAAGATGACATCCCTACCATTCACTATATCCACATAAGTACTGAAATCCATTTCTTTATCACCAAAATGGGATTCACATTGGAGGAACCTTAATATGTCTTGGTCATCAGAGAAAACCTGCCAATTATATATATTGTCAGGGATGGAAGGCCTAGCTTATACCTCTATACTTGATATATCTACAAATGTAATATCCTCTGGCCAAAGAGCTATATTAGCTAACAAATCTTCTATTTTGACCTCTTTCCATCCAAAAAATATTAAAAGAAATAAAGATTTCAATTTCATCCCATACTGCATTCCTATACTACTTTAATTTCTAATTTTTAGAAGCATACTTTGATCTAATTTGGAACACAGCTAACTCAGAGTTACCTATTACTCTCAAACATTTTATGACATGCCTTGATGCCAATCTCAAACCTATTAATAGAGCCTCATACTTGGAAACATTATTTGTGCATGAGAATAACAAGGTAAAGGAGAATTTGAAAGTTTTACCATTTGGAGATACAAGCAATATTCCAGCACCAAATCCCTCCTTTGAGTTTGCTCCATCAAAATACATAGTCTAGAGACTATCAAGATCAATCCATCCTAGTTGGATTTCTGATTCATGGGTAGGTTCAACACCTTCCTTTTCTTCCTTATCTTGGACTTTGAAGGCATTAATATATGTGTCAAGGAAACAATTCATGGTATCCTCTTCCTCTTCTTCAATCATATGTGGAGTTCTAGATTCCCTAGTAATCTTGATATTCTGTCCCTTAAGATTAAATGTAGAAAATGATAAGTCACACTATATGCTACCTCCCATGGAAGCACTCCACTTTCTTGATAATAACATCCCATACTAGGGAGGAATATCCACTACCAAGACACTCATGGTTAATTGTTTGTTGGGGTATGCAGTTAATTTGTCAGCTAGAGCCTTGATAGTACCTACAACTGGTACCTCCCTTGATTCCATTTCTTGACACCTTCCATGGGGTGTGTCCACCTTTAATCCTAATGACTTCATGACCTCAGTAGGCATAACAGTATTTGATGCTCCAAAATAAATCATACAATTTTTTAGAAACTTTCCATTTATCTACAGAGTTAAGAAGAAAGGATTAACTATTCCTTGATTAGTAATGACAACATTCATATCCAAATAGATTTCAAGAATTTTAGAGACAATCTCCTCATTATAATTTCCATCTTCATCATTCACAGTTGATATTTGTTTCCCATGTCTCTCTATTTTCTGAGGGTCCATTGATAACACACCATTTACCCAATTTAGGGCCTTTTCCTTATGCTTTTCTATCCTCATCATTTCTAGCAATGAAATTTTGATAGTAATTTGTGATAATAGTTTACTCATATCAATTGGGACATATTTTGGATTAGAAACATCTAGTTTTAGATTTGCAATCTTTTTGTCAATGTCTTGAGTAGATATATCTGTAGGTTTCTTAATTTGGACTTCACTCTCTTTCTGCAAAGCCAAAACAACATCAGCAGTGGGCTCAGAATTCACCTTATAAATAGTGTTAGGTTTTTTTTTTTTCTTTATTTTGACCTGATCAATAGGAATAGAATCCTTAGTCTTGTCCTGTAATGTTCTTACATCTTTGTCTATTTTCTTGATAAAAATTCCAGTAGGCTTCTGACCTGAATCACCAACAACTCTATTTCTCAAGTTATAACTTGCTTTTTCCTAAGTAACCATATTGGCTATTATCAAGGCAATCTCCTTATTAGAAGGCCTTCTTAAAGTAGTTGTTTCTTCACTCTTTTGAACATTACACTAGACAGGATCTGTTTCAAAATTTTCATCATCTAAAAAAACTTTCTAATGATATGTTTCAATTTTGTTTTGGGAATTAAAAACATCCTAGTTTTCACCCTCTTCAAAAGATTATACCTCATCCCACACATGGGAAGAAATCATCCCACATCCTTGGTCATCATAAGGCTGTTCCTCATTGCATTCTTGCTCTTCTTGGGAAGAGACACTTTGGGATATGGCACAATAATTAGGATCATGTGGTGACTGACAAGCAATACACCATGGGACCTCCTCCACTACATTCATTGAGTTTCTTTGCAATGGATCAGGAGTCCTATCATTTGGCTTATCCCTTCTCTCAGGAAGAATAGGCTTCCTATCTTTCCATTGAGTATTGTATGGGTAATTTTGCATTCTTGGTAATTTGTTAAAGTTGTTAAATGGAGGCTTATCTCCTCTTGTAGCTTTACTATTTCTATTTTCACCAAGCTTCAAATCTTTTATTTCTTTCAAAATTTTATTTAGGCTTTCATCATCCTTAGGTTTTACACCCTAAGGTTTTCTCGGATCCTTTCTACTCAACAAAGGTAATTTGTTATCTTCTCTTCTCCCCAACTTTCCTGAAATCCTCCAGTTACTCTCTATGTTCATAGCCATCTTGTAAGCTTCAACAAGACTCCTTGGATTTTTATATCTCAAAAGGTATCCCATCTTAGAGTCAAAAGCATTTAAATATGTGACAAGACACACTATGTCATCCAATCTGATGACCTATAAGAGTTTATGCATAGCCTTTTGAAATCTAACATTAAACTCAACAACATCCTCATTAAAATTCTTCTTTATGTTATTGAATTCATTTAGAATAAAACCCTCATGTGTTTTATCACCATACTATTCTTTGAAACAATGTCTAAACTGATCCCATGAACCTATGCTACCATGTGGCAAATCCCAAACCAATCCCTTGAATCCTCTATTAGCAATTGTACAAATAATTTCATTATAACATCATCTAGCACAATATTATAATCATCAATTACATCAATGAATTTTTTCAGGTGCTCCTCACAAGTAACAACATTGCTTCCAGTGAATTTAGGAAGTTTCTTCTTGATTTCTTTAGGGATAGGGTTAGGATACCCAAGGATGCTAGTGAAAACCAATTGTTTGCATCTTTCATGAATAGGTCATGTATTTGAAATACCAGCACCTTGAGATGTAGATGCATTAGCATTTTTTGTGATAGGGATTTTGAGTCCTCCTAGTGGGGGAATGCCATTTGTGTGACCATTTATGTTTGTAACATTAGTTCTTTGTGTCGTGGTAGGATTAGAAAAGTTTGTGGGTCCTATAGACCATCTAAGAAAATCAATTTTCTTTTTCATTTCTAGTGTTGAAGCTTCTAATTCTACCTTTTCAAGTTCCTTGGCTAACAACTCTTGTTCCCTTTTGGCCTTTTCAAGGTCTGCTTCCAACCTTAAAGCCTAGTCTTCAGGGATCTTAGGGGCTATAGATTCTTTAATTGAAATACCTATTCCCTTTTTCTTTCCCTTATCCTTTGGGTCTCTTGTTTCAAAAGTTTTTTGAACAATAGATTTGTTCACTTGTCTATATAGGAATGTGAACTTGATTTATAGCTTCTAAGTTCAATAATTGCCTTTTCAACTAGTCAGCCCTTATCATGGTGTGCCTAATTTTTTCTTCTCTTTCTTTTTCTCTTTTCTACCTAATAGCTGCTTGTTCATGAATCCTTCTTTCTAATTCATATACTTCCCCAAATATTTCCTCAAAATCAGGCAAAGTTGTTTCAAATTCAACTTGTTGTGTTTGAGGCTCCTCCTTTTGATCCTGAGTTTCATGAAGGCCTTGGGGTAATGATGAACCAAGGGTGAAAGGGGGGAGAAAATCTTGTCTACTCCTATTCTTACTTCTAGATCTTCTTTCTCCTTCAAACCTCCTATTAGGGATCATCCTCCTATTTTGGGGCAACCTTTCACCCTCTCTTTCTATGGGAGAATAATAATCCTCATACTGGTTTAAGCCTAGATCAACTGCCTCTTCATATTCTGAGCCGTTTCCCTCCTGACCAGGGAAAACAATACCTTCTTGTCTTGATTTTCCTTTTGCTTCTAGGTAAGAGACATATCATTAACACTCTTTTCTCTCCTAACCTGACCTCTTCTAGATGTAGCAAGAAGCTCACCCTGCAAATTTTATTCTAGGTGTTCCTTCCTCCAAGACCTGGTATTTCTGAAACTCATTTGTAATATTGTATGTTAAAGCACTAGTACAAAACTATTTAGAGTCACCACCCAAACTAACTAGGGATTTTATGATTTTATAAATAGATAGGAAAAGGAAAGAAAAAATTGAAAAAGAATCAACTCTCTATGTAAGGTAACTAACTGGCTTTTAAAGTAAGTAGGCCAGGAGTCAAGCTCAACTTGTACCTGCATTACTTATAACTTTCTCAACAAGTCCCCAGTATAGTCACCATTTTATTGGTGACTCAAATAGGTTGAATCAATCTAGGTAGAGAAATATTGAAAGTTTGTAATATAACCAGAGATTCTTAACTAATTTATTTCATTGTTATGTTCTCTTCCCCAGTAGAGTCACCATTTTGTTTCTTCCTGGATAAGATTTTACACTCCATGAGATACCAATATGCTTATGACTGATGTTAAGGGGTGGTTAATTCCAAATATGGGAAATATATAAGCAACTGGACCAACTATAGGGACAAGACTACCCTCTTCACTTCCCACTCTACAAAACTAAGGTAGGTACACCTGATCCAATAGGTTTAACTCTGTTCTTTATTCAATACTAGATCTTACAATAGATGATAGTGAGAAAGTACTAAATAAAAACCTATTATTCATTGACTCTCCATCACTGGGTAAAACTATTGTAATGTAAATAAAAGTAAAGTGACTGGTAATGATTATATATTTAAGAATTACAAGATTCAAATCATTCCTCATGAAGCAAAGATAGGAAAATACAGATCAGTGCCCTATCCATTGGGAAAAGTGTTGAATGAATAAAAAGATACTTGGATAATATTAGGCCCCTAAACATAAATACAAATACCACAACCCTTTGCTACTTATAGAAAATCCTTGAATAGATTCAGTAAACATACATCCCACTCAGAGTAGTATTTAATCCAATCCTAGATCAGAACTCAAAGCTAGACACATACACATAAATCTCAAAAAGACTTAAAGATTTACATAATAAACTCAAAGGAGAGACAAAGATTTAAGATTTTGTATTAAGTATAACCTTGAATGTTGTATACATCATATTCTAGATAATGAGCTTGCAAGATAACAGCAATGACCTGTACTTATTCTCTATTTCTTTGATAATAAAAATTACAAACCTTGACTAAGGGATAGGGTTTCAGAATTTCTATCTTTTCAACTCCTAAACTTCTCAATGCCTAGAATGATCATGGAAAATCCTTTATATACAAGGAAATGCAATAAGCTACCGATCATTCTAGAGCTTAAAAAAACTTAACCCTAAAAACTATACAACAACCTAAAAGCATTTACAATAAATATACTCGGTCAAGCAGTTGGGATATTTGTAGCTGAGTCACATTGATTTTTGTGTTCAATGATGTCCCTAGCTTTCTTTGACAAATTTTATCTACAACATCTTGCTGTCCATACTACAATAAATGTCTTCCTATATTTCAACAACCTTTATGACCCAAAAAGTGATTTCCTCTGCTTGGTCTAAGCGGCTGGTGGAGTATTAACTTTTTCAACATGAGGTATGTACTGATACCTCCACCTATCATACACTTCTTCACCTAGGAAATCAAAACTAGAAAACTCAATCCTCTTACTTGATAATCATTCCCATTCACTTGTGATCTAACCAGCCTTATGTTGTATTGTGTCAAACATAGATTTAGCATTTATCAACAATTTGATAGTACTACTAAAAGAATATGTGTCACTTACGACACCAGTCACCCTTTCTGACAATAGTGCATCCATCTCTTCCCTCCACTGATATGATTCTTTAAATTCTCCTTTCTCAATGAAAATGGTGGGCACCAACTCATAATTTGAAAGCATTAACTCAACCTTCAACATACTTTATTTTTTAATAAAACTATCCAAAAGGATGCCATATTGGACAAATTTCTTTACAACCTAATGTACTGGATTAATTAGTGGATCAGGGTTTTCTTGTCCTTTTGACAGCATACAAAATAACTTTACATTAGGAGATCTTTCAATCCACTTCTTCAAAATTGGTGATATTTCAGTCTTTTCCTTATTCAAAACTATAAATAAAGAATGTAATTTACTAACATGACTATGAAAAATGGAGGGCTTCAAATCAATAGAAAACTACATAATTGCATCTATTATCTTCTCCTCATATTTTTAGTTTGCCCAAGCTATGGCCTTCACATTTTCATTCTTCTCCTTCTCCAACTATACCCTTATTTCCCTCAATTTATTTGTTTCCTTTGTTAATCTATATTTCTCCAAACTAACCCTTGCATCTATACTTGTATCTTGGTAGGGGGAAGGTGGGAATTCAACAATTGGGCTTGAAGATGAAGCCACTATAGGCTTTTCATAAATTACCAATTGGGGGGACCTATGATCCAAGGGTCCAGAGCGTTGAGCAATTAACTTATCCTTTTAAATTAGCTTTGTCTTGAGCTCATTGTAAGACTTGAGGACAAGTTCAAATTTGAGCCTAAGCTCCTCCTTCTCTTGGGCTTCCTTTCCTGCTACCTTAACATCAAACTTGGCAATTTCCAAGATCAAGCTTGAAGCCTCTACACCAGAAGTTTCTCCTACCCTTTGCACTAATAAACTACCTATATACCCCATAGAGACAGCCTCTTTTCTTCCTCTATCTTCTTCCCTCTTTAAGGACCACATTAACAAGGCTGCATGATCATTAGAAAAGACAGTTCCCCTGGCAGCTTGTTTGGCTTGCTCTACTTTAGCAAGAGTCTTTACCTTACTCTTTCTAATCTAATCAAAGACAATTGCATTAGCAATGTCCCACACTAGTAGAATCAGCACCCCTACAGCATGAACCATGGCCCTTTCCTCCTCAGGAGTAATCTTTTCAAACTGTTTGGCCATCTCTACCTTGGTTTCATTTTCAATTTCAACTCTATCTTTATCAGGATGCTCTTCCTTTTTCTTTTCACAAATCTCCTTATATTGGTTTATCTTCATTCTCCATAAGAATTGGGAAAATGCCCTAGTTTTAACAAACTTATCATCAACCAATAAAGAATCACTAGCTTTTTTTAAAACAAGGTCCAATTTTTTACCCTCAAATTCATGAATAGAAACGTCCATGGCCACCTCTGTAGGTGCCTCAGGCATCCCTTCTTGCAATTCATCAGTGGAAACCAAGATGTCTCCCTCATTCCTCATTTGTATCAACTATTTTGCTACCCCATGTTCATCTAACTGGATGGGGGACTGAGAAGGAGAATAAGCCTCCTCCCCTAGCCTTACTTCTTCTTGTTTCTACCTCTTAGGAGAGGGTCCCTGCATTGCTAGATCATCCATGGGCCTTTTCCTTTTAGAAGTAGAGGGAATATATTCACCCCTTTGTTGTGGTGGTACAAGGACATTGTAACCACTCCTCTTCTGCACTATATAAACTCCCCTTGGAGTCAACTTCATGTATCTAGGCTGACTCAAAAAAAATTTAGCCAATTCAGGGTTTGTCCTACTTACTGCAACCTTCTTCTCATTCACAACATGCATGATGCCTTCAAAATTCTCTACAAGAGCTTCCACTTTCCTATCCCATGGTTCAAAACCTTTTAATGGGTCATAGGCCTTGTCAAAATTTCTTATAAATTCTATAGTCTTGTTGTAGACAACCCATTTCTCCTTTCTAATTTCCTGAGTTTGAAGATCAAACTCATTTCTTATAACATCCTTGGGAAAATTGAATTGATGCTCAATGAGAGCACACCTTATTTTATCTTTGAACATTCCTGAAAGAAAACCCTCTATGTCTGCACACCTCACCACTACTTTGGACATTCTATAGGGCTGCAAGACCTTATTTAAATGCACCCATCCTCCTTTAGTAATCTCATATTGGTGTGCAATAGTTATGTCCAGGAAGAAATTTCTGCTTCCCTTACTAGTGAGGGTAGACTCCTACAAGTCACCAATTTGTCTCAAAATCTCTGCATATCCTAAATTCAATGGGACTTAATAAGGTAAAATATAAGGTGCCACCTTGCAACCATATACTCTGAAAACTATAGAAATAGGGTATAAAATTATATCCCTAAAATTGTAGACAATGGTAATGTCTTGGGAATATTCCTTTGCTCTGATCAGTCTCAATAGCTCCTTTGGAATTCTAGGATTGTCAAAGAATAACAAAGTTCTAAGTTTGGAAGCAAAATCTCTATCAAAATTAGTATAACGGGCATCCATCTTATCCCATGATAGAGTTGTGGTCCACAACTAGACTAGGAGATTTTCTCCATTTCTCTCTTTCACAATATTTACTATTGAACTAAAAAATCCCTCCCCCTTGTATAATAACATGTGCATAAGCATTGAATACCATCCAAATGGGCTAATAACCTTCATGTTCTTAATTCCTTGCAATCCCTCATGGATCAAATCAGCAAGATGAGATTCAGAATCAAAAATTAGTGCCAGCTAGGGGTGGAGTGTTTGTACCATCATAAAAATGTATGGGATTGGCATATGAGTTACTTCATCATGCCCTATAATTAAGGTGAGAGACTTATAAAAATCCTGTGCTCTCTTGCTAAACAAATCTAGCCTGAAAGGCTCTAGGGTGCTTGCACTTACAACACATGTTGATCCAATTTGATCAATGATTTCCCTTAGAGGCCCTGCTCTCAAAATATCCTTTTGTACCTCATATATCTCTATAAACTCTTTAAATTCTATCTTGTCCAACCCAACAAAAGGGTCATTCAAAGAAAAAACTTCCCTAATCTCATCCTCTGTGATGTTGATTAGGTTCTTTCCATTGACTTCCTTGACACACCTTGTCACAAGATCATAGCATTTTGAAATTTGAATTAATAACTCAACATCAATGAAAACACCAGGGCATATTAACCTCCCAACATCAAATTTCCATATGTTACTAAGAGGGGCACAAGAATTTCTTTGTGAATAAGCTGCCTTGAATAAAATAAGACCATTATGCTTCTCCCCCACCCTAGCATCTTTCATCCAGTTGCCTCTATCATGGAGTCCTTTAGCAATAGAATCCCTAGGGTTTCTTGGGACAAGATCTTTCATCCTTGCTACCCCATTATCAGAATGTGGGAGTAATTGCATCAAATCCTCAAAAAACCCCCTCTTGCTATACTCCGTCTAACCAGATAAATTCCTCTTTAGCAGTATTTTGAAACTAGGGTTTTTACAAAATAATAATATGAATACTTCAAGAGAACCCTAAATACTATCAACTGGAAAATAGAAACTTCCTTGCAAAACCTTGACAGACTTTAAGAAACTTTGAAATCAGAAAATAAACCTATGAGACGTCTGCAAATTCTTTGCTTAAAATCACTCCTTGAGGAAATCCTGAATGCCAGAAGTTTTATGAGAGTAGCAAAGAGAAACAATATTTGAATTTTGATATATAATGTCACCAACTACTTACAATCCATTTGCATGAAGCTCATTAAACCCACCATTATTGAAAGTTGGTAGCCTCAGCACTCGTAGGATGTGAAAAACGTCATAGAGAAAAAATTTGAATTCTAGCCATTGATTCAGTTCCCTATTCAGCACATTGGATAGTTGACAAGTCTAACGACATAACCTTGTGTTACTTTTCCCTAAGCCAGTTCTCGACCAATGAGAATATTTCAATAAATTCATGTGAGGAAATATATAACTTAACTTCATCTTGATCTGAGCAGACAATTGTCACCTTGTCGCTAAAGTGCAAACATAGAAATTGAGCATTTTCATCCAACAGTGTAGCGATAGCCACAAGTTTTTTAGAAAAGTAAACCATTGGAAAATAATACTGGAAGCTTAGGTTTTATGAAGAAAATTAATCAAAGGGTTTCCCAACTTCAAAACCTAACCACATGACACATAAAGTTGTAAATAAAGGGGGTCAGAATTAACACATGATTTATTACGGGATTAGTGAGCCAAAAAGTAATGTTAAAATAGAACAAGGTTCAAGAACAAGTAGGGCTTTATCAAACGTAGGGCTTTTCAACATAAAACCTAACCCTCAGACCCTCAAATTGGATTATTTTTCAAAAAGGATAGCATAGAACTGGACAAATTGATAACAATGATAACAGGTCCCAAGGCCTAGTGATAAGAATGTGATTGGAACAAAGTGGATATTTAGAAACAAGATAAATGAAGATGGAATAGTAGTAAGAAACAAAGAGAGGTTAGAATGTAAAGGTTATGCACAAAGAGAAGGTGTTGATTATTCAGACACCTTAGCACCTGTGAGCAGATTAGAAGCTATTAAATTATTTTTAGCTTATGCTATAGTCAAAAACTTCAAATTTTATCAGATAGATGTCAAGTCAGGATTCTTGAATGGTGATTTGAAAGAAGAAGTATACATTGAGTAGCCAAAAGGATTCACCTTATCAGACATACTTGATATGGTATGTAGATTAAAGAAGGCCCTCTATGGACTTAAGCAAGCCCCTAGAGCATGGTATGAAAGATTAGATGGATACTTAACAAAGATTGGATTCAAGAAAGGAGCAGTAGATTGTAATCTATTCATTAGAGAGACATCTGAAGGTTTACTACTTGTAGCTATATTTGTTGATGACATTATCTTTGGAGGTAATGATAAACTTAGTGTTGAATTTGCTAAGGAGATGCAAAATGAATTCGAGATAAGTATGATTGGTCATATCAAATACTTTTTGGGATTGAATGTGCAGCAAACAGAGAAAGGTATTTTCATTAATCAGTCCAAGTGTGTGAAGGAAATATTAAAGAAAAGCTCTTTCTGAGCCTAATCCAACCATGTTGGTTTTATTTTCAAATTTTGTCATTTGATCAACTATTTTTTGCATCAAAGTGGAGGCATCTGAAAATTAGGTTTTTTCCTTTTTTTTTGTGCTTACATTCTTATTTGAAGTGTACGGGAGATAGTATAATACTTTGTGGGGGGGTGAAAATTCTATTTATGTCATTTATTTCAAAGAGACCCTTCTACTTCTATCTACTTTCTCTCAATGGAAGACTCTTTTTTTGCCCATCTTACACCTCACAACTACCACACTTGGAAAGGATAGATGACCAAATTGCTTATGGAAAAAGGGTTATGGTCATGCCTCGATGAGGGTCATCCAGTTCTACAGAGGCCTTATGAGGCTCTTATGCAAATAAATAGGATGGATGAGGCAATGGGCCTCATTGACTGAATATTTTAGATGGGTTGTTGTTCCACCTAGATGGTTTGACCACATGTACGGCTATGTGGAACAAGTTTTCCACCTTGTTTGGCATAATGAATGAGTTCAGGGTTCTCTAGATAGATGCAGAGTTCACCTCCTTGGTACCTGAATCATTCACCAGCATTAAGGACTTCTTGATGAAGTTCAAGTCTCTTCATTCTATTTTACAGGTTGTTGGAAAGATGAAGTCAAATGATGATTGTATCTTTTTGATACTCTCAAAACTTCATGGCCCTTATCAGATTTTCACTTCTACCTTCTACTCCACTATGGATGCACTGGGTGCACAACATGTTATGCCCTCTTTTGAGACATTCTATGATAGGTTGACTCATGAGAAGTCCAAGCTCAATCAGATGGATCCTCTTATAGGTTCATAGTCATAGGCATTGCTTGCCAAGACACCTCAGGATACATAGAAGTAGAAGCTGAAGCAGATATCTGATTCCTCTTCTCAGCACTCTACTAGCCCACCATCTTCTTCTAAGAAGGAGAAACAAAAGACTGAGAGCCCTACATGTTCCTATTTTTAGAAGGGACCTCATGATGAGTCACATTATTTTTAGAAGATATTTGATGGCTATGAGAAATAGATTGTAGATTTGCAAGCTCTTCTTTAGAAGAGCACTATTTCCTCTCCATCCTCTTCTACCTCACAGGGGCCTACTTTTTAGTCTTCTTCCACATCTTTGACATTTGGATAGGATTTTGGACAAGATCATGCATTATGGGCTTTCATTGCATCCCCTTTATAGGTCCCTTGGATACTAGATTCTGGTGCTTCTCACCATATGGCATCTTCTCTGGAGATCTTCTCTTCTTTTGAGGCTTCTCCTATTCCTCACATTCTCATGGGGAATAACACTATTATGCCAGTCTATGGGAAAGGTTCTATAGGCATTCAAGATGGAAAATTCAATGATGTATTGTATGTTCCATCTCTTTCTATAAACCTTCTCTCAATTTATCAAATTACACTCAGTGGGTCAGGGAAGAAAGTTGAGTTCACAGCAGATTCAGTCTTCATCCGGGATAGTGTGACAAGAGGCATTGTTGCAATAGGGATAGTTGATCATTCCACCCATCTCTACACCTTTTCACACTTTGGTCCACCATCTCCATTATCGGATCATACCTCTCCTCTTCTGCAAGAGCATCATGTGGGGTAGGCAAGTCACTTGAACCTTTGCATTGTTCCTAAGACCACTTCTATGACTACCTCACCACATCTTTTTGAGGTTTCCTCTCTTCAATAGGACTCTTCTTCAGCACTGCCAGACCCTCTAGCTCCATTCATCAAGCCACCATGTGTAGTTGTTGAGGATTCTATAGAGGACATTCATCTCCCCTCTCCTAACAGTGTTAGCACACCTATCATTCCACCTACATTAGGGATTCCTTTTTAGGATCCTTGTGTCTACTCCTTTGAGCATCATCTCATCCTTCTAGTGACACCTCATCTTTCAAGGTTACCTCTTTAGTGTTCACTACCTTTCACTCCTTTGTATTGGAGTCTTGGTGGTTTGTTCATTGACCCAGGGGTTCTTTCATTCTAGGGGGGGCTTTGGAGCCTTGACCCTCTCTCACAGGGGTGTTGGTAGCATGCATTGTACGTATGGCTTTGAGAGAGTCTCTTGAAGTCATCCTTCTATCTTTTTCTTGCTTTATATCTCTTGTTGGAGAGGAGTTTTTCCCACTGGGTTTTGATGCAGAGCATCTTACATACCAAAAAATCAATAGGATCCTTTATGATCCTTTCAACATACATTCAATAATTTCTTTGTATAAAAGCATCTCATGAGGTAAATCACAACAAAAACATCAACCTTTCTCTTGATTTGAAAACATTGTTGTCTTCAAGACAGTCTTTAAAGATTGATTCATTTGACCCATCAAATCACAATATCAATTTTTCTAGAAAGAATAAAGTTTGTAGATAACTAAAATATCTATCTCTATATAAAATCTTAAGGTCTGAAGACCCCATTTTATTCCTCAAACAATTTTTGTTTTAGATTGAAAAATTTGATCCATATCCTTGTCATAATTCAGATTTAAAACACAAAACCCTGCCTAGGGCATCCCATATCTTTCTCAAAGAGAATCCAAATGAAACCAAAAAAATTCCACTATAAATATTGGTGAATATAGTTTCAAAATATATAAGCCATTTATTTTTTCCACTCATAAATCATTTTACAAGAACAAATCACTACCTGCAACTCCAATAGAGATCTTTAAAAACTAGTTTCCACTCAAATACATATAACTTTCACAAATATGCATAAAAACAACTCAAAAAAAAATTAAATGAAATTTTATTCATATATATTTCTAATTAATATTATTAGAGGTTTTAACTATTTCATATATGTCTGTACCAAACAATGCAACATGACTGTTCTCAGGAGATCTTGAATCTGCAACCAACAACTTCCACCAAAACGTACATAACTTATTCATTTTTTTATAAAATTTAACCAAACCAAAAGAATGAGAAAGAGTATCCATCCTTCTATATATCCATTACTATATTATAGGGTTCATAGGTCATACATGTCTGTAAAAGTCCTGGAACCAACACTAAAACTGAAAACCAATCAAAATAACAACAATAGAATGCACCAAAAATGTATCAAATTATTTCCTCCTCCCAAAATCTGATTTGGTTCAGCCATAAAATGGTATTTATATCCATTTGAAAGTTATAAACCTTCCTAACTACCCCCAAGACCAACCATCTACCTTTTTACATCATTTTTGTAATGTTAGCAACTTTCTCAATGTTGCATTTTACAACTTTTTATGCAACTTTTACATTTTTGACAAAATGACTTTAAAACTTTTTCAAACCTCTCTATACATATCCAAATGGAATATTTATGACCTTTTTAATTCTTTTACCCTTCCATGACTCTTTTATACAAATTTGACCATGTAGACCTAAACATGACCTATTTGACAACTTGAGCAATATTGTCCACATGCTTACATTTCTTGTCAACACCTTTACAAATGGATTAAAAATGAATCAATACATCATATAATTGGCTTTAAATGACACAAAAACCTTATATATCTCATAGTGACCTCTAGGATTAGGTGCTCTTGCACTAGGTTTTCTCCTTTGTCTCCAGTTTACAGAGATTTTCTTGTATTGGGTACCTGATAAGGCCTTGTTGCCGGGACCCATTTCCTACTTTCATAGCTATGCTAGGTTAGCTTACCTCCTAAGATTTACTTAAGGGGGGGTGTTAGAGTAATTATATTTTACATTTATTAATTAAATCACTTCAGTTTAATTAATTAAGTTATTTATTACTTTGTTTACTTAAGCTATCTCTTAGGTGCATTATAATTAATATCTTTATTAATTATAATGTGTAACCTAGATTTTTTAGGCTTTAGGGTTTTGTTCACCTTTATAGGTTGAACATTGTAATTCTTTTTTCATTAACTTGGATCACAATTTTGCTCTCATTTTTTAGTAACTTTTGAGTTCTACCTTTTTCTTCTTTCTGCTTCTCTCCTGTAACAGGTTATTTGCATGCAAGTATTCTTAGCATTCTATGGATTTGTATCTCTCAAATCCTACAAATATAACTTGGTACAAATCTATGATTGGAAAACTTATTTATCTTACTTAGACTAGACCTGATATGTCAAATGCAGTTGGCATGGTTGGAAGATTTGCAGCAGAACCTAAACAAAGTCACCTCATGGTAGTAAAAAGGATATTCATATACTTACAAGGTACTATAGACTATGGTCTATGGTATCCTAATTTAGAAAATGTTGAGCTTCATCTGTACACTGATGTAGATTGGGCAGGATGTGTTGATGATAGAAAGAGTACATTAGGAGGATTAGTGTTTCTTGGTGATAGACTTGTCACTTGGACAAGCAAGAAGAAAAATTGTATTTCTTAGTCAAGAGTAGAAGAAGAATATGTTGCAGCAGCCTTGAATTGTTCTACAATTGTTTGGATCAAGAAAATGATAAAATACTTTGGAATTTAGATTGATTATCCTATTGTTATTCATTGTGATAACACTAGCACTATCAATATGTCAAAGAACCCTATGATGCATGCAAAGACAAAGCACATTGAAATCAAGTACTAGTGGTTTCAAGGATTGGCACCCTTTACCATTGATGTCAAAGGGGGAGTAATATAGAGTCATGAAAAATAGAAGTAAAAAGGAGTGATATACTAAGGGGCAGCAGTATTCAGTTATGACAGCAGTTCAATTGAGGAAATGGAGAATGTTGGAAAATATTACAGCAGATGGAAGATTCATCTTTTGCGGGAGTTTTGAAGAGGAAATGGAGAATGTTATAAAAGAAATGTTCATTTGGTGGTGGTTTTTCATTCGACATGTTGTCATCAATGCCAAAGGGGGAGATTGTTAGAGATTTTCCAGTAGGCTAGTACTGACTGTATGTTTGTCATTGATGACAACATATGGAAAGTAGCATGCATGGAAGTCTTATGTAGTAAGCTTTTAGTAAATGTAGCATGGACATGATATCAGCATGATATCATGGGTGAAAAAGTTAACTATTAGTACATATAGTTATATAGCAGCTTATGTCAGCAGTGTTCCTAACAGAGTAACATACAGTGTTCTAAGTATGGTTGTTAATATAGTTATCATGAAGGCTTGTGCCCTTGGATATGTGATGAAGACATATCAGTGATGTTTTAGTCATGGATGCATAGTCTGATATTTAGTAGAAGTGAGGTTATGCAGTCGCTATTCGCCAGTAGCAGTTTCTTGTGTTTATTCAGGAGAGCCGATAGAGATTTTATTGATTCTAGAGTTGTGCCCATCATTGGGGTACACACCCTTGGAGCTATGCTTAGAGAAGAGTTATTGATGTTTGGTTAAGAGGGAATGAAGTAATTCATCTTGAGGAGAAAGATCCAGTTGTTTTGGTAGAGCCGACAGTGTGTAGCGTGCCTCTACACTTAACTTATTTGGACAGGTCCCAAAATGTGTTGCGTGCATAGTAGAGCCAATAGAATGTTTATATGAGTTTATTATGGTTTCTCTAATATTATTTCAAGGTAGTTCTAATAGTCCAACTTGATCATATCATTTAGAGGAAAGATGTTTATAGGAAATCATTTGTGATTGCTGAAGTGTGGTTCATGGTTGATGCAAATGAGTAGAGTAGAGTGTGAAAGTTGTAGAACCATCAAAGGAAGGTCTATGTGACCTAGTAGAGTGTTTGTGATATTCATTGGAACTAATTTAGATAGCAGGTCTAAGTGCATTTCACCAAGATCTAGATATAGTGTGTATCTATTATTCAGAAGGTTGTAGCCTTCACCCCTTTGAGTAGTGAGCTCTTGGACAGTATGTCCTCTCCCCTAATAGGGACTATTGTAAAAGACTCCCAATAGGGTCCAACCCTTGACTAGGTCTATTGTACTTAATGCATTGTAAAGCTAATCCTAACAGGGTAAAGGATATTCTAACAAGGATCATAATACACTAGTACAAAATATTAGTGGGTGTCAATTCCCACCGGGGTTTTTACATATCTGGGTTTCCCCGTAACCAAAATATTGGTGTTGTTTGTATGTGTTATTTCACTGTGTTTATGCTTTATGTTTAAGTATACTTAATTGGATAAAGAATTGAAACTTGTAGATAATCGATTCACCCCCCTCCCCCCCTCTCAGTTATCTCTTGGGACTATTCCTAATAGATTTCATGTTTCATGTTTATGTGAATTTTTAATTTAGTACTTAAGCATTTAAGTTCAGTATAAAGATTAAAGGGAAAAGTTAAAATACAGTGAAAAATGATTCACCCCCACCCCTCTCAGTGTTCCCATTCCTAATAGTAATATGCATGGATCCACCATGCATTACTACATATGTATTTACATGACTATCAAACAAAACATGTCTATGAAATTGATAAGGTCTCCTGAGGAATAGATGACAAGCATCCATAGGAAATACATCACATAATATTTCATTTTGATAAGATCCAATCTGAAAATTAACCAAGCATTTTTCTTCAATCCTAACCTTAGACACATCTTTTATCCAACTAATCTAATAAGGATTAGGATGTTTCCTTCTTTCCAAATTCAATTTAAACTAACCATCTCTTATGAAAGAAAGTTTTCAAAACTTCCACCATCAACTATAAAATTACATACCTTATTATTACATTTACATCTGGTTTTGAACAAATTTCTTCTTTGTACTAGTTCCTAGACACATGTAGCCAACCTCCTAGTGATAATAAATTCACCTTTTTCTGCAACATTCTCAATGTCTTCTTCGGTAGTTAGTGTAACTCTTTTTCTAGGACATTGAAAACTTCTATGACCCTGTTCACCACATTGATAACAAGTAATAGTGAACTCATTTTTCCATCTCCCTCTCTATCCATTATTATAGTTCTTAGTGACTTGACCACTGCTAGATCCTTCATCATTATTCTTAGGATTCTCTATAACATTACCTCTAGCAACTATTTCACTAGTCTTACCACCTCGATTCCTATTATTTTGTCTTCCTTCAAGCCACTTGTTTAGCTTCTCCTCAACCTTCAATGCCATCTGATAAGAATCTCCTATATTTTTCATCTGAATAGTAATTAACTCTTCGTGAATACTAGGTCTCAAGCCATAAACATACCTAGCAACCTTCTCTTTATCAGCTTCAAAATGACCAGTCCTAATCAGAATTCTATAAAACTCAGTATACTCCTATACTAATTTTTTGTTCTACTTCAAGGCTTGCATCTTCTTTAACATCTCTAACTCATAATCCACTAGAATGAATTTCTTTTTCAACTTGTCAACCATTCGGTTCCATCTAGTGATCTTTTATTTTCCTCTTCTACTTCTTTCCAATTGAACTTCTCTCCACTAAATATTTGCATGACCTTTCAACTTATTCTTTGCAAATCAAACTCTATCAGGATCTTCTATTTCTTCGTACTCAAAGTATTCATCTATCTCATTAATCCAATCAATCAACTCTTCTGGCCTAAGGCTTCCAAAAAATGTAGAAAGTTCAATCTTAGGTCTTTTACCAATTATAGACATAGCCTTCAGGATTCTCTTCTCTTCTAGATCTTTGGCTTCTTCTATAGCTTCTTCAAAGTGATCTTCCTCAGAATCATCACTTTCATCCTTCAAGGTAGTCTTCTTTCTCAATTCCTCTTGCAAATCTTGCACTTGTTTCTATAAATCCCTAAAGTTATCAAGATTGAATTCTCCAGCAGGCTCTTCCTCTGAGAGCTCATGATCTCTCCTCAGAGGCATTTTCAATACAAGGTCCTAGTGCAAACTACCTCACCTCGATGCTCTATCCACACACTAAGAATCTTCAAGATCTGATACCACTTGATGTAGGTAAGGGATGGGCCAAACCTACAATGCCAATTATAACAACAACAAGCACAACAAAATACAACAATATAATGTTTCAAAATAGAATTTCATTCAACATGCCCGACTGTGAGGCCTTCTAGGTTTCGGCCTTATACAATGAAATTAAAAATTATCTCAACAATATTCTAGCTAGTCCAGCTCTAAAACACATTAGCAACTGATGGAAACACTAAGGCATATCTAAACTTGATCTTGCAAGCCTCCAAGCAATTTCCTTGTCTCCAAGTATGCAAACCACTAGATTTGCTATTACAATATCAGTTAAAACATCTAATCTAAAAGATCTCATAGGATCCAATTATGTTTCTACTCTCATACTACTACCATTATAGATCATCTCCCTACTCTACATCAACCAAGGCTCTCAATATATAGCCAAGTAAGCCACAAGTCATCCAGTCAGGCATTTTATTACAATATAGGTCCAGCCTAAGGAAAGATACCAAAACTAAATAAAGAATGATAAAAACATGATGCACCTTTACATTTAGGTCCACACATGATCCAATAACATTTCCCTAACTTACAAAGATCCAATTCCATCATACGGAATTGAACAAAGATGAAAAACTCCACGTTTCATGTGAAAAAGGCTGAAAATTGATACCTGAGTCAAACGGTCATAACTTTTAACTCATAATAAATTAGGACTTGAGGTCTTAGGATAAGACATTAATTTATGTCCTCTTAAATTTTGGAAGAGAGAAAAGGTTGATTCATTAAGGATCAACAATTACACACTGCGCAATCAGCACCCAGAAAGTAGGAAAATATAGCTCTGACGGCAAGGAAAATAGCTCTAACTTTGAAACAATCTATCCAATCCTTATGTGCTCATAGGAGAAGGATCCAAAATAGTTCCTCAACATCATGTAAGATTTGCACAAAATGAAACCAATAAATGCAATAATTATAATTCAAACAACAGAAAATAGGAAATGTTTTTGGTTGAGGCAAGATTGCTCAAGGCCCGCGATGCTCCTGCATCACCAAACCACCTATACAATATTTTAGAGGAATGTATCCCCTAATTATAAACCAAAAAATTTTACATTTGTGAGGTATTTACATAGCCCAAACTTCAATTAGACCAAAACTGCTCAAAATTGCTAAAACTGTCATAAAATTTTTGTAACTACTTCTTATAAACAAATTTTTTATCTTTCCATACATGTTATATGCAAAAAATAACAAATACCCATTTTATCTAATTCAATTCTCATTTTAGAAAGGTATTATGATTTGGTTTTATAGAATAACTAAGTCTGTCAACTTTCACATAGATGAAAACTATTTTTTTATAACCGTTTTCTCAACCAATGTGAACATTAAGTGTTAATTGTATAAAACTTAAGTTTATGTCTTGAATATGTTTTGAAAAATACTAAAGGACATTAAATAAGATAATTTCATGATTTTAACCATACCATATGCCCATTAAAATTTTATGGATGTATTATTGACATCAATGACAACATTCAAAGACCAAGTACCAAAGGTTCAACATACTCCCCCTTTGGCATTGATGTCAATACCTGTGAAAACATATTAACCTCTGCATGTACCTATATCATTTTTACATCATCACCTATAGAATACATCATGTACTTGTATAGATTCCATCAATACATTTTTATCAATATCATTAGCCAACCTCATATATCAATCACAATATGTTTTCCTCATTCTTTTTCTCCCCCTTTGACATCAATGACAAAGGAGATATACCAAGATTTTAGTTGTAAAAAATTATCATAAATGCTCCCCTTGAAACCTACCACACACTATTTAACTTATGCAAGAGAAGAGAGGGAAGAACCCCCAATCTTGATCTTAATCTTTTAAACACATCCTTTGAGAGATTTTTTTGAATATGGTAGCTAATTGATATGTGTGTTTGTCTCTTATAATCTATTCTTGAGGATGATCTTTTATCTCTTCTTCACTTTCTTCAACTTAATTATCTGATTTGTTCAATTCTTTATCATGCACAACTACATTCACCTATCCCATTAGACACACAGCTTCATGATTGTTAGTATTTGTAATATCTTTTAAGTTGTATACATTCCCTTTAGATCTTTTACCTGATGCAACCAACTTTCTTGATTTAAATTTTCTTTGACCACTATGATCATAAAACACAACTTCATATCCATAAACAAAAATTTGACTAACACTTAGAATATTGTAATTCAATCCCTCAACAACACATCATTAATAGACATTTTGTCACTAAGCATCAAAGAACCCAAATCTTTAATTTTCCTTGAAGAATTGTCACCAAAACTCACACTGCCACCTTTGTAGTTAATCAATTTATCAAACTTTGCTTTATCACCTGTCATGTGTCTAGAACAACCACTATCAATTATCCACAAGTCATTTTCTTCAGAATGTAAATCCATTTAAACAAACATGGATTTATTAATCTTAGGTCTCCATATCTTAGTCACTTTAGTATCAAATTATTTATCAACTTATAGACTAGTATAAATAAGATTGATCATTCTGAAATGTCTTTGTTTTGAAATTCATCATAACATGACCAAAAAGATTAACTTTGTAACATCTTAGACCATTCATTTTAGGAAAGGAATAACCAAAATGAAACTTTTAAAACATTCTTGATATGTATTTGCAATTACTTATTCTATGTCGATATTGATAACACATGAAGCAATACCCATCAAAGAAAGAAGTGAGCTTGTTTCAAGATCTTTTACTCATGAATGAAGAGCTTAATGTAACCTGCATTTTACCATTAGAAATATGATTAAAATCTTCATTTTTATCTTAATTTGAAATGGTAACATGTTGATCTATATTTTTACTTTCATATTTGAATATCTCAAATAAAGATTTATCTTTATTGTCGCTAGAGCATTGTCCAAGTTCAAAACCGATTCTAGTTAGATCATCAGTTCTTCTTTGTTTCCATAAAATTTCATCCAAAATAGTATTCTCATATTTTTCTAATTTCCCTTTATATGAAAATACTTCATTCAATAACCTTGTACATTCCCGATCTTTAGTACTTAACTCTTCCTTAGTGACAAAGACAATTTTCGTTTGTTCCTCAACTAGTAATTTCAAATTTGTAACTTGTCAATTTAATTCCTTAATTTATTTTTCAAATTTCTCTTCTTCCTTTATGAATTTATTTTCTTGAACACTTAATTCCTTTTTAATCCCTTTATCTTTTTAAGTGCATAAAGAAATTCATTTTCTAAATCATCTTCAACAAGTTCAACATCATCATCACTATCTGACTCTTGAAAAGTAGTTTCTATAGCTATGAATAAAACTTCATTTTCATCACATTAAAAGCTACTAGATTCACTATCTGATACATCAGCAATCAAACTCTTCTTCTTCTTAAAGAACTTCTTTTTGTTATAGAATTTCTTTTTACTTGATTTCTCTTTCTCATCATCTTCTTCATCATTACTATTATAAGGACATTTAGATGCAAAGTGTCCCATTTTACCACAATTAAAGAATTTTAAAGGAATTTTACCTTTGTATTTACTTTCTCCTTTCTTTAATTTCCTTGAGAAATGTGCTTCAAGAACATCAAGGTCTTCTGATTCTGATGAGACTTGATTTGCCTTCTTTTTTTCTTTGAATGATGCTTCTTTGTTTGTGGATTTCTACTTGCCAAACTTTCTCATTTCATAAGCTACAAGTGCTCCATGAATACCTTCCATTGTATATTTTTTCATTTCCCTAGTTTCCTCTATGGAACATATTTTAGAATCAAACTTATTAGGAAGAGATCTTAAAACTTTCTTTACAACATCAATATTATCAATTGTCTCACCAAGTCCTCTTAGGTCATTCATCATTTCATCTATATTAAAGAGATAGTCTTCTACCTTTTCATCATCACCCATCTTTAGGTCTTCAAATTTTTATTTCAAATGTTGTATCTTAGCTTCTTTAACTCTATCATTACTATGATAAGTACTTTTTAATTTGTCTCATACTTCTTTAGAAGATCTGCAATGCATTACCTTAACAAACACATCTTTAGACAAACTATTAAATATAGAAAATTTTCTTTCATATCAATTTCATATTTCTTCTTTTCATCAAGATTTGTAGTTAAAGCATTAGGAACTTCATAACCATTAACAACTGAAGCCCAAACATCAACATTAATAGATAACAAGTATGTGTGCATCATTACTTCCCAAAAAGCATAATCTGATCCATCAAAAATAAGTACCTTTGAAGAATTATCATGAGCCATTGTAGATAAGTATTCCGCTCAACCAAAATCTACCCAATGTTGTTAAAATTTATGTAGGGAACCTTGCTTTGATACCACTTTTTTTAATAAAAACACCACTAAGATGGGGGGTGAATTAGTGGTTACTTAAAACTTGTTCTTTTTAACTTTACAATTTCAACTTTTACAATTATAACATAAAGTTATGAAAAATAAAAAAGAAATACAAGAAGAAAAAGGTACACAATATTTATAGTGGAAAAACCATTAGGGTAAAAAACCACTTTGAATCTGAACCTTTATTAGCCTATTGGGCAAAACTTTTAGAGCTACAACTTTGGGAAGCCCCAACACCCTATTTTTGAAACATCGATTTCAAGGAACACCAATCCCTTACACCTGAAGCACCAACTTCCAAAATGAATAAATGAGATAAAAAATCAGAGGATAAAATCTATTACAATACAAATCATAAATCACTGATTTCAACTTCTTGTTGAAACATAATGCAGGATATACTTCTATTCTTCTATCTTACTAATTCTTTTACATCAATAAATTTCACCAAAGAATACAAGCCTTCTTACAAGGAATATATCAGATTATAAAAAGTATAATTAGACTTAAAACAACATATTTTAATGCAAGAACATGACTTGATTTAATATCTTTCAAACTATCAACTTTCTTGAAATGATAAACCCTTGTCTCTCTTCAAAACATCAAGTACCCAAATATGGTTTCTTTTTCCATTAAAAGATCTGATCAAATATTGATGTAAATGAATCAAAAATAAATATATATCCCTTCTTCTATCTCTGATAAACTTCTTCAATGAAAATAAATTCACAAATGACATAATAGAAACATAAAGCATTACCCTCTTCTTTGTTGTTTTAAATCTCCCTGCAAACTGTTTGGTCTACAGATAATTCCACACAAATCCTGCAAATTCTCTCCAAACCACCTATAAAATATTTTAGAGGAATGTATCTCCTACTTATAAACCAAAAAATTTGACATTTTTGAGGTAGTTACATACCCCAAATTTTAATTAGACCAAAACTTCTCAAAACTACTAAAATTGTCATAGAATTTTTGTAACTGCTTCTGATAAATAGACTTTTTATCTTTCCATACATGTGATATACAAAAACTAACAAAGACCCATTTTAGCTAATTCAATGCCCGATCCATAAATTTATTATGATAGGGGTCTATCAGATAACTAAGTCTATCGACTTTCACATAGACCAAAACTATTTTTTTATAACCATTTTCTTAACCAATGTGAACATTAAGTGTTAATTGTATAACACTTAAGTGTATGTCTTCAATATGTTTTGAACGATATTGAAGGACATAAAATAAGATAATTTAATGATTTTAACTATACCATATGCCTATTATAATTGCATGGATTTATTATTGACATTGATGACATCATTTAAAGACCAAATACCAAAGGCTCAACAACAACACCACTAACCCACTAACTAACATTAGTCGAAAAGAGGCCAAACAAAAATAACCCAAAATAATTGAAAATAAAATATGAATTGTAGGAAACTAACATAGATAAATTTCAATTGGAAGAATCTTCAATTATATTATCTTCCTCATCTTTGAAGATTTTGCTCCTCCTAGCTCAAAATAACTGGACAACATTGTCACCTATATGAGGGAATGGGACTATTAGTAGCCATGTCAATAAGGTAGCATATTTGGATTCCTTGACACAATTTTGGGGCATTGCTGGAATTTTCAGCACCATTCTTCCTAGAGTTAGGAGTTCAATTCTTATTATGACATTTAGCTAGGCCAATCAAACTGTACAAAAGCCTTAATGTAGAATCCAAATAATAATCACTTATAGACTCAAAATATGTTCCTTTATCCCATACACACTTCACATCACCTCTCTCATACTGAGTTAGGTAATCATTTTTACCCAAAAAAGAATTTCACATCCATGGAAGATATTTTATGATTGTGCTCATTGTATACAATAAAAATTGCCTTGATAAATTAATTAAATATTTATTATTTAGTTAATAGTCTTCCTTCTATTACTAAATAAATTATTTAATTTATTTAGTTAATTCACCTACTTTATTTTGCTTATCCTAAGTCTTCTAATTAGTCATATTAAGTGGTTTATTAAATTACTTAATTACACACTCACTTTATGACTAGATCACCTTAGTTCACTTCATTAGTCCACCTCCCTTGACACATCACCCTTGGCTAAAATAAATAATTTAATTTATTTATTAAATAGCCTATTTTTCCTCACCCATGAGTCTTATTCCAAAGGTGTAAAAAGGGGTATGTGGCCTTATGGGACTTGGTCTCATGACTACATGTCCTCCCAGGACCTATCCCATGCCACCATTCCTACAAATTAGTCGTTTATCTAGCCACCTCATATAGTCAAAGGTGACTCATAGGGACACATGTAAAAGGAGTATTATTCAAGAAAAGGTTGTTCCCCTTTCCTCTCAAGGGTCATGGAGATACATTTGACATGTGTCTCTTCTTCTCTCATCATCCTCCTTCTTGTCATAGTAGGAGGAACATTCCTCCTATTCTTCCTCTCACATTCCAACTAATCCCACTTTCTTCTTAACTCCCATAACCAAGTCAATCTTATCCCTTGATTCTCCATCCTTTCAATTTCCAATATAGGATCTTGCCACATAGGCTTGAGGCTTCAAAAATTCTATAAATGGAGCACATTTTCACACTTTGGGGTTAATTAGCAATCTTGAGAGTATTTTGGCAATCTAAGCATTCTAAGATAATTGTGAGAACATTTAGATCAACTTGTTAGCATTTTGAAAAGCATTGTACCATTATCATTAGCATAGAATTATCATTATAGTAATCATCATCTCATTTAGAAAAACCATCCTCCATCAATAGATTTTTAAGCATTCTAGGAAAGCGTCTCAGATTTGCATTGTAGAAAATCCACTATCTCCAAACTTTTGAGGGCATCTTGGAAGAATTTGATTTGAAGATCTGAGAGCTCAATAACAAGAATTCAAAATTAGGAGAGAAATGGAGATCTACAAAGGGTAAGATTAAGGTAAAAATTATATTTTTGGTTTGTTTACTCTTTCATTCTTCATTGTGTGTGTGTGGGGTATAAGATTTAAGCTAATTAGTGGGTTGGTAGTAGAATTTTATAGATTAGACAATTTTTTCATATATTTTTGGCACCCATTGTGGGGTTAGACCCTAAAATTTATAAAAAAATGAGTTTTTTTGTGTGTAGATGTATTTCTAGGTCATTCATGAATATTCATCTTTCTACATAACCGGTGCATACATACAGGGGTTCTGCACTTTCATTTTTTGTTCAACTAATCATGAGCATTTTTTTTTAAAATCCATGTTTTTTTTGTATTTGAGCATAAATAGAAATATGTTACGCATTCATCTAGATATTTGCACATATATTTATGTTAATTTTTGTTAGGTAGAACTTTTATTTCTATATTTTTCCTACTTATTTATAGAATCTATCAGCGTGTTTATATTTATTTATTGTGCATTTGCACATACTGCGCAAAAATTCTTAGTTCCTACACTTTGATTCCTCTGCTCTACACATTCATAACTTGCATGTAGGCATTCAATTAAATTTACTTTAGCTTGCATTTTTGGGTTTTTAGCTAACATCTTAACAATCTGTATTATGTTGTTATCTATTTTTAAGCTATTTTATAGGATATTTTGATGAAGGCTCCTAAAGACTACTCACATTTTTTTCTTGCAAGGACCTTGAAAGAAAAAGTATTTGTTTGTGGAAACCATAATCTCGTTTGGATTTTAAAATACAACATACATTTTATTTGCATGTGTCTTCTTTAGATTAGATCAAGTTTTTTATGTGTCTTTCTTTAAGCATTTTGTTACCCAAGATAAAATAAATGTATCCTCTCCCCTAGCCTTCATGAATCTTGGGTGTAAGAGAAATTTGTTTTATCTTTTAGAGAGGTAAACCTTGGTGGGAAAAGAGGTACTCACCCCAAGAGAACAACCTCAAGCGATTCTTTCAATTCAGTCCACTATATAAATGAAGCATAAGGTTAAATCAAATTCTAGCCAATATTAGCACTTATTGTACAGTATCATTTTGAAAGGGGGCATACCTTGTGTATATTAAATCCCTAGTAGAATTGGTTAGGACCTCAAGTGGTTTGTTTGACAATTGTAACATATCGTTCCCTAGAATTTTACTAAAAACCTTTGTGTTAGAGACCAAAAACCGTCTATCTAGTTTCTCAAGGGGTCATCCATGCTCGTGAAGACACCTCACATACTCGTGGTTCTTAGTTGAGATAAAAATTCTGTGGGAATTGATTCCCCATAGAATCAGAGTCTTGTGTGCCTAATAATTGAGTGCATTATAAGGGAGAGCCTATGCCTCCATACTCCTAGGTTATCTACTTTGAGTAATCGCAGCTTGAATTTATCTACAATGAGGATTTAATAGGTACTGTCTTGTCCAACCTTAGGATTGGTAAGAATTTTTGTGCATTTCATTCTAGTTTAAAATTTTTAGGATCAATCATTATATCTTATGTGTGTGTATATATTTTTCTTTCCAAAAATAGAATACAAAAATAAATTAGGCACTTAGGAAAAAAACTTGCAAAAAAATGACCAAATTTTTTAAATTGCTCACACACTGATTATACATGTGCATTTGTTCCTCTATATTGCACATAAAACTTTCTATTTTAGTGCATACATTTCTTAATCCTGTGCAAACATCTAACTATTTTTCACATCTATTATCGTGCATCCACAACAAAGAACATCAATTGTCAGTTTGACTAATTTCTAGACTCACTTTCAAATACCCATGTCAACCTACTTTCATATTCTAGAAACACTAGTAACTTTTTAGAACCTATAGACACAGTTTGAACATCATTTCTATATTTTCACCATTTTGTTTATTCTTTTCACATATCCATACCTTTTAAAATCATTCTCTTAGTTTTGATACTATACAAAACATTGACTCTTAGTAAGTTTCACCTATTGGGATCATCATCATCATCTAGAGACTTAGAATTATCTTTGATAATCTTTGTCATATCATAGTGATTTCATCTTCTCCTATAGACATATATTTTCATTATCAACCTTAATCATAATCAACACTTTTGAAATCCACCATATCTTTTTACTATCCAAAGTTTTCATCCATTTCACTCTTCATCTTTTATGGTAGTTCAAACTTGATCACAAAAATAGAGAGAAAAGGAATCCAAAGGAAAACATGCCAGAAATTAGTGACAATGAGAATCCTTGGTCAAAATTCCCCAAGAGAGAGACATGTTTTACTATTGAGGAAGAACCGTCTAATGAAGAAGTAAAAGAATCCATGCAATATCCTAGATTTCACAAAATATTATAAGGGATTTTAGACATGGATAAGGAGAAATTATTTCTCATGCTTGCTCACCAAGGTTTCAAATTACTAGAAAATTTTGATGTGTCCCTACTCAAGGAAACACCTAAAGAAAATGAGCAAGAACAACCTAGTAGTTCCGAAAACACACAAGGAGAAAACATGCATGGAACTAATGCATCTTTGGAACCCTAGGTCCAAAAAATCTAGATCCTTCAACAAAATATTATGGATATTCAAACATGATTTACAACCAAGAGGTATTCCCTAGATGATATATGTCCATGCCCATTTGATAAAAATTTACTAATGGTGTGATTCCTTCCTCACTTTGAGGTGCCAAAATTTGACAAATACAAAGGGAACACAAACCCTCAAGATCATGTGTGTGAATTTTTTGTTGCATGTATTGAAATATCTCACAATGAGACTTATCTTATGAGACTATTCCCATGAAGCTTAGGAGGACAAGATATGGAATGGTTCTCCAAATTACCTTCAGGAATTAATTCCATTAATGAGATAGTAGATAAATTTGTGACACACTATTTATACAACATCAAAGATGAGATAACATTACACAATGGAAGGCGGAGTGGGAATGGGAGTAGGAGAGGGAGCTAGGACATTGCAAGAGGATGGTGATGTCAAAGAATAGGATGGAGATGCAGAGGAAGATGATTGCATCGCACCTGGTAGGGGATACATTTTTGGGGGTTCCTTTTATTTTGTGCATGCCTCTGTTGTAGAAGTTGAGGGGGACCATGACCTTAGGGTTTCCTTGGTGGATCCTCTTCTTATTTAGGGGGCTATTAGTTTGGATTCCCTAGCTTTTGATGGGGATCTATACTTGAGTAGCTTATTTTTTGGGACTGGGTGCAAATTCGAGAGGGAAGGACTTTCTTTTTGTGGAAGTGTTGCTAAGCATTTTAGGTTGTTTGAGGGTCAACAATGCTATAAGGATCTATCTATTATGGTTGATGCAGCTAGTTTAGACTCTTCTTGGGATGGCTTAGCCCCTTTCTTTGTTGTTGGGTTAGTAACCCTTGTCTTTTCTTCTCCCCTGATTCTGGAAGATTATTCTTACTTGGAGAATGGATTGATGCCCTTCATGTCTAATGGCACAGGGTACAAATTCATGAGAGATGGGAAAATGTTTTTTGGAAGCATTGAAAAACATATTAGGCTTCTTGAGGGTCAACAGTGTTGTAAGGATCCATTTTTTGTGGTTGATGATGCTAGGTTGGTCTCTACTTGGGCTGGCTTTACCTATTTCTCTATTGCTAGGTTTGTGACCCTCATGTTTGTTTCTCCCCTGATTCTGGAAGTTCCTTCTTACTAGAAGAAAGGATTGATCTTTTCTCTATTGGGGGAACCTTTTTTTTGTTGGTATCCTTTGTGCTATATTCCTATCGAGTTGGAGTATACCCCTATTGAGGTGGGGTTTGTTCTGGTGGTTATTTAGTGGTGGAGATTATGTTTTTTCATGTTCCCTTCACCCTTGACTCCTTTTGAGGTGGATGTCACACATCCTGTGGAGGTTGAATGTTTCTTTTGGATGAAGTGTTCTTGTGGGTGCAAATGGCCTTTTCTTCCTTATTACTACTTGATGACTGGCAGGATCTAATTAGGTGAAGGTTCTTCTATTTTCAAAAACCTTACAATCTTCGGTATCAAATTTGATCCATTAGTTGAGGAAAAAGGTTTGGTTGGTTATTCTAGTCATGGGAGCATTGTCAAAACCCATATTATTAGTTTGGGGAGCCTGAAAACCCTAGATATGTCTTGTTGATGTAAAGCTTTGGCTTTACTCTAAAGGTTTTGAGAAGCTAGAGCCTTAGTGTTTATTCTTCTTTTGGATTATTTTATTTTTCTATTAGTTCCACTAGTAATCTATGATGGGGGGCCTCTGTAAAACCTATATATTTGTCCCCTAGCTATCTCATTTTGGTCTGTACTTATATTTCCTATCTTTCTCTACTATTGCATAGGTTTACGATTCCCTTCAAAAATTGAATGTATATGGTTTCAGGGCCCATTCAAAACTTGTATTTACCTTTATCAAAAACATCAAACACAAGGTTACCATGTTAGATATTTTCAATACACATAAAAAGAATGGGGAACCATTCCTTACCTTTTTTAAAAGATGGAGACAACTTGTTGTCAAGTATCCAAGAACAATACCTAAACAAGAAAACACGGATATCTTTGTGCTTAACCTTACACCAAAAATGAGCTATAGAATATAACTTCAATGTCCTCCAAATCATAACAAGTTCATTGAAAATGGAGTTAAGATTGAAGAAGCTATGGTCCCAAAAGGAGAAATCAAACTTCACACCAAGGATAATGTTGGTTCTTCTAGTTCCAACAACAATAGCAATGAAAATTCTAAGTTTTGGAATAAGAATAAAAATGTTTTCAATGATGGAGTAGTTGAAAATAGACATGTTAAATTAGCATTATGTAATACCCCTCCCATATTTTTCTTTTCAATTTAATCGGCAAGACTCTTTTAGTCCACTTTTCATGTGTGTATTAGATCCTCAAATAGATTTGATGGTATTTATGTTTATGGTTTACCCCATACTTGCATGTGTATGGTTGGCATATATGTTTTATATTTTTTTTTTATGTGTCATATATGGTTGAGGGCCAGAGTTGTAGTTACTTGCTTGTGAGATCTACATGATCACACAATCCCCACCATTGTTAGTTAAATATATTTATACATGTATGTACATCCTTGTCTTTTATGCAGGATTTCAGGTATTAGACATCGACCTCCCTGAATTGTCAGGATGAGTGTGCCCTATCACAATATCTCAATTGTAAGAGAGGGGAGATAGCATATAGGTCCAATCCCAACCTAAGACATTAATTGTCATAAAATAGTAGACAAATACCTGATTTTCTACCTATATGAATTCATCAAGGTGACGTGAATTTGTGAGCCCTTCCTTTAGGCTTAATAGTTGTATTTTGATTTAGTCAGTTTTACTTCATGGTTGCATGTCATGTGGTTTGATGTGGTTTTAGTGTTAAAAAAGATTGAAGAATTAAAAAAGATTAATTAAATGAAATTAAATAATTACACCTTATGATACATATAAATATTAAATATAAGGGTAATTATTTAATGAGAAATAATTATTTACTTATATTTAATAAATAATTTAATTACAAAGTCAAAATTAATTAATTAACAAAATTAATAATTATTAAATAAAAAATTAAATTTAAATGTGCAATTTGGGTTAAGTGGTTATTAGTTTGTGAACTCTTTGAGAGAGTATGTTTTAACCTTATTAGTTTGTGAACTCTTTGAGAGAGTATGTTTTTATGATGGTATGGTTTGAGGACCAATTTGTAATTGTGGGATTATGATTTGAGGACCAGTGTGAGTTCTAGTTATCTTTTATGGAACTGAAATTGATTATCATACTTTATATGATTCGTGAGATCTATTTATGACTTGTGAGCCTAACATGGGTTAAATAGGTGCATCTTAGGGGAGTGGCTTACAATAGGGGTCCGGGACCCAAAGTGGTCAGTACTAGGATAACCTACTATAAGTTGTGTAATAAGTGATAACTTAATAAATTTAATAAACAAATATTAATAAGATAATTGTATGGCTCGCCCGTGCTTTGAGTTCTTATATAGGCTAAGTATTGGAATGGTATGAAACCTAGAGAATAGGTATAATTATAATTCCTTGTATTCATGAGAGGGTGTTATGGTTCTGCATGGGTCATGTTGAGGGTCTAGGGTCTAGAGTGGCCAGTCCAGGGTATCTCAACCTAATAAACGCTTATGGGTCTAGGGTCTAGAGAGACTAGTCCACGGTAACTCAAGTAGTTGGCCATGTGATGACACTCCCATAGTATGTAGCCTAAGTCTCCTCCATATATTTTGTATTTGTCTCTAGTGGTTGGTATTTACTTGGGTGGTATTTGGTTGGTTTTCATTTGGTACTTGATATTTGTTTGATATTTGATATTTGGTACTTGGTATCTTTTTGGTATTTTGTTATCTTTTCTTATCTTTAATTTTGTGTACCTTGGCATTATCCTTACTTGCCTTGGATTAGTATGTTTTACCTTTGGTTTGAGCATGATATCTTTTAAGATAGAGAGCTTTTGGGATCCCTTGTTTAGGTGTTATGTTGTGTTGGATTTTGAGATTGTTATCTGAGTGGGGTCTATTTATCTCCTCGGCACGGTGGGAGTGGACCTTTGGTTCCATGAGGTCCAGGTGGTAGTGATTCTTTTACCATTTGAGATTTCAAAGTTCCTATATTGGTGCTAGATGATCCTTTTTGTTTTTACCTTCTTCTTATTCTTCATTAGACGCTTGTTCATATCTCTCTTATGATGTTATATTTGGATATTGTATCAGTTCTTCAAATGTGATTCTTTTGTGATATTGCACTATACTTTGTACTCGGTTATTATTACATACCATGTGACTTGTGTACTGGATGTTATTTCAATATGTGTACCTAGATTATCAATTGTATCTATGTGTTCATTTATGTGATGATGTACTTGTTATTCATTTGTATATGAGAGATTTGTAATTATACTTAATCTAAAATAATTAATAAATGTATATGTAATTCTATGTCATGGAACCCTTGAGAATTGTTAACTATAATTGAGTTGTACTTATGTACTTGTTTGTATCTTATGTTGTATTTTTTCCATAATTTTATCATTATTTTTTTGTAAACTCTTAAGAAAAAAATTATTACGTAAACATAGTAGCATGTTTTAGGTTAAATTTTGATGGGTTCCATGGCGGGGCATTACACATTACCTATATATATATATATAAAGTAAGACTAGCACTTCTCAATCTAATAATCAAAACAAATGAAACACTCAAAATACCCAAGATAATTATCAATAAACATCAAGACCACATTTTGTACTAAGAAGAACATTCACTCATTTATGTGAGTCTCTTGAATCTTCTTTAAGGAAGTTGATCACCAAGAATCATATTGCACTTCTTGAAGTTAGATATTATCAATCGAGAGTGAAACCATCTTTGTGGAATGATAATGATTATTGTTAGAGTTTTAGGTGACTCTAAAACACCCTCAGGATCGAATGCAAGACCAAGATAACTTCCACAAGAGATTGGCAAGACAATTGCATTAAGATGAAAGAATGATATTATTTATCATGGACATGATTAAAATGTACATAATAGGCCTCCTTACATAGGAAAGGCAATAAGAGACAATGATAAGGAGATGATAAGCTATCACCTATGCTAGGTGTAATCACATGTCCACCAAATATAGATCATAGTCCATTATGCAATAAAGTATGTGCAATGGATTAGGATGATAACGTGATAAGAGCACAAAAGGTGGATCTCACACACAAAGAGGTATGTGAAGACAACTATCACACCTAAAGTGGAAATTCTCCTACACCATGTGCTTAATGAGGTGTGCAAACTCCTAGATGTCTCAATCACAAACTACTATGCAATGCATTAACCTAAGTAAGATTAAGTTAAGTGTAATTAGAAATATTTAATTACACCAACACCCCCCTTAAGTGCAACTTAGGGGAATGCACTTAAACTGACAATGCAAGATGGGTCCTAGAAACTAGGCCATGTTAGGTACCCGTGTACAAAATACATGAAATGCATAACTCTCATAAAGTGGAGAAAGAGGGAAAACCTCATGGGAAAACCCCTCCCCCAAAAAGAGAGAAGAAAACAAGATGCATGAATGGATGGAGTACTCAAGACCCCCCAAGAGCTACATACATCATGTATATACAAAGAATTATCCCCCCATAAGAAGGATAGTAGGAGATAAGATATCCCCCCATAATGAAGAATATCCTACAAAAATGGTGACTTCTTTAAGACAAATTATATTCCAATGACTACAAACAACATTTCTCCCCTTGGGAAGAAGATATACCAAGTACAAATGTAGGAATGCTTCCCATTATGGATAGGAACTAGGAAGTGGAATCCAAATGAAGTATGATGATGATGCCATGAACCAATCCATATCCAAATGAAATAAGGAGGAAGATCTCCAAATATGCATCTCTAAAGACTGAATAAGAATCTCCAAGCTCAAAAAATCTATCACATCATGTGACAAACCAAGTGAAGAAGAAGAATCAAGAATGTCAATCTCCAAAGAATGTGAAGAAGTATGTCCAACTATGATGAAACTATCATCAAAGAGAAGAGAAACCCCCTCAAGTATGTCTCCTAGATCTGCAATGTGAGACTCCACAAACAATGCACCAATATCTAGCAAATAAGAATCCCAATCAGGAAGAGAAATAGATATCTCTTGTAATGACTTGCTGGAACCACCAACAAGAGATGATTGTGTGATCTCAACTGGAGAAGTAGGAGCTACAAGAGGAGCCACCGGATCATCCTCACTCTTAATTGTTGCAAATTCTTCAATTGCATCTAAAGTATAATCATCATAGGGAATATTATCTACATCATCAAGAGGAATGAGGTAATCTAAAGCAAGATCATCTAAGAATGGAGGAACATGTGGATCACAAAAAATCTCCCAAATGATTGTCCAAATTATGTGTGGACATTGAACACCTCTAAATTTGGGGTAGATGTCATAGAAGAGACACAAACTAATGCTACCAATAATCAAATTTATAATATGAGCATTCTTTTCTCCCCAAAAATATTTCTTCCCTTGTGATGTTGACTCGGGAATGAGTCCATAAAGATGAGGCAAGAGATTAAGCCATCTAAAATGTGTGATGATTCCTTTTGCCCATAACTCATAATTATCCTTAGTCAAAAGTACTACTGTAGGATGTGTTTTATAACCCATGATTATATTAATGATACACTTCTCTCATTACAAATTGAGATCAACAAATTATTACACTCCACAATAAGGCTATAATAGATTTAGATCACTATGCAAAAGACCAAGCTAAGATTTATGCATTACAAATGAAAAAACTAAGCCAATTTCTAAAAGTAAAATTTCTAATCACAGTCACTAAAATCTAATTTCAGATCTGGAAAATATAGAAAAAATTATGCACTTTCAAAAAAAATTGCACTTAAAAAGGAGTTCATATGAGCTCAAACGAGACCTTGAAAGTTGCAAAAATTGAGATTTGCAATTTTCCAAAAAAATCAAAAATAGAGATCAGAAACCACCTAAACCATTGTGTAGATCATTAAATTCTACCCCAAAACAAAAAAAATTACTCGAAAAAAGGATTCCAGATGACTGAGATATCGTCGTTTGAAAATTGTCTTTGAAATTATTTTTTCTGAATCATCGTCGCCACACTTCCAAAATTCAAATAGCTCTAGATTTGGCCTCAGGTGTCTGATTTGGATGAAACAAAATTTGATTTAGGGGTTTTTGGACCTCCTTAATATGATGCCAACCTCTAATTTGTACCAGCAAGCACCAATATTGACCTGTAATAGAAAGCCACAAAATATAAAACCCCAAATTTTCTCCAAATAGACTATGCAATGGTGATGTCCAAATACCTTTATTCTATACCCACAATTGAATCAAGCCAAGATTTCACTTCTTGAGAAGAGGTCTTCACACCTTGAGAGCTCTGATACCATGTTAGAGTTTTAGGTGACTCTACAACACCCCCAGGATCAAATGCAAGACCAAGATAACTTCCACAAGAGATTGGCAAGACAATTGCATTAAGATGTAAGAATGATATTATTGATCATGGATATGATTAAAATGTACATAATAGGCCTCCTTATATAGGAAAGGTAATAAGAGACAATGATAAGGAGATGATAAGCTATCACCTATGCTAGGTGTAATCACATGTCCACCAAATGTTGATCATCCTCCATTATGCAATAAAGTATGTGCAATGGATTAGGATGATTCTTTGATAAGAGCACAAAAGGTGGATCTCACACACAAAGAAGTATGTGAAGACAACTATCACACCTAAAGTGGAAATTCTCCTACACCATGTGCTTAATGAGGTGTGTAGACTCCTAGGTGTCTCAATCACAAACTATTATGCAATGTATTAACCTAAGTAAGATTAAGTTAAGTGTAATTAGGAATATTTAATTACACCAACAATTATCATAGGGGAAAAGGACACAAAACAAATGAGTGCCAAAAATTAAAACATATGATCCAAGACTTAATTGATAGTGGTAAAATTGTTATTGATGGGCATACCTCAAATGAGAAACACTACTTTCAAGGATCCACTTCTTGAACATGAGAAAGGAATTTCCTCAAACACCAAAGATGGTAATCAAGTTAATTATATGAGACATCCTATACATTTGTAAATCATATTTCTAAATGTGATTCCTATGCTGATGTGATCACAATCAGAGAAAAACAAGATCATAGAACTATTAATGTTACTACTTGGGTCAATTAAAGGTTACCCTCCAAGGTGTGTCATCCAAACCTTAATCATCCCAAAATAAGTCTACCTATGTTACAAAATCCACCCCTTACATATAAAATCAGCATAAATTTTTGGAGAAACTCAAGAAATCACCAGCTCAAATCTCCATATTAGAACTTTTACATTTTCCACCATCCCATAAAGATATCTTAGAGATATCTCTATTGGAAACCAATGTCCCTATTGATATTGATCAAGCCCAATTCCAAGCCATGGTGGTATATTTATCTACACCATACAACCTATCACTCATTGAACATGATGACCTTTCCATTAACCACCCCCATAATATTCCATTCTAGATTGAGGTTTTAATCTAAAATCACAAGATCAAAAGAGTCCTCATTAATGGAGGAGTTGGATTGAATATTTGCACTTTAAAGTTAGTCCTTGCATTGGTATTTTCAGAGAATGTTGTAGATACAAAGAAGAAAATCATAATTAAGGCTTATGATGAAGAAGAAAGATCATCCAAAGGTTTAATTGTTCTACCTATAATAGTTGGCCCCATGGTCAAGGATGTTCTTTTCCAAGTACTTGATATGTACCTTGCTTACAATATTCTATTGGTAAGGTCTTGGATACACTCAATGCAAGTAGTGCCTTCTACCTATCATCAGTTTTTTAAGTTCCCCTACAATGGCCAAAAAATAACAATCAAAGGGAATCCCAATCCTTTTCAATATTCAACACAATAAAGGCAACACTAGAATCATTAGTACCATATAATAGAGCTACATATTCTACATCGATAATTGAACCAAGCAATATAGCTTCAACTTCAAAATCTTCTAATATGAAAATTGATATCAAGGAACAAAGCATTGGGGAATACCATATAGGACAAACATATTATATCACTAAGTTACCATTTTCCCCAAAATCTTATGGAAGATCATTAATCACCAAAAAACAATAAAATGCTAATGTCACAACAATTCATGGCACTTTCATAAGTGGGAGCACTCTATCAGATGAGGCAACAAACATAATTGCAAATCATTGGCTTTACATAGAGAAGAGTGATGAGGTTGACAAACACATGTTAATAGAACCCAATCAATATGAGAAAGGCTATACTATATTGAAAAAGATGGTTTATGAAGGAAATGGACCTATAGGCCTAAGGAGAGAAGGTATCATGGAACCAATTTTGAAAAATCCATACTATCAAAGAGATATCATAGGATTGGGATGTATAGAAGAAGGAACCTATGAGGATAAAGGAAAGCAAAAAGTCACAGCAAGGTTCATCATTAAGATCATAAATAATCAAGAATATAGTGATGATGAATCCAAAGATTACAAATGGGATAAAATTTCCAATTTCATAGAAGAAATAAAGATTGATGTGATTCATACTCATAGTACTAAATACTATGAGGGGGAGAGCTCAAGGATAGAATAATTAGAGTAAATTTTATACAATACCGATAGTGACAATCGAGAGGAAGGAGAGAGTCATCATGAGAGGGATATTTTGGAAGAGAGTATGGATATAGATCTCATCTATACTATCATAAACCTTGACAACTTTTCCACTAATACCACTATCATTGTTGAGACCAATCCAAATGTCCCATTACATCTCATCCATCCTGATGTCATAGATTGGAATTCTCCTAACATACCTAAACTTCACACTTTCCATAATGATGATGAAATCATAGACTATCTTGGAGTCAGAGATCATCTTCCACCTAGGGATCATAAGGCAATGTTTCCTATTTAACTCAATCAAATGGCCTATTTTGGTGAGGGTGCCAATATTTTTAGTCATAAAAATATCAAAATAATAAATTGATCTAATGGTGAAAACCATGTTGTGGCAGTATTAGATCCTAAAAAACTAAAAATAAAAGATGCATCTTGTGTGTGTGAATTTTGTACCTAGCTGTAGACACAACACTCCAGTAAAACATTAGAGGTTAGCAAAATCAAAATATGCAAATAATTGAAACTATGCTAACCAGGCAATTTACTGCCTTCTAGTAGGTGCGAGTATGTATTCTCAGATTAGACCGAGATCAATGACAATGCAACACCTAAACGAAGGATTTGGATGCAAAAGAATGAATGTAGAATGAATGCAAATTAATCTATATTTTTTAGATTTTCTTATACAATAAGAATGATATGAATCTGATATGAAACTAGAATCTAAGTTGAAATTGATATGAAAAATTAATCTAACAATGATATGAAATGAAACTAAAATGAATTGAAAACAAGATTGATCTCACAAAAGTTGTTGATTTGCAAGATGCTTCAATTCTTCAGATGTCAATTTGCCAGTGTGATTGTGCAAATTCAAGAGATTGTGGATTGACAATTTGGTAGAGTAAGTATGCAAATTTTTTAGATGAATTATGAAGAGTTGAGCCTTGTTTTTAGAGAAATCTAGGGCTTGAGGGTGCATGAGAAAAGCCATAAATCACTCTTGATGAACTTAGGTTGATTTTTGAGTTAACAAGAAATTAGAGATAATTAATTCACAAAAATATGCAAATCATGCAAAAATAGCTTTTTAACTCAAAATAGAGTTTTAGTTCACTTTTTCAACTCATCATCAGATGTTGAGTTTAGAAAGTTGACAACTTGAAATTGATAAATGATTTAAAGTTAACTATTTTTCCAATTGTGCATGATAATTATGAATTAATTTAATAAATAAAGTGATTTATTCTCAACTCAACTGATTTTAGAATTAAAAATAACAATTGATTTATTGGTTAATCAGTTATTAAAATCAAACTTTCTTCAAAAAAAATATCATTAAATATGACAACTTGCTTTAATTAATTAAATAAGAATTTAATCAATTAATGGTAGAAATTTTGATTTATTGTCAAATTTAAATAATAATAATTAGGAATAAATATAATTCAATTCAATTAAACAATTAAGTGGCAGAATTAAATTAATTAATCAAATATTTAGCATATTCAATTAATTAACTTTAGGATAAATATGATTTATCACCAAATAATTATTAAATTAATAATAATTATGATAAATTAGGAATATTTCTAGCAATATTCTCCAATGCAAAATTTAGGATAATCAATTAAATTCGATAATGTACAGATGTGCCTTAGGTTAGGACTTTGATGTCGATTTCATTCGAATTGTTGATATAGGAGGTTAATGAACCTATAGCCCATTTTTGGGGTATTACATTTTGCCCCTCTTTGAATTAATGTGTGAAGCACAGTGGTTCAAAGATAGTCTGTGTATGATAAGGATGTTGAAACTGATTTGAAAGATTAACTGATTCTAAGATAGAAACCAATTGAAATATTGGAAAAAGATGTCAACCCGGGTCCAGGATGACCAAGAATCGAAATGATGCTAGTTATATCAACAATGAACTGGTGATTATGAAAAAGTGCCAAAATGTCTGATTTTGAACATTATGATTGTGAAGAAGTGAGTGATCTATTCCAAACCTAATTGTCCTTGTATGAATCATATTGGTATCACATCCTAAACCCATCAATTACGAAGAACCAAAGAAATAACACCAATGAACCAATGGTTATGAAAAGTTGATACAGTTTACAAGATAGATTAGGATATTAGATTGATATGAATCTCGATGAATCTGATATGCCCCAAGCGATGATAAATTTTCCCCAAGCGATGAGGACTTTTGATGAATCAGTAACTAGATGTGGTTGTTGTCTTGATCACTGAGAGAAATATTTGATTTACAGACTTGAATGATGTGCAATACCATGCCCCCTTCGGGATTAAAATTGAAATCTAACAAGAAAAGTTAGCATTATAGTTTAGAAGCATGTTAATTGATTTGAGAAGTGGTTATACACATTTGAGAACGTGTTCTGCATTGTTTGGAGGTCCTAGAGACCAAGTTTGACTAGGTTGACCATGAGTTGACCATGAGTTGACCATAGTTAACCAAGTTGAAATTTTGATAGTTTGATGTAAGATAATTAGTTAAGTTGAATTCTATATTTCTGTGATGATTGAAGGTCAATTATGCAAGCAGTCGACAATATAAATGATCTTAGATTTCAATTTTGATCCCAAAAAAGGATTCTACTTGTTGTTTTGTTGGAGGAACCTTCATTTGAGATTCATCTCTTATTAGATTTGAAGAATTGTTTAAGCATTGAAGTTTATATAGCCTTTGTGAGATCATGCAAGCATGCAAAATGCAGAATGAAATGCAGAATGAAATGCAAACCTAAGACCTAGGACATAGTAACTAATCATGTGTCAGTCATTCTCATCATTGAATTTTTAGGTAACTAGATAAATCAATACAATGCCCACTAGTTAGAAACCATAGACATGTGAATATCGATTTGTATGCTCAAGAATCAATACAACGCCCATTGGCTAGACAACCATAGACATATGAATATTGATTTTGTTTTTGGAATGTCGAATTAGATATAAACACCAAGGCATAAATGCCAGGATGACCTAAATATCATGTCCATTTTGATATAGCAATTTGTATAAGCACCAGAACATAAACGTTGTGATGACCTGAATATGCCTTGCATACAAACACATCAAATAGTCAAAAGATCATTCTAAATCCAATGTGAATTACCCGTAGTGACCCTTTATTGTTCACATCCTTAGGTAAGATCGTGTTTCACAATAGGAGAAAGAATTCACACAAAAAGACAATACTTAGATCAAACTTCCCTGAATTTTTTGGGTATCAATGGTCGAGGTACTCATGGCCATCCAATTCGAGATAGAGGCTCTTACAAACAAACACCATTTTAATCCAAAATTTCCAAAGTTGTTAGATTTTCACATACAAGAAAAAAACAAAGAAAAGATTATGCCCCTAGTCATCACTCTCTAAATCCTGTAAAGGACATCATCATAGAGCTCAAAGGGACAAAATATATAGAAATCTCAATGTGAATCAATAAGCATACAAGGAGATAAAAGCATGAATAAGCATAGATTTTTTTCATTTTGCATTATTGTTTGATTGCATTGTTGTAGATGCAAAATCGTTTCTAGAGAGGAGACTGACTAACTGACCCAAATATAGCTTCAAAGGACTCTGACTAGATATCACTCTTCTGAGGCATACTAGAGACCATAGGATATGACATTGAGTGCCCCCTAGTGTTAAGCATTGATAGGATACAGACATTTTTGCTAATTGGTGTACAAACCGACTTATTGAAAATAGGAATGCGGGAACAAACCAAGAGATATGTACAAACTAAAGCAAGACTGAAAGTTGGGAAAGACCAAGATTGCGCTGATAGATGGAGCATTTTGAACAAGTGGCACCTATTTTTCATGTTTTCACCATCTTGGTAGAGATTCTATTTTTCCTACCAAGGCACCTGTTTCCAGGTTTTCACCAAGGCACTTTTTCTTTTTCTCACTTTTTTTTTCATTTTTTCAATTTTTTTTTGTACTTTTGATATTTTTTATTTTTCTGTGAATCATCAAGGCACTTATTGCTAGGTTTTCACCAAGATGTTCATTTTTTCAGGACTTTTTCCAATTTTAAAGATTTTTTCAAGACATTTTACCATAGACTGAATGCCTTATGCATAGAATTTCTTTAGATGGAGAACATTGATTGGTTCTCAAAGTTGTTCTCCTTCAGTCATTGAGAGTTGATAGGCTCTAGAGCCAAAAGTAGCAGTGATAACAAAGGGACCTAGCTAGTTGGGTTCAAACTTCCCCATTCCCTAGAAGAAAGATTCGTGATAGAGGAATCTGGAAATTCCATTTTCATTGGTGTATCATCAAACAAAGGTGCATCCACCAATTGATCAGCAATAACTTGACCTTTAATAGATTTTCTTTCAACATAATCAATGTCAAATTCACTCAAGAGCATCACCCATTTTACTAATCTACTTGTTAGGGCATCTTTTCTTGGTAGGTACTTTAGTGGATCAATTTTAGCTACCAAATGAGTGGTATGAGAGAACATGTAGTGTCTCAGTTTTTGTGATGCAAAGATCACAGCTAGACATACTTTTTCAATCATAGAATAGTTCTTCTCATAAGCCACTAAAGTTTTGTTGATGTAGTATATGGCTCTTTCCTTTTTGTTTTCATCATGTTGAGCCAATAATGCCCACAGTGATGTATTAGTTGTAGACACATATAGGATCAAAGCCTTCCCATGGATAGGAGGCATCAGAATTGGAGGATTGGATAAGTATTTCTTGATATGGTTAAAATTATTTTCACAATCATCATTCCATGCAAATGTCACACCTTTATGCAATGTTCTTGTGAAAGGTTGTGAGATGTCTACCAACTGAGATATGAAGCATCTGATAGACTGTACCCTCCCTTGTAATGTTCTCATTTGACTAATGTTCTTAGGAGGTTGCATTTCTATTATAGCTTTAACTTTTGTTGGATCTACTTCAATTCCTTTCTTTGAGATAATGTAGCCTAAAAGCTTGCTAGAAGTGACACCAAAAGCACATTTCTTAGGGTTTAGTCTAAGACTAAACTTTTCCATTCAATCTAGTAGTTTTCTCAAATCCTCTAAATGTGTAGACTGGATCATAGATATTTCCAAAGTGTCATCAACATAATCCTCCATAGTGAGATGCATCATGTCATGAAAAATAGACATCATAGCTCTCTGATATGTAGCACTAGCATTCTTCAAACCAAATGGAATGACATTCCAATAGAAGGTTCCCCATGCACATGTGAAAGCAGTTTTCTCTTGATCCTCTGGAGAAATTTTTATTTGATTGTATCCTGAGAAGCCATCCATTAAAGAATACATCTCATAGCCCGTAGTCATATCCACTATCATATCGATATTTGGTAATGGAAAATCATCCTTAGGGCATGCTCTATTTAGATCTCTAAAATCTGTGCACACTCTTATACATTTATCTGGTTTTGATACTAGAATAATATTAGAGATCCATTAAGCATAGTCAATAACTCGGATAAATCCGGCTTTTAGGAGCTTCTCTAATTTAGTTTTTACCAAGAGTGCAACATGTGGATGTATTTTTCGCAACTTTTTTTTACTAGTTTTACTCCTGGAGCAATAGATAGATGGTGCATTATAAGATTAGGATCCAACCCTGGCATATCTAAATATTTTCATGCAAATTTGATCTTTTTCTCTATTATAAATGTAATAAATGCTCTCTTTTCTTCTTTTGACAAAGATTGTGCTACATGGATTAACTGTGGCTCTTCTATTGTTCCCAAGTTGATGGATTGAGTGGGCTCAATTAGAACTAGAGATCTATCCTATAAATGACTCAAAAGGACATCAAATATCTCATCCTTAGGCACCTCAGAGAGGTTTTCACCTCTGGATACATCTTTTTTCTTTACTATTTTTGGTTCTGAGACTTCCACAAAGTGGTTTTCACCATCAAAACTCATTTTCTTTTTATTTTTATTCTTATTCTTTTGACTAAGATACTTGATGTCTGACTCCATCATGCTAATACTCGGTTCACTGATGGAAGTCCTCATAGGCTCAACTGCATTTAGATAGCAAGCAAGGGCATAGTCATTCAGGAAAGTAAAGATACCTTGGCTCAGATTTGTGGAAGTTTGGTCAAGAAGGTCAGGATTTTGGATGGTCGAATTGGGGAAGGATTGGGAGATAGTGTTTACAAATATGGTATTGTCATCATTAGTCCTAACCTAACTCTCAATTTTGAAGGTGATATTACAACTTAAGATGTTTAATTCATGAATAGGCTCAATGTCATTGTGGGAGTCCATTTCAGCCATAGGTGGATCAGACTCGTGTTCATTATTTTGCTCTAGACTTACATTGGGTTTAGGTGCATATTGGTGTATAGCATCAACATGCTTTTCTATAATTAGATCATCTTCCTCTGGAATGACTCCCCATTCATAATCATTAGATTCCTCATCAATGCCTCTAGGAAAATTGAGGACATGAGTAAATTCAGGGTAAATACCCCAAGAAGGGTTACCCTCAGTTTTAGACTTGAATTCATACTCATGAGAATCTGTCTTTGAGATTAGTTGGTTCTTTTGATGCAACTATCTCTTGTTCCATAGTAGGTTCTCGTGTGTCTACTACATTAATCCTTTTGATTGGATCATCCCCTTCATCAAGAAGGTCTTTGATTTCTTTTGGAAAATGCTCATAAGGAATGAGCTCAGTGGTGGTGTCAGAATCATCACTGTCAGATTGTTCTATTTCTTCCTTTAGTGGACTAGCTATAGATGGTTCAATTTGTTCTAAGACATGAGGAGAGTTGTCGCTGAGATAAAAAGTTTTCTTCTTATATCCTACACCTATAGTATTCTTTTTTGTGTGGCCATGATGGTCAAGAGGTGACAAAAGACCTTTACCCTATAACCCTAGAGGTCTTTTTCCTGTATATCCCATTTTAGCAATCAATTTGTCCCCTAGCCCATATGACTTCTAAGGCATTTTACTTGAAGAAGCATCACATTTCTGGATTGACTGGGTTGGAGACTCATCTTTGTATACCCATGCAAGAATGGTTTTATCTTCCTCAAACTCTTGTTTAGACACTTGTTCTGTGACAAAGCTTCCATTGAATTTGACCTGAGATGCTTTAGCATTAGGTTTTACCTTGTCTGAAGGTTGTCCATAAGATTTTGGGGACAATGGGAGAGATGTGAGAGATAAAACTAATTCCATTGTGTATTCTCCCATTCCATTGTCCTTAATTTTGACTTCTTTAGCATTTTCTTCTATCTTGGATGTTGAGGCAACATCTATTTTCTTAGTGGAAGACTCTTTGTTATTAGGAACAAGTTTGTCTGCACTTTCCTTCAATGCATTACAAGATGTAGACAAGTCAGCTGGAATGGTCACTTCTACTCCTTCATAGGGGAATTTCACACATTGATGGTATGTGGAAAGAATAGCCATCATTTCATGTATCCATGGTCTCCCTAGGAGAATGTTGTAAGCTAAAGGTAGATCTAGAAATTGACATGTGATATCTCTAATAACTGGACTTGTTCTGATAGGTAAGACAATCGTGCCTTTGGAAGATCTTTCTTGTTCATCATATGCTTTGATTGTTATCTTCTTCTTAGGATCAATAGCAGTTTTAGATAATCCCAATTGTGTGATCAAGTTGTAAGAACAAATGTTGAGACCAGCACCTCCATCTATCAACACACATTTGACATGACAGTTTTGGATCAAGACTTCAATGTGCAAGGGCTAGTTATGTGGATGACTCAAAGAATTATCATATTCCTATGAAAATGAAATATTCTATGGAGACATAATATGACCAACCATATTTTGGAATCTATCTAAATCAAGGTTATTAGGAACATTGGATCTGAGTAGAGCTTTGTCTAGAATGGCTCTATGAGCTGGAGATATCTGAAGCAACTCAAACATTGAGATTTTAGCATTTGTATGCTAGAGTTGTTGAACAATACTGTATGAAGTAGGTGTCATGTCTTTAGGATTCGAAAATTTAGATGTAGCCTTCTATTTGGAAGTAGATGATAGATTGAAGGCACCTTGGGGACATTTGATGAATCTGAGTTTTGTCCTTGCAGATGTGCCTAAGATTGTGATCGAGTAACTGCATTTGTTGATTGATTGTCTTTATCTTTTCTCACAATTGTGATGACATTGCAATGATCAAATAAGAAAGGTTCAACCATGTTTATGATAGAATTATTTCCAAGGTAGGCATAATTGAATTTAGCACCCATATTAGGTTGAGAAGATGAATCTCCTTGACCATGTTTCAAAAATGGTTTTGTGAATGTTGTATGATCATTGTTGCTTTTGTGATTGTCAATCGTGATGTTTCCATTATCAATTTTGTCTTGAATAAGGTGTTTCAAGCATATGCAGTTATTAGTTTTATGACCCTTGTTGCGATGGAAGTTACAGAAATCGTTCTCTCTCCACCATCTCAGTTTAGGTCCAGGATCAAAGACTTTCATCTCAGGCAAGTAGATGATTTTGTTAGCCAACAAATTTTTCGGAGTAGATTCATAGGACTCTCCAAGAGGAGTGAATTTGTGGTTAGGATCTGTAGCCCAAGGTTTATATTTAGTTGGCTTTTTGTTAGATTTTGATGTTTTAGATTTGGAAGCTTTAATGGCTTGAGTTCCAATAGTGAGATTGAAAGCGGGTGCCTTAGATGGGGCACAGACAGTATCAACAATGCCATTTGTGATGATGCCTTTGTTCTTGTTCCAATTTTTGTTCTTATCTTTAGAACTAGATCCAGATTCATACTTGCCTTTTTGAAGTGATATGTCTCCTTTTTGCACAAGTACTTTCTCAATTTTGATCGCATTTCCTACCATCTTATCAAAGGATGTATGATTTTGCATTTGTAAATGGTAATTGATTTCTGGAACAAGATTGTTGATGAAGATTTCTAGCTTCTCAATTTCTGGAATAGGTCTAGCATATAGAGAAAATTTCTTCCTCCATCGTTTGAGAAAAGTTAGGAATAGTTCTCTTGGATATTGTTTCAAATTGCAAATGTCGATCATAGTGACTGGATGTTGAATATTGTAGGAGTATTGTTGATAGACTAGTTTAATTAACTCCCCAAAGGTCTTGATAGTAGGAGGCATTCTAGAGAACCAATGAATGGCTGCCCCTCCCAGAGATTGAGGGAAGAGATGCATTAGATAGGTTGGTTCATGCATGAACTCCATAGATTGAGTATAGAATTCTCTGACATGATCTTGAGGATCAGAGTTTACATCATACTTATCATATTTAGGCATCTCCACTCTTTTTGGGAATGGTGGCATGTTGAAGTCTTTATCAAATGGAAAAGGGCATAGAGCCTCCATGGAGAACTCTTTAGTTTCCTTTTCTTTTTCAAGTTTGTTGAGTTTGACTTGCATGGCATGCATTTGTTTCATCATAGTTGTGAGTGGAGTTTCTTCCTCATGTGTAATAATATCTTTGACATTAAAGTTGGGAGGAAGTTTAGCTCCTTGATGAGCTAATTCTAGGAAGTATGTTTCTCTGTCTTCCTTCAAGAAATGCCTCATCATTTTCTTGAAGTTGTCATCATTTTGATATCAAGCAATTTCAGAAGGTGTGGGTTCTTGATCCGCACCATGTTGAGAATGAGGTCTGTGAGGCATCACCCCAAGCCTATCATAGCCATTCATTTATGCTTTCGAGATAGACATATTTTATGACTATATTTTGATGTTCCATGGATTTTTCTGACACTTTATGTTGTGATTTTATCACTTTAGTAGTTTGATTTCACATTATACTATGATTTGGATGATGATTATTGAGGCATCAGTTAGATACTTACATGTGTGTTTTAATTCTATTTTATGAATGATTATGATGATGAAGTTTAATTGCAATTTAAATTAAATATGAATGTAATGATTATGATTCAAGTTTAATTAGTGATGAATTATATAGATGTTCATGATGAGATTTATGTTAATTTTAAATGATTGATTTTGTCTTGTAAAACTATGATTCAATTATGATTGATTGCTTGAGTATTAATTGATTATTAATGTTATGAATTTACATGTTTTATCTCCTTGGACTACTAATATTGGACTCAAGTGTGTAGGGAAATAGGCCATGGTAAATTCGGGGAATCATCACAGAGATTAATGTGAAAATTAGTTCGAGCCAAGGTTGCTTCTAGTGAGAAGCCAAACCTTGTTGTTATGTTTTTAATTTGTGAAAGTATGATGCATGGATTTATTTGATTATTGTAATTGTAATTGTTATTTATGTTTAGGATGTCCAAGTGGATATGCCACATGGTTGTGATGTGTCTTTTTGTGTTTGTGTCACTTGACACATATGTGCGTATGTGGCCATGACATGTCCACTTGGAGATTGGTTGAACACCAACCTAGGAAGGTACCCTTTAGGATCCCTATGAAAATCACTTGGATTGGGAGCTTGAGGTGTTGTCATATCCTTGAATTTAGAATTTGAACTTGTCATGCACTTTTGGAGGGTTATAAAGTGGTCTAGGGGAGTGTTTTGGCCATTTTAGTTACCCCACTTGTTATACCATATGGTAAGGGTCATTTTTCACCATAGGATAACCCTTGGTTGACCAAATGACCCATCCAAAAGTTGGTTTACCAAGATGGACGAAAATCAACTTTTGAAACAAGGTCTTGGGTAGTGTTTCATCCAATCTTTGTTCAAGTCTTTGATCCACTTTTTGAGCAACCTTTTTAGGAAACCATTTTTGGAAACCTTGTAAGGAGCTTGGAAATTTCACCCAATAGGAATGCAATCTTATCCATGGGAGTTTGTGTAGAGGTATTTTTAGAGGGGACTCTTCTTTTGGAAGAGTTTGACACCCACTCTCTAGTTTTGGAGATTCAGCTAGTTTTGGAGAACCTTAGAAAGTGGATAGCTCTTCATCAACTATCTTCCCTTAGCTTGGATCAAGGTTGGTGGCATTCCTCACTTAGTTAGTTTAGTTTTTTTTGTTTCATGTTGAGAGGATGAACTCTCTTGAATGTATTTTCTTTGTATGCATAGTGTAGATAATCTTCCTCTTGTATAGTATGTGTCTGAGAGCTTGATGTTAATGTGTTAATGGAGGTTTTGAGATTTTTTTTTTGTTGTTGTAGTTTATGTTCTTGTATTGTGTCAATGTAGTTTTGTTTGTATATTCTATGAGAATCATGAGCTTTTTGTTGAGCATGATTCTTGTATTGTAATGTGAAGTTCTTTATTGTTCTTGAAGTTTCTTTCTCTCTTTTATGTGATGTATATTTTGTTGAGGGAGTTCTCAAGGCCATACTCACCCTTGGGAGGGAAGAGTAGCCTTGAGGGTGAAGGATTTTGTTGGGACATTCAAGAGTGTAGATTTTCTCCTTGGAAAGGAGAGGGATGCAACATGGATGTATGGGCTCCATGTAGCCATTTCTATTTTTATGATTTGTATTTTGGAGGCCATAAGGAGTTGTGGAAGTTGTGTTTGTGGAGTGAGATTTTTGATGAGGAAGACAAGTGATGGCTTAGCTCTCATCAAGAGATGTTCTTCTCCTCTTGTATATGGTTCCACCTTCACCCTATTTGAGTCTTGTTGAGACTCTTTGTGAAAACTTTGGGAGGGAGATTTATTATTAATTATGTTTGTGTTGTTGTGTTGTGGTTTTGCATGAGTGTTTCCCCTTTCTTTGTGATGGTTCCCCTAGCTCGGGGGTGGCTTCATAGAAGCCTAGGTTGGGAGGTCAGCACTCCTTAGCCTATTTATTTTATTTGTAGGGTTATTGAGACTATGATCATGTGGAGAAGGCTCTTGGAGTGGACTTCCTTGATGTCATTTCGAAGAAAAAGCATTGTGTGGATTGAAAGCTTGATACCACCCAAATCTTGAACATTTGTAGCTTGGTATTAAATTTATTTTGTGTCTTGAAAGGGTGAACATATCCCTCCTTGTAATACTTCATCTTGTTCAATGTTGTGTTGTTGAAACTTGAAGTGAACTTTTGTATTAAACTCATGTTTTTCTTTACATATCAAGTTGTAGGAAAGAAAAGATCTTGTTATTGTAATATGGACTCAATGGAGTAATGAGAAAAGTCTTTCTTTCATTCCAATGTAAAGATCTTGTTGTATTAATCTTGTAAGGTGTATAGTATTCTCTCAAGGATAATTGTATTGGCATTCATGTTGTAACTTATTAGGAGAGGAGATATTGTAATCACTCATAGATCATTCCATAGATTCGTTTGAATTAAAAGTTAGTCATAGGAAATGAATGATTTCCAAACTCTCTGTCTCTCTCTTCCTCTTTTGGCAATGCAAGTTTTCTTGTCAATTAGATATTAGTATCTTGTTAAAAAAAATAGACTTGGAGAATAGTTGACCTCCTAGATTTTGTAAAATTTTAATCCTTGTTTATTTAGACACATCTATGAATATTAGAGTGTTAGAAATAACTCAATAAAGAAATCTAACTCTAATGCCAATAGAGAAAAGAGATAACGAATAATAAAATCTAGTGCAAAGTAAATTTGAGAGTGTAGAAGAAAATTAATAGCAGCACATTCAAGCCAAAAACAAAGTAATGCAAGGGGAAAAAAAAAGTAAAAAGGGAGACTTACAGGTCTCTGGAATTTGTATGGGAAAATTTCCCATACAAATTCATTTTCCACAGTCATTATAATATTATAAATTCTGCCAACTTGTGTTCAAAACCAATAAAATAATAATAAATATATTTTACCCACACTCTTTCATTATCCTCCCAATGATGGTAGACCTGACTTAGCTTTATAAAACCTTATGTCTCATAGGCCTTTGCATTTCCTATCCAATGTACTTTCTGGACATATAACATATTATATGTTGCCATATACTATGTCAACTACAATATTCCCTTGCCCTGTCTGAGATTTACCTTTGGCTTTGTGATTAGGTGGAGTGGGGCCAAATTCCCAAATCCCCATGTCTCCCCAACTCTCCACTCCTTACAACATGCGATGGATTGGAAGTTTGAATTTGGTCTTTGGTTTGGGGTGGGACCCAAACCCCCATGTCATCACCTTTATGCCTTCCCTTGCATCTTGCGCTAGGTTTTGGTAGGATGTTGGTTTAGGGGGAAGTGTGAGGTGGGACCCAAGGAAAAACCTTGCCCTTTCATAAAGTTAAGCCTCCATTCCCTCAAAATTCACAGCCTTCCCTTTCATGTGATGTTACCCCCACCCACTTGGCATGTGGGTCAAGGGGGATAGGATGCTTAGCCTAGGGAAGAGGTAAAGGGAGTTAGGTGTCTAATTTAGGTAGTTTCTTCATAATTTTTTTTGATAATTTTTATTTTATTTATTAGTGATGTTTATTATAATTTGTTTATAATTATCAATTATATAATATGTGTATATTATTAACTAATATATTTAGTTATTAATTAATTAATAATTATATTAATTAATTAATATATTATAGTTTATTAATTAATTAATTAATATATTATAATTATTAATTAATTAATATATGTCTGGTAATATTCTTTTGTTCTTATATAATCTATATGATTAATTAAATTAACGCTTCTCGATTTTGTTCATTAATTTAGTTACCAAAACCTCTTAATATTGAATTCTAATTAGTATCATAATTAAAACAAATTATTATAATTTGACTTTTCTAGATTGTATTCTAGATGTAACTAGTAGGGAGATCTAATTGTGTTTAGATTAATTTTAATTAATTCATATTATTAAAAGATCTTTCTAATGAAACAAGTTAGTGAAATGTTAATCTATCAGAGAACTTTAGATTAGCCTCATAGACATCACCAAATGTTAATCATGATTGGTTCATCCAAACCCCTTCGAAACTCGATTACAATTTCTCTTCCTAGATTGGGTTCCTCATTAGAACTTTTCAGTTAGTAACATATGGTAAACAACATTTGTAGAAGAAATTGTATTCAGACTCTTTTCTTATCCTTTGGCTTAGTTGTCTATAAACCCACATCTCTTGGACTTATTATACCTTTTTTAAAAAAAATTGGTGTGGTTTTTGGGTGAGATTTTATGGGCACAACAAGGTCCTTGAGATCCGTGTTGTGTTCCTCCATGAGACATGTTAGGAGTTTTAGGACTCCCTGGGATAGATCGAGGAGGAGTTTGTTGATTACCTCTGTGAGTTGATGGAGGGGGTATGTAACCAATTTTCAATCAAAAATTACCAAGACCGTTGTCTTCGTAAAGACCAGAATTGTAGATTTTTTCAAGAGTTGAACCCTTTTGAGTAGTCAAAGGTATAGTGTTAAGTGCTTCTCCAAATTTCTTAGGAGAGGAAGCTCTAGTTTCCACCATTAACCTTGGGTGAAGTAAAAGAATAAAGATGAAGACAACCAAAGAATGAATTGATTCAAGAAGATTGAATGACACAACCTTATCAAGATTGAAGTGATTTAAAGATTAGATTGGACATAAATGAAGGATACTACACCACAGTAGTGTGGGTAGATGCCCAAAAGATGGTGGGCACGAGCTCACAACACTTAGCCATTTAGTAAAAGATTGAATTTGAAGATAATTTTGACAAGGTTTTGACACAAGATGAAAAAGACTCAAATCGATAAATCAAAAGGCTAAATCAGACTCAAGTGACCACTTTAGGAAAATGAATGTATTCATTATAGGTTATGCTCTGTTCTTGACACAATGATTTGCTTGATAGATTCTAGAAATAGGTTGTAAAAACTAGATTTCTAATAAATTTGACCAATCTCTGACAACTTTGACTTTGGCTTTGATAGGAGTTTTGAAATTTTAGGATGACTTTTGACACTAGAAAGGATTTTTGCTTTAGATTTGCAATTTTTTAGTTTTTTTAGTTTCAGATTGTTCGCAAAGTTTTCTCTCCAAATTTGAAGATTATTATGGGATCGTTCATTTTTAGTAACCAAATAGATAATCAAGCACGCAAAATAGCAAGCAAGTGATTTCAAGAACCTCTAAAAACAATGAACAAGGGACAAAGCAACCTTGCACATGAACAATCAAGTGATTGAATGTGCTAATCCCTAGGAGTGTTAATTGTGTATGTTCCAAAAAGTTTTTCAATAACGCACATAATCATAGAAAATGAAAAATTTGGCCTCGCTAGGGTTTTTAGTAATGGTCTAACTCTGTAAATTTTGCAACCTCAAGAGGGTGAACTCCAATCCCAGTGCACCAAGGTTTTGACACAGTCTAAGAATTTAATCAATCGAGAGCTGCTAGGGAGATCTGACAGCCCAATAAGAGACCACACCTATGAAGATTTATTCCACAAGGACATTTATATAGCAGTTGTTGCTACCATGGTGAAAATGGCTATTACCGCTTGAGGTTCCATCCATGTGGTTGACCCAATTAAGGGAATGTCCACTATGGTTAACCCTGTCTAAAGGTGACTTACAAAAGATACCATAAGGGGACTAGATCAGATCTAAGGATCTAGGTTTCTGGTACTATCCAAAAAGAAAGTAGAGCATAATCTCCTAACCTCTTCACTTCACCAAGACAAAGTAGATAGATTAATTCGACATGCTAAGACCAAGATTATCTCACAAAGACTATGATGTCAACCACTTATGACCTATCAACCTCTCTAGAGAGAGAATGTATCAATCAAAAGTTGAAGACACACAAATCTAGTAGAACATGAGACACTCTCAGTACCTTCCCTACCTACAAGGGATCCTTTGTCAAGAAGAGCTTCGCATGAATAAACAAGCGAAAGAAGCTTAATCTCTCAAGATCATCTACAAATAGTGTTCATACAGCCTATTTACTATGTGTAACAGATATGGAGAAAGCAAATCTATGTTTTTTTAATAGCCCAAAATGAAGTCTGTGATATGAAAGAATTAAAAGTCACACAAGTTGACACATGAGAGTTTGTTTTATATCCAAATCGAAGTGTTATCAGATTGAGAAGAATACCTGAATTCCTTGCAACGCGCTTAGTATATTTTTACCTATTTTAGCAATTTTTCTTGTGCTTTCCAATCAGCAAATCAACAAGTATCAACCAAAAATATAAAATCTCAATTGTTAGGGTTAACCGTTAGTCCAAATCCAAAAAGAAAATCTGGAAAACAGCCAAAAAATTTGAAATGACAATTGGATTTCTGATGCCAAGATTTATATGTCAATGGGTCTCTTTACTTTCTTGAGTAGCTCTAATCTCCTTTTTTTTTGTACTTTCTTGTTTCTGCTTATTTGTGGGAAAAACATAGATAGGGAGTTAGAACATAGAATTTAATAATTTGATAGAAAAATTAAATAGAAAATACCAGGTGGCATTTAACAGCTAATATGTGTCATTTAAAATCTAGCAGGCATGATCAAAATACTCATAAGCGTAATCAGATTATTCATAGGCATGATCAAAATGTTCACAAGCGTGATCAAAATGTGCATAGGCATGATCAAAATGTGCATAAGCATGATCAAAATGTGCATAGCCATGATCAAAATGTCCATAGGTGTGATCAAAATGCTCGTAGGCATCGTCAGATTTCTCGTAGGCATCGTCAAAATGCTTGTAGGCAGCATCAAAATGCTTGTAGGTGGTGTTACAATGCTTGTAGGTGGTGTTAGAATGCTCGTAGGTGGTGTTTCTCCTGTTTGTGCAAAATTGACAAAAAAGTAATGCTGAAAATATACAAAATTTGATAAAAATGAAGAAAATGAGGCTCACGGCCCCATGGTGGATGCCAGAAATGTGTGTGTGAATTTTTTACCTAGCTGTAGACACAACACTTCAGTAAAACATTAGAGGTTAGCAAAATCAAAATATGCAAATAATTGAAACTATGCTAACCAGGTGATTTACTGCCTTCTAGTAGTTGCGAGTATGTATTCTCAGATTAGATCGAGATCAGTGACAATGCAACACCTAAACAAAGGATTTGGATACAAAAGAATGAATGTATAATGAATGCAAATTAATCTATATTTTTTAGATTTTCTTATACAATAAGAATGATATGAATCTGATATGAAACTAGAATCTAAGCTAAAATTGATATGAAAAATTAATCTAACAATGATATGAAATGAAACTAAAATGAATTAAAAATAAGATTGATCTCACAAAAATTGTTGATTCGCAAGAGGCTTCAATTCTTCATATGTCAATTCGCCAGCGTGATTGTGCAAATTCAAGAGATTATGGATTGATAATTTGGCAGAGTAAGTATGCAAATTTTTTAGATGAATTATGAAGAGCTGAGCCTTGTTTTTATAGAAATCCAGGGCTTGAGGGTGCATGAGAAAAGCCATAAATCACTCTTGATGAGCTCAAGTTGATTTTTGAGTTAACAAGAAATTAGAGATAATTTAATTCACAAAAATATGCAAATCATGCAAAAATAGCTTTTTAACTCAAAATAGAGTTTTAGTTCACTTTTTCAACTCATCATCAGATGTTGAGTTTAGAAAGTTGACAACTTGAAATTGATAAATGATTTAAAGTTAACTATTTTTCCGATTGTGCATGATAATTATGAATTAATTTAATAAATAAAGTGATTTATTCTCAACTTAACTGATTTTAGAATTAAAAATAACAATTGATTTATTGGTTAATCAGTTATTAAAATCAAACTTTATTCAAAAATAATATCATTGAATATCACAACTTGCTTTAATTAATTAAATAAGAATTTAATCAATTAATGATAGGATTTTGATTTATTGTCAAATTTAAATAATAATAATTAGGAATAAATATAATTCAATTAAATTAAATAATTAGGTGGCAGAATTAAATTAATTAATCAAATTTTTTGCATATTCAATTAATTAACTTTAGGATAAATATGATTTATCACCAAATAATTATTAAATTAATAATAATTATGATAAGTTAAGAATATTTCTAAGAATATTCTCCAATGCAAAATTTAGGATAATCAATTAAATTTGATAATGTACAAATGTGCCTTAGGTTAGGACTTTAATGTCAATTTCGTTCAAATTGTTGATATAGGAGGTTAATGAACCTATAGCCCATTTTTGGGGTATTACACATCTAAAGGTGAAAACCTCTATGAGGCACCTAAGGATGAAAGTATTGATACTCTTCCAAATTACTTCTATCAAGAACAATCATCTATACTTATTGAACAAACAGTGCTTATCAATATTGGAATGGAGGAAACTAAGAAAATTCTTCATGTAGCAGCTTCTTTGACAGAATGAGAAAGTGGTGCAAGAGCACCCTTCTAAGGGCTCCCACCAACTAATTTTTTTGTGATGAAACTTCTTAAGTGAAGTATGTAATTATAATAAGAGCTTAACTCATGTTTGTGTGTCTAGGCCTAGGTCAGGTCCTAGTGTTTCAGCTGATCTTTCCTTCTTAATGGCACAATGACTTAGGGAAAGTAGTCATCCTGAGATCATTGACTAGCTATGTGATTAGAGGTCTTAGGTTGTATGTTTGGTAGATTTATGAGCACAAGAGTGCCTTGGAAAGACCTAGAAATGGTCTTGGTGATGTAAGAGAAAAAGTTGCTCAAGCAACCAAAAGTTGCTTAAAAGTTGCTTAGCAACTTTTCCTTTGAAGGCTTTAACCTTGCTTAAGTGGCTGAGAAGCCCTAACACAACACACATACTAAGGAGAAGAGTATTTAAGACCTATGGAACCCTAAATCAAGGGTTGGAAATGTTATTGTATGGTGGTAGTACAGAAACACCAGTCTGAACGCTGCTTTGAGAGGAACAGTCACTGTTATAGACTGATTTCATGTGAACAGATGAAGTTTAGAGTGAATCTTTGCAATATTTATTGTTTATGTGTGTTTAAATTTTGTGTGTGTGCATTAGATTACATTCTTTTAAGTTTTGTGTGCATTTTATTCATTTCTTTTCATTTAGACAGTGCCCTACCAGTTTGGAGAGACATGTGAACATAGGGCTATAGCTTTTGTTTCCACCATGGCCACAACATTGAACCTTGGATTCTAAAAGCACAAACCCTAACCTATATAACTATGGTAGCAGGGCCCTGGAGTGCAAGTGCAAACATTTGTTTGACCATGACCTGGGTGAGCTAAGGCAAAGCCCATCTAGGAGTAGACAGTAGTGTAGAAGCTCTTGTTGATAGAGGAGTGAGTTTCTGAGGAAGCCCTTTGGAGGGATACAAGATACATGTATGAAGGCTGAGTGTTGTGGAGGAGAGGTCTTGAACAAGCCTAGAGTGGTACTATTGTAGACTTCAAGAACTGTGACCCTGAAAGACCCAAATAGTCCTTAAAACCCTCAATCTTGGTACATGCATTGTACAGCCTGTTGGAGATGTGAAGCCCCAAGAATCCTTGAGGACTAGGAAAATGAATGAGGGTTACTTGAGAACTGTAGCCTTGGTACTGTGAGGGGAAGGTGTCAAAAGCCCTACAAAATTGGAGGGAGGCCTAATTGGGCTTATCCTAGTAGCCCTAATTTACAAAGGAACCATGTAATTGGGTGATGAACCAACCTTACTAATACCTTGAAGTTGTGTCAAATGGCCCAAAAACACCTTGGAACTCATAAAATTCACTTTCAAAGCTCAGGAAGGAGTTGGAAGCCTAAAAGACCCTTATGAGCCTATGTAAGGGATAGTTGCTAGAGATCGAAGCTTGCAATGTTGGAAGATGAGATAGCTTAACTTGGTGGTCAGGCTAGGGTAGGTCAGGGGATCCTTGGATGAGTAAGGAATCCTATAGACCATTAAAGGTGTCAAAAGAACACTTGGATCCTAGAGAGGATTAGGGGCATAGACTAGCTAGTCTATCCTAACCTCCCCATCAGATTGGTATTAGAGCCTCTTAAGGCTTGGGAAGTGGATAGTGGATGTTTCAACCTCTAGAAGAATCAATTGGTTCATCTCAAAAGTAGAAAATGGTGACCAATGCCGAGCTTTCCAAGAAGGTGGAAGATCAGGAGGAAGCTAATAGCATCTTGCAGAAAAGATTGTTGCTAATGGAACAACTCTTGGATGATGTCTAAGAAAAAGGAGATAAGGTGAATGATAGGATGGAGGAACAAGATGCTAAAGAAAAAGAAAAGACCATTGATGATGAGGTACCTACACTAGATCCTCCTACCCAAGATGAAAAATTCTTGAAAGCATTCAAGGCTGTCACAGGCAGGGCACTTGAGGGTGTCCCATTACTCACTGGCAAGATGGATACAGAGCTTGTGATGCAGTGGATTGAAGGCATGGAGAATCACTTCAAATGTGAAGAGATCTCAGAGGCACAAAAGGTCAAAGTTGCCAAGTCTAGGTTGAGAGGACAAGCTTTAACCTGGTGGAACTACTTGCAAGATGAAAGGGAGAAAGAGGGAAAGAACCCCATCTATAATTGGAAAGAAATGGTCAACAAAGTGAAGGAAGCATACCTACCTACTAATTATGAAATCTAGCAGCATAGGAAAAGATTGAATCTTAGACAAAAAGAGATGGATGTAGCCACCTACACTGAAGAGTTCCATAAGTTGAGCTTGAGATCCAAGATTAAAGAAGAAGAAAGAATTAAAGTGGCAAGGTACCTAAGTGGTCTAAAATGGAGCATAGAAGAGGAGATGAGTTTTTTCACTCCTACCACAGTCCTTGGGTGTCAGCATATGGCACAAAAGCTTGAAGATAAACAAAGAAGAAAGCAAGAACCTAACTCAAAGAATAGCGGAAGAGGTAGAGACTCTAGAGGGGGTCAAAGGGGAGGTTCTAGTGGAAGAGGTGGTGACTCAAGAAGTCAAGGGGAGAGAATACTTTTGGAGAAAAGTTCAAAAATCAGTACAAGAGGATCTTTTGGTAGAGGAAGAGGTTCTCAAGGCAATAGAGGAAGAGGAGCAGGAAGAAGTAGCTCCTACTTTGCTACAATGAAATGCTATCAATGTGGATAACTTGGACACCCTGCCTATAGGTGTCCTAATAAGCCATCATCTCAAGCAATGAAAAGAGGGTAGCCTATACTCAAGAATGCAACAATAGCTCCTTACTAATGAGGTTAGAAAATTAGAATCAGAGATGGGAGAGAACTTGATGTTCAGGAGAGTGCTCATTAGACAACCTAACCAAGGTGAACCCAAGTAGAGGAGAGCTCTTTTTAGAGTCAGATGCAAGATACAAGGAAAATTTTGCAAGGTTATAGTGGATTTAGGATCCACTAATAATATCATAGTAGAGGAAGCAGCAAAGAAGCTCAAACTCACAAAGGTTCCCCATGCAAACCCCTACAAGGTGACTTGGTTGAATCAAGAACAGAGTGTGCTAGTGAATGAGTAGACATGGGTGGAGTTTTCTATTGGAGGCTATAAGGACAAAGTGCTTTGTGATGTCCTACCCATGGATGCATGCCATCTTCTATTGTGAAGACCCTGGTAATTTGATAGGAAGGTGATGTATGATGGAGAAGAAAACTCCATTTCTTTCAAGAAAGATGGAAGAACATTCAAAATTCAGTCCATAACCAAGAATTAAGAAGGTACTTCTAGAACACCTAGTGTGTTTCTTAGTAGTGGTAAGGAGTTCTTACATGTATTACATGATGAGGAGACCATAGGATGTGCTATCATGGTGAAGCCAAAGGAGGATGACAAGAAGTTGCAGGCTGAAACACCATTGGAAGTGAAGAAAATGCTGGAAGAATTTAGAGATATAGTAAGTGATGGAACCCCTGCCACCTCACCTCCAAGAAGAGCTATAAGTCATCAAATTGAATTTGTACCCAATGCCTCTCTACCTAATAAATTAGTGTACAAGCTTACCCCTGACCAAAATAAGGAAGTGGCAAGACAAGTGCAAGAATTATTGGATCAAGGGATTATCAAGAAGAGCATTAGCCCATGTGCAGTCCCAGTGATCTTGGCATCCAAGAAAGGAGGAAAATGGAGACTTTGCATAGATTCAAGGCCTATCAATAGGATCACTATCAAGTATAGGTTCCAAATTACAAGAATAGAAGACTTTATAGATTGCTTAGGTGGTGCTATGTACTTCACTAAGTTGGATTTAAAGAGTGGTTATCACCAAATCAGAATCGAGGAGGGTGATGAGTGGAAGACCACTTTCAAAACCACAGATGGATTGTATGAATGGCTTGTAATGTCATTTGGGCTTACCAATGCCCCGAGAACCTTCATGAGGTTAATGAATGAGGTCTTGAAGGACTTCATAGGTAGATTTTTAGTGGTGTATCTCGATGATATACTCATCTATAGCAAGACAAAAATAGAGCATCTTGAGCATTTGAGGTTGGTCATGAAGAGACTCAATGAAGAGAAATTAGCTATCAACCTAGAAAAGTGTGAGTTCATACAGTAATAGCTAGTTTATTTGGGCTTTGTAGTGTCCAAGGGTAATCTAAAAATGGACCCAAGCAAGGTGGAGGCAATCTTGAATTGGTCTTCCCCTAAAACAGGGATAGAAGTTAGAAGTTTTCATGGGTTAGCCCAATTTTATAGAAAGTTTGTAAGAAATTTTAGTGGGATATGTGCACTAGTATTAGACACCATCAAAGGAGGACTGAAAACCAAGTTCAAGTGGATTGAGGTAGCTGAGAAGGCATTTCAAACATTGAAACAAGAGGTAGCCACAAAATCTATCTTACTTTTACCTACTTTTAACAAGTTGTTCACCATTGAATGTGATGCAAGTGGGGTAGTAGTAGGGGGTGTATTGATTCAAGAAGGAAGGCATGTGGCATTATTTAGTGAGAAACTCAATGAGGAAAAGAAGAAGTATTCAACCTATGACTTGGAGTTGTATGCATTGGTACAATCTCTCAAGAAGTGGAGGCATTACCTCCTACCCAAAGAATTTGTTGTCTTTACTGATAATTAGGCTTTAAGCTACATAAACACTCAAGAGAAGCTTAGTAATAGGCATTTGAAGTGGATGGAGTATCTCCAATCCTTTACTTTCACAATCAAGCATAAGAAGGGACAACTCAACAAGGTAGAAGATGCCTTGAGTAGAAAGCTATTGACTATCCAAGAAGTACATCTACAAAGCATTGGAATGGCAAGTTTTAAAGACTTATATGAGGAGGATGAAGAATTCTCACAAGCCTACAAGGTGTGCCAAGAGTTTGAGAACCATTTCCATGGTGAGTTTTTAGATTACACCCTTCAAAATGGATTGTTGTTTAAACGTAATTAGCTATGTGTACCTAGAGGATCCATGAGGGAACATCTAATTCAAGAGAAGTATAATGGCATCCTTAGTGGTCATTTTGGCACAAACAAGATATTGGAGTTAGTATAGAGATACTAATTTTGGCATAAGCTAGCAAGGGATGTGAGGAGATATGTTGAGCAATGTGGAGTATGCTAGAGAGCTGAAGGTGGTTCAAGCAATGTAGGACTTCATCAGCCTTTACCCATTCCAAATAGGCCTTGGGAGTGTGTAAGTATGGATTTTGTGGTTGGACTTCCTAAAACCAAATCAGATATGGATACTATTTATGTTGTGGTTGAAAGGTTTTCCAAAATGAGTCACTTCATTCCTTGTAAAACAACTCATGATGCAAGTTATGTGGCACATCTCTTCTTCAAAGAGATAGTTAGAATTCATGGACTTCCTTTGAGCATTGTATCAGATAGGGATAGTAAGTTCATGGGCCATTTTTGGAAAACCTTATGGAAAAGGTTGGGAACCAATCTCTCTTTTAGTTCAACATACCATCCTCAAACTGTTGGTCAAACTGAGGTCATCAACAGGGTGCTTGGCAACTTGCTAAGGTGTTTGACAAAGGAGTATGGGCAAATTTGGGATCTTGTGATATCTCGGGCTGAATATGCTTACAATGATAGTGTAAACAGGACCACAGGAAGAAGTCCTTTTGAGATAGTATATGGAAGACACCCTAGAGGAGTATGTGAGTTGAGGGACTTAGGTTCTATGGAGTAGAAGAGTGGACAAGCTGAATATTTTACTCAAACCATCAAGGAGGTTCAAGAGCAAGTGAAGAAGACCATTATGGAGTCCACTCATAAACTCAAAGCTAAAATGGATGAGAAGAGGAAGGAAGTATAGTTTTAGATTGGGGACTATGTCATGGTCCATCTTAGCAAAGAAAGAATGTAGAAGGGCATGCCCGCCAAGTTACAAATGAGAAGAGTAGGCCCCTGTAAAATTTTAGCTAAATATGGAGAGAATGCCTAAAAAGTGGATTTGCCTTCAGATTTAGCCATCTCATTGGTGTTTAATGTAGCAGATTTGGTTATATTCAAGGGGAAAATCCAACAGCAAAGTAAGGATCCACCTAAGGTGTTGCAAGACATAGACACCAATGTCGTGCCCGAGAAGAAGCCGGCCAAAGTAGAGAAGATCTTAGAATCTAGAGTGAAGAAGAAAACTAGACATCAAATCTACATGGAGCATCCGATCAAGTGGATGGATCAGCCTGAATCTGAAGCCACCTGGTTGGAGAAAGGACATTTCGAAAATTTTGGAGTTGATCTAGCTCTTCTAGACCCCAAAGTGCCTTAGCTTGTGCTGAGGGGGAGTATGGTGTAGGAGCACCCTTCTAAGGGCTCCCACCAACTAATTTTGTGATGAAGGATGCTCCCCTTAATACCACAAACACATAACAGATACAGAGAAATAACAACAATTTGCAAGAACAGAAAATGGGCTTCTTATTATCTCCACAAATGTGGAATTCCAAACTTTTAGAATTACAATATGCGAAGCCACATGGGCATTCCCTTTACAATATTTTGTAGGACAAAGCCTTGAATCATTACCCAAAACTATCCTAAACTACCTAAGACAACACTATAGCCTTCCTTATATAGGCAATTTTCAACCACCTGGGAAGGTTCCAGAATTTTAGCCAATAAGGCTGACCAAACTTAGAATTATTTTAATTTTAATTTTATTACATCATAGTTGGCTCAAAACAACTTTTGAAACCTGAACAAAAATTTTGAAGGAAAATTATTTTTCACCATTTTAGGTGGCCCAACTTTTGGAGACCATAAGTCATCACCAATTGACCCGATTGACTATTATAACCCCATTTTAGAAAGGCCACGAAGCCCTCTACAACACTTGAATTAAGAAAGCTTCATTCAACCAAAGTTTCAACCTCATTCGGGGCCTCTAAAGCCTCCAAAACTGAGCTTGAAATTTATGTACCCTATTTTTAAAATTGAAAATTTTCAATATCTTCAAGACTAGACTTGATCTAGCAATGAAACTTTACTGGCAGGCTGATATGACTGAGATGAACCTCCACATGCAAAATCAGAACATTCCGAGATCATACGAAAAACTTACTAAAAATAGTAAATTTCCAAAAATAGTAGCTCTGCACAAGATAGCCCTTATTGAATACAAAAATAGAAATATTTTTTGGTGATGCAAGATTTCTCTTACACCCTGGGTGCTCCTGCATTAGACCCCAGGGTAATTTGAGAAGTGACCCCGTCACGTCTCAAGTGTGTAGAGGAAAACCAAGATGGTTAACCTCCTTCTTTGTCAGCCATGATGAATCTTCAATAGGTCATCCTTTCCACTTGACCAGATATTCTTCATATGTCATGTTCCTTGTGCGTCTACCAATATGACTATCCAATATGTCTTCAATCTCCTTGATATCTGAACTGGTTGCTGGAATACTCCACTGTTCTGGTGTAACCTCATCTTCAACACCTCCTTCATGATACTCTATCAAATCTAAAATGTTAAACACTAGTGAAATATTCATCTCAATAGGCAATTCTACCTCATAGGCATTTCTCGAATCATCCTTCCTCAGTATCTTACATGGCCCAAACTTCTTCATTTTTAACTTGTTATAGGTACCAACTGGAAATCACTCCTTCTGCAAATGAACCATGACCTCATCTCTAATGTGAAATTCCTTATGCCTTCTTTTCTCATCTGCCTTAGCCTTATACTATGCATTCATCTTGGTAATATGCTTCCTCACCTCCTCATGGATGTTCTTCAAATGCTCTGTAAAATCCTCAGCTTCAGCACTACTTATTTCTCCTTTATCTATCTTTCTCAACTCAGATGCATTTCTAGGACTACTTCCATATAAAATATGTGGATGATGTGGTGAACTAAAATTCAAATCTATCTTCAGCTCTTCACTTTCTACTAGTGTCATTCTGTGTGCTACCTTATTTGGAAAACTAGCTCCTAGAATCAAGTCCAACTAATGACTGATCTTTCTTACTGGTGGTAATCCATCAAGCACATTATCAGATACAATATCATGAAACTCATTCAATAATTCTACAACTTCTACAAGTACATCTTCTACTTCCTCTTTCCCAGCCTTTAGAATTAAGGTAAAACACATATGCTCATGTTTCATACCATCTAAGAAACCACATACCTTTTCTTCAGTCTCCTTCAATGACTTTATCTTATGTCGCACTGCATCCTTTGTTAGGGAATAGGTATTTGCATGACCATCATGTACAACACATCTATCAAATTTCCATGGTCTACCCAACAACATATTACATGCATCCATAGATATGATATCACAAAGTACCTCATCATGGTACCTGTCGATCTTGAACTTTACTAGGCACTGTTCACTAACCATGACCTTATGGTCATCCTACACCTAGGCAACCCAATATGGATGTGGATGCTTCTACCTCTACAGCTTCAACTTAGTGACCATCTCTTCTGACACCAAATTATCAGTACTACCACTATCAATAATCACATCACAACATTTACCTTCACACTTGCATCTAGTGTGAAATAGTGTTCTTCTTTGCTTAGGTTCATTCTCACCACTCAGTAGGACTCTTCTGTTAATCGACATTTCTCCTCTTTCAGCATCTTTAGAATTTGACAATCTGGCATCTTCATCTACATGTGCAACTCTGGCCTAGCCTTCACTCCTCCTATCCATCCTTCCCTAGAATTGAAGACATTCAAATCCCCTATGACCTTCTTCTCCATAGTGAAAACATGTTCCATGGAAGCCTCTTCTTCCATATCCTTGTCCTCTTCCTCTTCCTCTCTGATCTCTATTATTCTAATCATGGAAATGATTGAAATTATCTCCTCTCTGATTTTGAGTGTTACTGGCCTCATCCTACTTTTTAGGATCTTCATTTTGATCTCCATATGACCGTCCACTAGATCTTTGATTGCAACCTCTTCTGCTTTGTCTTCTCTCAAACTTCTTGTGCAGCTTTTCTTCCACTTTTAGGGCAAACTGGTATGCCTCTTCAATACTATTCATTCAAACTAGATTTAGCTCTTCCTAAATACTTGGCCTCAACCCATTAATGTAACGAGTGAATTTCTCCTTATCAGCTTCCGTATGGCTTTTTCTGATGAGGATTCGATAGAACTCCTCTATATACTCCTAAATCGATCTTCATGCTTGCTTCAAACTTTGCATCTTCTTCAGTAGGTCAAGCTCATAATCAACAAGAATGAACTCCTACATCAATTTATCCACCATCCAATCCCATCTTGTGATTTTATCCTTTCCTCTTCAATTTCACTCGAATTGAATCTCTTCCCACCAGATCTTCACATGACCCTTTAGTCTAGCCTTCACAAATTTGACCCTATTAGGATCCTCAATATCTTCATACTCAAAATATTCTTTGCATTCATTGATCCTTTTGATCAATTCTTCTGGGTTAAGGTTTCTTGAAAATGTAGGAACCTCAATCTTAGGTCTTTTTCAGATCTTGTAAATAGCTCAAAAAAGTCTTTCTTCTTTTGGATTCAAAACTTTAAATTCCCCTTCCTGATCAGAATTTCCTTCTCCTTCAACTTCATCCTCGCTTTTGTCTCTGACATTAAGATTCATTCCTCTATAAATCTCCTCTTGCAATGCTCTCACTTGTCTTTGTAGTGCCCTAACCTTAGGTGTTACAACACCAGCTCTTCTACCATGTGCCCTTTGTGGAGGCATTTTTGCACTTCTCATTGAAACCCTAACCACAGTCCTAGTGCAAACTGCCTCACAGTCGGTGATCTATTTACACAGAAATCTTAACCCATGGTCCTGGTGCAAACTGCCTCACAATCGGTGATCTATTTTCACACTCAAGAACTCCCACTCTAATACCACTTGATGAAGGATGCTCCCCTTAATACCAAAAACACATAACAAATACAGAGAAACAACAACAATTTGCAAGAACAGAAAATGGGCTTCTTATTATCTCCACAAATGTGGAATTCCAAACTTTCAAAATTACAATATGCAAAGCCACATGGGCATTCTGTTTACAATATTCTGTAGGACAAAGCCTCAAATCATTACCCAAAACTATCCTAAACTACCTAAGACAACACTACAACTTTCCTTATATAGGCAATTTTTCACGGCCTAGGAACGTTCCAGAATTTTAGCCAATAAGGAGGACCAAACATAGAATTATTTTATTTTTAATTTTATTACATCATAGTCAGCTCAAAATAACTTTTGAAACCTAAACAAAAATTTTGAAAGAAAATTATTTGTTGCCATTTCAGGTGGCCCAACTTTCAGAGACCATAAGTCATCACCAGTTGACCCGATTGACTATTATAACCCCATTTTGGAAAAGCCACGAAGCGCTCTACAATACTTGAATCAAGTAAGCTTCATTCAGCCTAAGTGTTGACCTCATTCGAGGCCTCTAAAGCCTTCAAAACTGAGCTTGAAATTTTTGTACCCTATTTTTAATACCGAAAATTTTTAATATCTTCAAGACTAGAGTTGATCTAGCAATGAAACTTTACTAGTAGGCTGATAAGATTGAGATGAACCTTCACATGAAAAATCAAAACATTCTAAGATCATATGAAAAACTTACTAAAAATAGTAAATTTCCAAAAATAGTAGCTCTGCACAAGATAGCCCTTATTGAATATAAAAACTGAAATATTTTTGGGTGATGCAAGATTTCCCTTACACCCTGGGTGCTCCTGCATCAAACACCCAAAGTAATTTGAGAAGTGACCCTATCACATCTCAAGTGTACACAAAAACCAAGATGGTTAACCTCCTCCTTTTTCAGCCATGATGAATCTTCAATAGGTCATCCTTTCCACTTGACCAGATATTCTTCATATGTCATGTTCCTTGTGTATCTGCCAATATGACTATCCAATATGTCTTCAATCTCCTTGATATCTAAACTGGTTGCTGGAATACTACACTATGCTATTGTAACCTCATCTTCAACACCTCCTTCATGATACTCTATCAAATCTAAAATGTTAAACACTAGTGAAATATTTAGCTTAGTAGGAAATTATACCTCAGGCAATTCTTGAATCATCCTTCTTTAGTATCTTACATGACCCAAACTTATTCATTTTCAACTTGTTATAGGTACCAACTGGAAATTGCTCCTTCCACAAATGAACCATGACTTCATCTCCAATGTGAAATTCCTTATGCCTTCTTTTCTCATCTACCTTAGCCTTATACTATGCACTCATCTTGGTAATATGATTCCTCACCTCCTCATGGATGTTCTTCAAATGCTCTACAAAATCCTCAGCTCCAGCACTACTTATTTCTCCTTTATCTATCCTTCTCAACTCAGATGCATTTTTGGGACTATTTCCATATACAATCTGGAATGGTGATTTACCAGTACACCTGTTGATAGAATTACTGTATGCAAATTCTACCTATGGTAAAATCAAATCCCATCCTGTTCGCTTATCTCCAACCAAACATCTCAGCAAATTTTCCAAACTCCTATTCACCACCTCTATTTTTCCATCGGTCTGTGGATGATGTGATGAACTCAATTTCAAATCTATCTTTAGCCTCTTCCATAGTGTATGCAAGAAATATCCAACAAACTTAGTGTCCCTATCTAAAACTATACTCTTTGGCAAACCATGTAGTCTCACTACTTCTCTGAAAAGTAATTCTGCTACATGAACAACATCATTAGTCTTCTTGCAGGAAATAAAATGTGCCATCTTTGAAAATTTGTCAACTACCACAAAAATTGAATCATGTCCCCACTGTGTCCTTGGCAAACCAAGAACAAAGTCCATACTGATATCCTCCCAAGGCTTCTCTAGTACAGGGAATGGCTAATACAACCCAGTATTCTACTTCACTCCTTTCGCCATCTAACATACTCTACAACTCTGTACAAACTCTTGACATCTTGTTGCAACTATGGCCAATAATAATTCTCACTAACCAAAGTAAGGGTTTTATCTCGACCAAAATGTCCAGCCAATCCTCTACTATGCTTCACCTTGATGAGATTCTCCCTCATAGAACTTCTTGGAATGCACAACTAACTCCCTTTGAATAGCATATCATCTTGAATGATGAAATCTAGCCACTTCATCTTGTCTAGAGTAAGAGGTTCTATACAATCTTTTCAAGCTTCACCAAAATCAGGGTCCCCTAGATACAAATTCTTGAGTTCCTTGAACCCAACCACCTTAATTTGCATCTCTGTCAACAATAGTTGCCTTCTGCTAAGTGCATCTACAACCCTGTTACACTTTCCACTTCTATGTTTCAAAACAAATGTATAGCTCTGCAAAAACTCAACCCATTTCAAATGCCTTTGATTCAACTTTCCTTGACTATTCAAATATTGCAAAGCTTGATGATCAGTATACAAAACAAACTCCTGAGGAAGCAGATAGTGTCTCCACTTCTTCAATGCCTGAACTATAGCATAAAATTCCTTATCATAAATAGAATATTTTCTCTTGGCATCATTCAACTTCTCACTGAAATAAGTAATAGATTTACCTTCTTGGCTCATAACAGCCCCTATTGTAGTACCACTAGCATCAAAATCTACTTGAAACACCTTATTAAAATCTGGAAGTGCTAAAATAGGTTGTTATGTAACTTTCTATTTCAACAGTTTAAAACTCTTATCTACCCCATTAGTCCACTTGAACTCTTTTCTATCCCCTCTCATTGTTTCACTCAAGGGTCCACAAATACTGCTAAAATTTATGATAAACTTTCTATAAAAGCTAGCCAAACCATGAAAAGACCTTACTTCAGTAGCACTCCTTGGAGTAGGCCATTCAAGGATAGTCTATACCTTCTCTAGGTCCATTTTCAGACCTTCTGCTAAAACTACAAATCCTAAATACACTAACTCTTTCTTCACAAAATTGCACTTTTTCAAATTAATCAACAATTTCTCATCTCTTAACTTCTCAAACACCATACGAATATGCATCATATGCTCTTCCAATGTTTTACTAAACATCAAAATATCATCTAGGTACACAATGAAAAACTTACCTAGAAATTCCTTCAGTAGCTCGTTCATGAGCCACATGAAAGTGCTCGGTGCATTGGTTAGCCCAAAAGGCATGACTAACTACTCATACAATCCTTCCTTTGTCTTGAAGGTAGTCATCCATTCATCTCCTTCTCTTAGCTAAATCTGGTGATATCCACTCTTCAAATCTATCTTTGAGAAATACATAGCTCCACTCAAACAATTCATAATATCATACATTCAAGGCAATGAAAACCTATACTTGATTGTGATCTTGTTTATTGCTCTAGAATCTAAACACATCCTCCATTCTCCATTCTTCTTTGGTGTTAATATTTCTAGTACAGCACATGGACTCAGGCTCTCCCAAATCAATCCCTTATTTAACAACTCATGTACTTATCTGTTCAACTCTTCACTTTCTACTTGTGTCATTCTGTGTGCTGCCTTGTTTCACAAACCGGCTCCTAGAATCAAATCTATTTGATGACTGATCTTCCTTACTGGTGGTAATCCATCAGGTACATTATCAAATACAATATCTTGAAACTCATTCAACAAATCTACAACTTCTACAAGTACATCCTCTACTTCATCTTTACCAGCTTTTGGAATTAAAGAAAAACACACATGCTCATGCCTCATACCATCTAGGAATTTTCTTCCATCAAAAAAATTTATTCTTGCATCACCACATACCTTTTCTTTGATCTCCTTCAATGGCTTTAGCTTATGTCTCACTCCATCCTTTGTCAGGGAATAGGTATTCGCATGACCATCATGTACAACACATCTGTCAAACTATCACGGCCTACCCAACAACATGTGACATGCATCCATAGGTATGATATCACATAATACCTCATCATGGTACCCGCCAATCTTGAGTTTTACTAGGCACTATTCACTAACCATGACCTTGTGGTCATCCTGCACCCAGGCAATCCGATATGGATGTGGGTGTTTCTCTCTCTTGAGCTTCAACTTTGTCACCATCTCTTGTGACACCAAATTGTCAGTGCTTCCACTATCAATAATCACATCACAACATTTACCATCACACTTGCATCTAGTGTGAAACAGGCTCCTCCTTTGTTCAGGTTCATTCTCACCACTCAGTAGGACTCTTCTGTTAATCAACATTTCTCCTCTTTCAGCATCTTTAGAATTCAATGATCCAGCATCTTCATCTAGATGTGCAACTCTGGCCTAGCCTTCATTCCTCCTATATGTCCTTCCTTGGTGTTGAGGATATTCAAATGCCCTATGACCTTCTTCTCCACAGTGAAAACATGTTCCACAAAAGCCTCCTCTTCCTGAACCTTGACCTCTTCCTCTACCTCTCTAATCTCTATTGTTCTGATCTTGGAAATGATTGGAATTGTTTCCTCTCTGATTTTGACTGCTACTGGCCTCATCCTTCTTTTTCGGATCTTCATTTTGCCCTCCATATGACTGTCCACCAGATCATCCACTGCGACCTCTTCCATTTTGTCTGCTCTCGAACTTCTTTTTCAACTTTTCTTCTACTTTTAGGGAAAACTAGTATGCCTCTTCAATACTATTCATTCGAACCAGATTCAACTCCTCCTGAATGCTTGGCCTCAACCCATTAAGGTAACAAGCAACTTTCTTCTTATCAGCTTTCACATGGCCCATTCTGATAAAGATTTGATAGAACTCCTCTGTATACTCTTGAACAGATCATCTCACTTGCTTTAAACTTTGCATTTTCTTCAGTAGGTCAAGCTCATAATCAACAGGGATGAACTATCACTTCAATTTATCCACCATCCGATCCCATCTTGTGATTTTATCTTTCCCTCTTCTATTTCACTCCAATTAAATCTCTTGCCACTAGATCTTCGCATGATCCTTCAGTCTGGCCTTCACGAATTTTACCCTATCAAGATCCTCAATATCTTCATACTCAAAATATTCTTCACATTCATTGATCCAGTCGATCAATTCTTCTAGGTTAAGATTTCTTGAAAATGCAGGAACCTCAATCTTAGGTCTTTTTCTGATCTTGGAAATGGCTTGAAAAAATATTTCTTCCTCTTGGTTCACAACTTCAACTTCTCCTTCTTGATCCTTCTTCGGCTTCATCCTCACTTTCATCTCTGACATTAAGATTCATTCCTCTACGAATCTCCTCTTGCAATGCTTGCACTTGTCTCTAGAGCGCTCTAACCTCAGGTGTTACAACACCAGCGCTTCCAGCACATTCCCTTCATGGAGGCATTTTTGTGATGCACATAGAAACCCTAACCATGGTCCTAGTGCAAACTACCTCACGGTCAGTGATCTGTTTACACACTCAAGAACTCCTGCTCTGATACCACTTGATGAAGGGTGCTCCCCTTAATACCAAAAACACATAATAGAAATAGAGAAGTAACAACAATTTGCAAAAATAGAAAATTGGCTTCTTATTATCTCCACAAATGTGGAATTCTAAACTTTCAGAATTACAATATGCAAAGCCACATGGGCATTCCCTTTACAATATTCTATAGGACAAAGCCTTGAATTGTTACCCAGATCTACCACCCAGAACTGCAATAGACAACACTACGGGCCTTCTTTATATAGGCAATTTCCACCGCCTGAGAAGGTTCCAGAAATTTATCCCTCAAGGCCGACCAAACTTAGAATTATTTTATTTTTCAATTTATTACGTCAAAGTCAGCTCAAAATAAATTTTGAAACCCAAATAGAAATTTTGAAGGAAAATTATTTTTTGCCATTTCAGGTGGCCCAACTTTCAGAGACCATAAGTCATCACCATTTGACCCAATTGACTATTATAACCCTATTTCAAAAATTCCACGAAGTGCTCTACAGGCCTGACCCATGCAAGTGCCTGTCACCCAAATTTTCAACCTCGTCCAAAGCCTCTAAAGCCTTCAAAACTGAGTTCAAAGTTTTTGTATCCTGCTGCCAATACCAAAAATCTTTAATATCTTCAAAACTAGACTCGATCTAGCCATGAAACTTTACTGGCAAGCTGATATGACTGAGATGAACCTCCACATGCAAAATCAGAACATTCTAAGATTGTAAGACCAACTTACTAAAAATAGAAAGTTTCCATAAATAGCAGCTCTACAATAGATAGCCCTTATTGAATACAAAAACAGAGATATTTTTGGGTGATGCAAGATTTCTCTTACAACCTGGATGCTCCTGCATCAAAATGGCTCAGAAAAGTCTTTCTTCTTCTAGATTCAAAACTTTGACTTCCCCTTCCTGATCAGAATTTTCTTCTCCTTCGACTTCATCCTCTCTTTCATGTCTAACATTAAGATTCATTCATCTACAAATATCCTCTTGCAATGCTCTCACTTGTCTCTACAATGCCCTAACCTCAGGTGTTACAACACTAGCTCTTCTACCATGTTCCCTTTGTGGAGGAATTTTCATGCTTCTCACTGAAACCCTAACCATAGTCCTAGTGCAAACTACCTCATAGTCGGCAATCTATTTACACAGAAACCCTAACCCACGATCCTAGTGCAAACTGCCTCACAATCGATGATTTGTTTACACACTTAGGAACTCCCACTCAGATAGCACTTGATGAAGGATGCTCCCCTTAATACCACAAACACATAATAGATACAGAGAAACAAGAACAATTTGCAAGAACAAAAAATGGGCTTCTTATTATCTCCACAAATGTGGAATTTCAAACTTTTAGAATTACAATATGCAAAGCCACATGGGCATTCCCTTTACAATATTATGTAGCAAAAAGCCTCGAATCATTACACAAAACCACCCAGAACTATCCCGAACTGCCTAAGACAACACTATAGTCTTCCTTATATAGGCAATTTTCCACCGCCTGGGAAGGTTCCAGAATTTTAGCCAATAAGGCTGACCAAAATTAGAATTATTTTATTTTTAATTTTATTACATCATAGTCAGCTCAAAATAACTTTTGAAACCTGAACAAAAATTTTGAAGGAAAATTATTTTTCACCATTTCAGGTGGCCCAACTTCTGGAGACCATAAGTCATCACCAATTGACCCAATTGACTATTATAACCCCATTTCAAAAAGGCCACAAAGTGCTCTACAACATTTGAATTAAGAAAGCTTCATTCAGCCGAAGTTTCGACCTCATCCAAAGCCTCTAAAGCCTTCAAAACTGAGCTCAAAGTTTCTGTACCCTATTTTTAATACCAAAATTTTTCAATATCTTCAAGACTAGACTTGATCTGGCAATGAAACTTTACTGGCAGGCTGATATGACTGAGATGAACCTCCACATGCAAAATTAGAACATTTCGAGAACATACGAAAAACTTACTAAAAATAGTAAATTTCTAAAAATAGTAGCTCTGCACAAGATAGCCCTTATTCAATACAAAAACAAAAATATTTTAGGGTGATGAAAGATTGCTCTTACACCCTAGATGCTCCTGCATCATTTTGTTGTGATGAAACTTCTTAAGTGAAGTATGTAAGTATAATAGGAGCTTAGCTCATGTTTGTGTGTCTAGGCCTAGGTGAGATCCTAGTGTTTCAGCTGATCTTTCCTTCTTAATGGCACAATGACTTAGGGAAAGTTGTCATCCTCAAGTTATTGACTAGCTATGTGATTAGAGGTCTTAGGTTGTGTGTTTGGTAGAGTTATGAGCACAAGAGTGCCTTGGAAAGACCTAGAAATGGTCTTGGTGATGTAAGAGCAAAAGTTGCTCAAACAACCAACAGTTGCTTAAAAGTTGCTAGCAACTTTTCCTTTGAAGGCTTTAACCTTGCTTAAGTGGCTAAGAAGCCCTAACACAACACACATACCAAGGAGAAGAGTATTTAAGACCTATGGAACCCTAAACCAAGGGTCGACAATGTTATTGTATGGTTGTAGTATGGAAACACTAGTTTGAACGTTGCTTTGAGAGGTACAGTCACTATTATAGACTGATTTCATGTGAATAGATGAAGTTTTGAGTGAATCTTTGCAAGAGTTATTATTTATGTGTGTTTATCTTTCATGTGTGTGCATTAGATTAGATTCTTTTAAGTTTTGTGTGCATTTTATTCATTTCTTTTCATTTAGACAGTGCTTTGCCAGTTTGGAGAGACATGTGAACATAGGCTGTAGATTTTGTTTCCATTGTGGCCACACCATGGAACCTTGGATTCTAAAATCATAGGCCCTAACCTATATAACTAATGCAATAGGGCCCTGGAGTGCAAGTGAAAATGTTTGTTTGACCATGCCCTAAGCGAGCTAAGGCAAAGCTTGGCTAGGAGCAGACAGTAGTGTAGAATCTCTTGTTGATAGAGGAGTGAGTTTCTAAGGAAGCCCTTTGGAGGGATACAAGATACATGTATGAAGGCTGAGTGTTGTGACTTCAAGCACTATGACCCTGAAAGACCCAAATAGCCCTTAAAACCCTCAATCTTGGTATAGGTGTTGTACGACCTGTTGGAGACCTAAGACCCCAAGAATCCTTGAGGATTGGGAAAATGAATGAGGGTTACTCAAGAACCCTAGCCTTGGTACTGTGAGGGGAAGGTGTCAAAAGCCCTACAAAACTAGAGGGAGGCCTAATTGGGCTTATCCTAGTAGCCCTAATTTACAAAGAAACCATGCAATCAAGTGATGACCGAACCTTACTAATACCTTGAAGTTGTGTCAAATGACCCAAAAACACCTTGTAACTCATAAAATTCATTGTTAGAGCTCGGGAAGGAGTTGGAAGACTAAAAGACCCTTATGAGCCTATGTAAGGGATAGTTGCTAGAGATCAAAGCTTGCAATGTTGGAAGATGAGATAGCTTAACTTGTTGGTCAGGTTAGGGCAGGTCAAGGGATCCTTGGATGAGTAAGGAATCCTATAGACCATCAAAGGTGTCAGAAGAACACTTGGATCCTAGAGAGGATCACGGGCATAGACTAGCTAGTCTATCCTAACCTCCCCATCAAAAAGAGAATAATTTCTTCAAATTTTTAAATAAAATTAGATTAATTATGCATGGTCATATACTGACATTCTTGGTTTTGATCCTAATCTTATCACACACCATCTATCTATAGCACCAGGGGTTAAACGAGTCAAGCAAAAATTGAGAAAGATGCATCCACACATTGCACTCTGAGTCAAAGAAGAATTAAATAAACTATTGGATGTTGGATTCATCATATCCATAGACTATTCTAAGTGGATCTCCAATATTGTACCAATGTCTAAACTTGACAAATCAATAAGAGTGTGTTGATTTTAGTGATTTCAACAAGGCTTGTTGTGAGGATGACTTTTCTCTGCCTAATATTGATATCATTGTAGACTTAATAGTGGGGCATGAGATGTTATCCTTGATGGATGGGTTTTCTAATTATAACTAAATTAATATTTCCCTAGAGGATCAAGGGAAGATAACCTTCACATTTCCTTAGGGTACTTATTATTGGAATGTTATTCCGTTTGGACTAAAGAATGCAGGTGCAACTTATCAAAGAGCTATGACAACAATCTTTCATGGTATGATGCATACCCTAATGGAAAATTATGTACATGATATCCTAGGGAAATAAAAGACAATAAAAGATCATCTAAAGGTATTAGACAATATTTTCACAAGAATGGAAAATTTTAATGTCAGGTTTAATCCTAAGAAATGTGTGTTTGGAGTCACCTCTAGAAAATTATTGGGTTATATTGCTTCAACAAAATTAATTGAGGTTGATCCTGAAAAAGTGAAAACAATCATGGAAATTCCATCTTCTAAAAGCATTAATAAATTAAGATCATTACAAGGATGATTACAATCAATAAGAATATTTTTTTCTTAGTTGGTTGATCGAAGTCATCCTTTCATGCATTTATTGCACAAAAATGTACCATATTACCAATGGGATGATATTTGTCAAGAAGCCTTTAACAAAATCAAGTAGTACTTCTTGAATCCACCAACTCTTATGTCACCCATACCTAGAAATCTACATTTTCTTTTTATTTCAACAACTGGAGTATCTTTAGGAACCCTACTAGCACAACAAGATCACGAAGGAAAGGAAAGGACAATCTACTATATCAATTGTGCCTTAGTTGGATATGAGCTCAACTAAACACCTATAGAGAAAATATATCTTGTAGTATCCTTTTCTTCATAGAAACTACACCATTGCATGCTATCTCATTTCCTTAAGCTCATTGCAAAAATAGATCCCTAGAAATATATTTTGAGAAAATCAGCATTAATAGATGGATTAGCAAAGTGGATAAGATTCCTCAATTAATTTGACATAGAAAATGTGGATAGGAAGGATATCAAGGGACAAGTAACACTAGTAAATTTGAGCCCTTTTCCAAATGACATGTCTTTGGAATTATGACACTATTCTATTGATCAAGAGACACCATATGACATTGTAGTTTTGCAGTCAAAAAAAATGATAGCAACCATAGTCGTCGTAATTACGACAACTATGACCATCATAATTTGCATCTAAAGAGGGGCGGCCAACATGGTGAACATACCGTTGGGTTCATTTCTTACTGTTGTAATTCTGACAGGCGTGCATTAGAGATTTTGTGCATGTGATAGCTAGCTGTTAGATATTTCTGATAGATAGCCATTATTTGTAGTTTTTTACTGACAGGGATGTTTTACATGCGATGGCTAACTGTCAGATATTTTTGATAGGTAGCTGTCGAATGTATAGTGCTATATTCAAAATAATTTACATTCCCGTTGAAAAAGTGATAGATAGGCACATTAAAAATAACAAATCTCAAGAGACCATCGTAGTTGGTCTCTTTCTTCGGTCCATACTATTGAAAAAATGGTTTACCTTTCGTTAGCTCATCAAATGTGGGAATTTGAAATAATTTAATAGAATATTTTCATGATAACGTTTATTATTTAAGTTAACATTGCACAAATTTATCAACTTCATGCACTTGTAGACAATGAGGATAGTGATAAAGAAGCATCTCCTCCCATGGCATACATTATTCAAGCCATGGGAGGGGATGCTTCTTTATGGTTGTACTCATAGTCTACAAGTGCAAGAAGTAGATAAATTTGTTCCGTGTCAAACTAAAATAATGTACGTTAGTGATGAAAATATCATCTATTAAATTATTTCAAATCTCCACATTTGATGAGCTAATGAAATGTAAAATATTTTGTCAATAATATGGGCTAAGAAAAGAGACCAACTATGATGGTCTCTTGAGCTATGTTATCTTTAGTCCTAGCTACTAGGTAAGGCCTAGAAGACTTATACATGTGATCGTTGAGAATAATCACCACCTTGCCTTTATGTACATTTTACAGTATCCAATATAAGAGAAGGTAGAAAATATGAATGGATAAAAGAAATGAAATATATAATAATATTATCTTGTTGTTTACCTTCTCATAATTGATCCCAATCTTTCAAAAGTAATTTTATACAATCACTAGCACATTTTGTGCATGGATGAGAAACAATATCCAAAGTTTCTAGATTCTGAGAAGAGGTATGAGTGGAGGCCAAAGAAGGAATATTTGTGAAGGTTTTATAGATTTAGGTTACTAAATCATCATCTATACACTGGTACTCAATCTGGAAACCCTTGTATGTATATAGCCACTCTAGAAAATCTCCACATCTAGCAAATCTCCACAAAAATATATTCTGGCTTCCACTGCATATATGTCTTCTCAAAATATAAAAACTCTCTATCATTGATTCCCGTCATTTTTTTAGCATCTCCATGGACTGAGACCTTAAATTATTGAGCTTCTCTTTGTTTGGAGAATTGTTTAACATTCTCTACTTTAACAGGGCAAACCACATGAAGGTGGAAGCTCATATGGCCCCTCCTAGGATCCTCTTATGACCCTTTATGACACTTTAAGACATCTAAGATGTATTCTTAGGGATCGTAAAGGGTCATAAGGGGTCCTAGGACACAATAGATGAGAAACATATATGTAGACATCGTGGTCACAATTTTTTGGAGACACGGCATAATTGAATGCTATACCCAGATGATGCAACACAACCACTACTCCTCTAGTTCTAAGTGGACACTGTGGGATCCAAAAACCATAGATAAGGAATAAATTTATAGAGTGGAGGAGGAGGGCCATAATGATCGAAATAATATGAAAAATGAAAAATGAATGAAATATCAAGCTGAAATAAAACAATGAACAAAAATTCAAATTCAAGGCCTAATTTATCAAGAGCAAAAAACATTAGGACAAAAGAAAAATCATTAAGACTATAGAAAAATCATTAGGACTATAGAAAAATCATTAAGACTAGAAAATCAAGTTCTAGAAATGGATAGTTCTAATGCTTTTCCATTGAGCATTCATCATTTGGTATATGAATAGGTGAAAAACATGTAGATTTGACCAAAAACCACTGGGAATGACCTAGCAGAGAATGGACTTGTGATGATTTTCACAATAGTACATCTGTTGTTGGGTCCACTCCTACTACTACTTAGGTAAATCTGCATATTCATCACATGTGCATATGAAGTGGCTCTAATGGAAAGAAATAAGAAAAATCATTACGACTATAGAAAAATCATTAAGACTCGAAAATCAAGTTCTAGAAATGGATGGTTCTCATGCTTTTCCATTACAACAATTCAGCATTCATCATTTGGTACTTCTCGGTGTATTACATTTAAGTATGTCAAGCACAAAGTATTCCATTTAGATATGGTGTATTCCATTGAGCATTCATCTTATTAATTAGCATTCATTAACACGCATTCATTAGCATTCATAAGACTCGTTAATTAGCATTCATTAACACATAATAACATTCATTAACACATAAGATTAAAACATCAAAACATAAACATTAGTCTGACACACTTCTATCAATCAAGTGACATAAATTGATGTTGCAGTTTTGGTGTCAGTATCACCAATGGCTGGAATAACTATATATATACCTAAGCAATAACTAGACCATAGATCAGTAAGAAAAATAAAATATCTTCAAGTGGGGAACTAAATGTTGCAAGCTCCACATTATTTATGGTGGAGATTTTTTATTATTTGACGTGCTTACCAAAAAAGATGGCGTGTACATTCTTTGATTTTTTTTTGAAATTTGTTCACACAGCCAAGATCGCCCCCACTATCTAAAATTTAATCATGCTTCCCAATAAATGAAGTAGATGAGAGCTGAGCAATTATCTTCCCAAGAAAAATCTCATAAATGAACTATGTGTACCCCAATTCCTATGACCTTTATGCATACCCACATGATATATTTGAAACAACAAGGGTAAGGCTTAAAGAAGTTAATTTTGCATCATAGTTTGTAATTGTTGCAGCAGTGGACTATCAGGTGCCACCTTCAGCACAATATGATTACTAGAAAGATCTGTATGTTTTATGAATTATGGTGATCCTTACTATCCAAATTATACCATTACTTTCATTAGAGATTTTCCCTTTTCCTCCTGATGATATATATATATCATACATGGAGTGAGACCTTAAATTATTGAGCTTCTTTTTTTTAGGAAAATATTTTAACATTCTCTACTTAATAGGGCCAACCACGTGAAGGTGGAAGCTCATCTGGCCCCTCCTGGGATCCTCTTATGACCCTTTACGACACTTTAAGACATCTAAGATGTATTCTTAGGGATCGTAAAGGGTTATAAAGGGTCATAAGGGGTCATGTGACACAATAGCTGAGAAACATAAATGTAGGCATCATGGTCATAATTATTTGGAGATACAACATAATTGAATGTTATAACCAGACGATGCAATACAACCACTACTCCTTTGGTTCTAAGCTGACACTGCAGCATCCAAAAACCAGAGATAAGGAATAAATTTAGAGAGAAAAGGAGGAGGTCCATAAAGACCAAAATAATATAGGGACCCTATATTATTTTGGTCATTACGACCATCCTCCACTCTCTAAATTTATTCCTTGTCTCTGGTTTTTGGATCTTGTAGTGTCAGCTTAGAACCAGAGGAGTAGTGGTTGTGTTGCATCTATTGGAAAGTTCATTATATTGATGTATATTACTTGATATAGTATTTTCATTATGGTAACAAATTCATATAGAAGTTTGGAGTTAGCGCACTTGATGTAAAGATCATAATCCAATTAAGTGTTGAAGACTGAACAGTATATAGAGTTCCTGCAACTCAGAGCATCAGCACACGTGTGTATAGAAGAATTATGGTATGCACTCTAGAATTTAATTTAGTTAGACTATACTCATGCTTAATCTATGAGTGCATCATCAGATGTGCAAAGATGAGAAAGATACAGTCAATTGAAGTTGCATAGCCAATGTGTGCTAGCAAAGAACAGAGCATAGATCAGACGGTTAATATTTTGGTTTGCGATTATAATGTAATGTTGTAAAGGCTATGCACCTATTGTATTTAGGTTTCTGACATGTTTATATGGTTAATTGTAAGAACACTTAAGCTAATTCATTTGGAAGCATTATTTGTAATAGGTTATAGGGCTAACCTAGATGTTTATTTTGTATGAGCATATAAATATAAGATGCACCCATTGTATTTGGCATGGAAGTCAAGATAGAGTTATAAGAAGTAGGGAAGATGTGAATATAGTATAAGATGTATTAGAGATTTTCTAGAGTTCAAAGCATCAGCGCATCAAAGGAACTAATCTGACAAGCAATGTCATAGTGACAGTTCATCCAGTAGATATAGTGTGTATCTAAGATTAGAAGATTGTAGCCTTCACCATTTGAGCAGTGTGCTCTAGGACAGTGAGTCCACTCCCCTAATAGGGATTATTGTAAAAGACTCCTAATAGGGTCCAACCCTTAACAAGGTCACAAGGCATCCGAGTGCAGATCCAAGACATTTAATCCAGCAGAACAAATTATGAAAGCAATGTTTGGATGGAACTACAACACCTGGTGTAGATGTCATTACTGTGGAGAATATGGACACATTGGCATGAATTGCATAAAACATCATCTAAGGAAAAGAGATACTACCATAAGATGTTTCAAATGCACTAAACTCGGTCACATAGCCAGAAACTGCATGAATGCCAGTGAAATTGAAGAAGGAAAGAAGAATGAAGCAACTAAGGTCAGGAAACAGGTCAGACAAAAATGGATTCCTAAAGCTACCGAGCAATCCAGTCCAAGTATTGGAATGGATGGCTCTACCGACTCAAACTAAATTTCCAAGGAAGCACTGGAACTGTACTCTCATAGATCAATCTCAAACAGTTCCAGAACCGAAATTAAAAGAAAAGTCTAAATCAGCATGCAAGATGCAGTGAGATCCCAGCGAGGTCGGTATAATCTTCACCGAGCGAGGTCGGTATAATCTTCACCGAGCGAGGTCGGAGCATTATGAATTCTCGAGTTCACCGAGTTGCGAAGTCTTTTCCGAGCAATTAATTCTTGGTGGGTGACAGTCTGTCAGAATTCCTACCCTAATTTGAAATGAGCATTAATGACAGAATTTTAAACAAAAAGCAAGTAATCGAACTCATTCTTCACCGCGAATTTTTAAGCACTTTGAGAGCAGAAAACTTCAAGGGCAACCCGGCGATTTAATACTCTTGCGAAAGGAATTTTCTGTGAGCTACCATGGCATCATCCAGCACCTCAGCGAAGAAAGGATCAGACATGTTAGTCCAAGGGGAGTGGAAAGCACCAGATTTTAAGATCGTGCCCGCAGTTGCAGCCGCCCTAGATCCGAACGGAGCTCAATCTCAGATTCCTCCTAAGGTACTGCTTATCAACGACATCCGTAATCATTTTAACTGTTCTATTCAGGAAATGGGAAACCTAGAACTAGACATTGTGCGTGAAGAACTATGTGTGGATGGTACTTTGAAACCCGAGCACAAACATCTGGAAGATAAGGGTTTAGTCCACATTGCACATCTTCCTCGAAACTTTTGAGATAAATGGGTTAGGTACATTCTCAGCCGAGTACACGATGGCAAGATTTGGCTTGAGCAACCTATTGAGATCACAAGGAAAATGATTCATCATGTTACCGGTCTTCCCATGTTGAACAAAGCGAAAACTACCAAAACCCTAGGTCGGATGGAACTAGAGAAGAAAACCCTAGCCGAGTGGGATGGTAGAGGCATGAAGGTTAGCAGCATTACCGATGCCGAACTGAAGTTTGGTACACATATCATTGCACACAAGATTTACAGTTCTAGTCGACAGAACAGTGTCTCATGTGAAGCTGTTGACCTAGCATACAAAGTGGTCAAAAACAACTTGACATTTGACCTAGCAGACTTATTGTTGAAACAGTTCAACAAGAACATGGAAAGCATCAAAACTTCCAAAAACAATCCATGTAAGTTTGGATCTTTGATAGTCTGTTTATTCTTCTATGTTCAGAAATTCTTCCCTTCAAAAGGAAAAGTTGTATGGAGAAAAGATGTGCCTGTACTTTATGAAATTAATGAATACATCGCAGAAATGGGTGAAAACTTTGAAAGCATCATGGATAATTATTTTGAGTCTTTCAAAGAGAAAATGAATGACAGATTCCGGATTCCACAGAAATTGGTGGAAGATTACAAAGATGATATCTATTTTATGGTAGATTGTGATAATGTGTATATTCAAGCAGTCAAACCAAGAACTGTGTATGCAAAACCTCTTCCTTATGAGGTAAATATTGATGAAACCAAGAACATTATTGAAGCACTTCTAAATCAGCCTGTCAATCCCAAAGCCACATATTTTGGAACATATGATGAAGCTAAGATGAGAATTGAACTAAGCATAAAGCTTCCACGGGCGGTAAACAAAGGAAAGAAAAGAATAGCTAAAATGCAAATGATAACCGAAGAAAAAGAAGAAATAGGTGAAAAAGAAGAGGAAAAGGATGAGAAAACAGAGGAACCAGAACCTGCAAAGAAGAAAGGAAAAGTTTTTATCACTAAGGCATCTGTGCCTCCCACTGCTGTGTTCACAAGGAGAAATACAAGAGGAAAGGCAGACAAGGCAGAAAAGGCAGATAAGGACATAGTATTCAAAAGGCCTCCTCTAACCCTTCAAGAAAAGCTCAAACTCTTCAGAGATGGATCAGGATCTGGAGTAAGTAACATAAAATCCTTGAGATATGAAACCAGATCGGAAGCAGAGCAGAAGGAAATAGAAGATGCTGTTATTGAGAAGATGGGACAGTGGAAATACTCTCCTGAAGAAATTACCCCACAGGTTCCTGCAGTTCTATTGAATCTGATAAGAATGAGATGGAGCAATGCAAGGCAAACTGTAATAGACATATTTGATCAAAACCTAAGACAGTTGATGCCGAGCCTGAATAATGATGAAGTGAAGAAGGCACTAAAAGAGAATGAAAACAAAATGAAACTGAAGTTCAATACTTGTTTGATTTTGATCAACAATATTGAATCAGTTGTGAAGGCTGCAAAAGCCACATGGAAGAACATTTACCACCTTCACCAACCGAGCATTGAAACTGTAATTATAAAGGATATTGAAGATGACAGCGATGAGCAAGAAGAAGACACCGAGGTAGATGATACTGTAAGGATAGCAGCAGAAGTCATTGCATCCCTTCCTACCTCTCCAGTGAAAGTCTCTACATCCAGCCCAGAGACACCTTCAAGCATGGTTGTGACAACTTCCACATTTGTCCAATCATCCCTAGCAACATCAGAGGCAGCTACCATTTCTTCTACCGAGCTGCAGTCTCCTGTACCAATAAGTTTTCCAGCTTTTGAATCATCAAGTGTAAATATTGTAAGTTCTCCAGTAGAAAGTATACCAGTGTCAATAGCCAGCCCTATTTTATCTACTATCACTACTACAAGAGCATTAAGTACAGATAAGCCTAAGGCTCTACCGAGTATAAAATTTTTGGGTAAAAATATAGTTGAGGATATAGACCTAGACGAAGAGATAGAGATTCCTACTCTGGATTTTGCAAATCTCTCAGCAGACCAGATGCAGAATATAGGTGAGATCCTCCAAAGGAAAGCAAAACAAAAGAAGCTTAAGGAGGAGAGAGACAAGGAGTATCAAATCATCAAGGATGCTAAGGACATTTTGTCTGATGCATTAGGCATTAAAGTAGACTCCTCCCAGCATGTTTTGTTACAATTGGCAGAAGCAGTTGAGAAATATAATGAGGACTCATCCGGGACAGAGAATTTAGTTGAAAGAGCCGAGAAGAGATTCAACAATAAAGTGCTTGAGCACATTGCTTAGCACATAGCTATTAACCAAGTGGAATTATCTTCAGTTTTGTCTAACACAGAGTCTATTTATTCGAATGCTACCTCTCTTTTGGCCAGACTATGCAATTTTGCCGAGTTCACAAAGGATGTCAAAAATAAAATGAATAAAATGGATGAGGATATGAAGATTAGCATACAGAAGCTGCAACTTGAACCAAGTTCAAGCTCTGCTCATCACATGAAAATTTCACATCTATCCAATATGCAGTCTGATCTATTGAAAGAAGACTCAAGGATCTGGTCCACACTGCTAGACATCCAACACATGATCCTTCCCATCATGAATACAATGTATAAGCACATTGAACATTCCAGAACATTGATTCATGACAATCAGTTCTCCATAGCAGATCACATGATTGAACTCTCTGCAGAAATCCAAATTGCCATACAAACATGTAAGATTCTGCAAGAAAGTTGGGACAGAACCCTGGCACTAATAATGAAGGTACATTCTGATTTCTTATCAAATTTTGGATTCTCTCTGTAAATAAATAATATATGCACCTTTGGCATTATCGTCAAAAAGGGGGAGATATGTATAGAAGGAGAGAGATGTATACTGTATAGATTTGTATAAGAAACAGTTAGCACATTGAAAGGGGGAGACAATGTATATATCCCTATATCAAAGACAAATTTTGAAAAATCAAAATAAAACTCAGCATGATTCGGTGTATATAAATTTTGGCCAATAAGTGTTTTTGTCACTAATGCCAAAGGGGGAGATTGTTGGCATTAAGCAGTATTGCCACTAGTGACAACACTTATTAGCATTCTGAGTGTAAATCGAGAAGACAGTGTAAACCGAGAAGACAGTGTAAACCGAGAAGATAGTGTAAACCGAGAAGATAGTGTAAACCGAGAAGACAGTGTAAACCGAGAAGACAGTGTAAACCGAGAAGACAGTGGAAACCGAGCAGACAGTGCAAACCGAGCAGACAGTGCAAAACCGAGCAGACAGTGCAAACCGAGCAGACAGTGCAAACCGAGCAGACAGTGCAAACCGAGCAGACAATGAAAACCGAGTAACATCTTGTCTACCGAGTCACCAATGCTTACCGAGTTCAATACCTACCGAGTGATCAGTATGAACCGTGCCTTCACTTCTACCGAGTGCATGACGATGCCGAGTAATGCAGTGGACGCCGAGTATCAGAAAGTCACCGAGTCAGTGTGAAGGAACCGAGTAACCATATTTGGGCCGACTTAGTAGCACTTATGTTTATTTGTCAAGCCGACTGTGCAATTGTAATTGTAATTAATTGTTTGAAATCTGTATATAAACAATGATGTAGAAATAAAAGATATATGCACAAGTAATGAAATATATGATACAGAATATATAAAAGAGTAACAAAGGCAGAAATAAGCGAATTGCAGAAGGCTTCAGAAGCATAAGATACAGAAAAGACAAATTCATCACAGAAGGTGATCAGTACATCAGCGAATCTCATTCAGCAATCCAGTTGCAAAGCAGAGATCTACTGTTTCATTCTAACAGGTGAATCAGTACTAAATCCTTTAACCGGGTAGACTTAACAGTCTTTGTATAAATCTCTTTACCGAGTGCATACTTCACTGTATGTTTGTAAATCCTTTAACAGGGTGGATTTAGCAATCCTTATTGCTCCTAACAGGGCAGATCATCGGAAGTGATCAAATTGTAAGCCTTAACTGGCCAACTTTATTCTGCAGTATTAAAGCTTTGTGGGTTTCATCCCCACCCCAGTTTTACTTTCTTTTGGAAGGTTTCTGGGTAACCAAATCCATGTGTTATTATTGTGAATGCTTTTTAAGTTTCATGCTTTCTGTATGCAAAGGTTAAAAGTAAAATACATGTTAAAATTAGAAAAGAATTTGGAGTTACTGATTCACCCCTCCCCTCTCAGTAACTTGGTTAATTCCTGAATATTTCCAACAGGTAAAGCATTGTAAAGCAACTCCTAACAAGGTTAAGGATCTTCTAACAAGGATCACAAAACACTAGTGCAGAATATTAGTGGGTTTCAATTCCCACTGGGGTTTTTACCTATTTGGGTTTTTCCATAACCATATTGGTGTCATGTGTTGATTTCATGTTTCATGTTTATGTGAATGTTTAATTCAATACCTAAGCATTTAAGTTCAGTATAAAGATTAAAGTGAAAAGTTAAATACAGTGAACACTGATTCACCCTCCCCCCCTCTTAGTGTTCCCATTCCTAACAATTGGCATTAGAGCTATGTTCCTCAACAAAGAAGTTTAACCACTTGAGGAGATCATGGAAAAAGTAGAAATGAAACATTTATAAAGAAATCTTATAATTTATCTTGAAGACCTAGACAATTCAGAAAGAGAATTTGAAGAACTAAAGGAAAAAGTCAATGATGCTCAATTTGTTATCAAAAAACTAAGAAAGGATTTGAAAGAATGCTCTAACAATGATCTTGAAGCTAAGGTCAAGAAGTTGAATGAAGACAATGCATCTTTGAAAGAACTACTTGAATATTTTGATGATAAGCTGATCAATAATCAGGAAGTCTACAATGAAAAAGTCAAGGAGAACCTTCAACTCAATGAGGAATTAAGGGAAGCCAACTTGGAAATCTTGGAGCTAAGGAATTGCAAAGAAAGATTGGAGTCTGAATTGAAAGAAGCAAAGAATCACATTGACAAATTGCACACCAGTTCTTTTGATAGAATCTCAGTTGTATGCAAGAAGAGCCAAAGGAGACACTAGCTGTATTGGATATAATAAAGCACAAAACTAGATTGACAACATGCAAGAAAGAAAGGAGACGCAAAAAGACTCTATTGATATTGAGAAAACTAAAGATCAAACCAAAGACAACTATGGACCACCTAAGAATGAGTGCAAGGAAGTAGAATGCACTTCTTTTGCATGTAACAAGCATGGACACATTGCAAGGAACTCTACAGAGGTAAGACCCTTTAATGGTTACTATTATTAATGCAATAAATTTGGTCATAGAGCTATGAATTGCAAGACTAGTAAGAAGAATAGGATTCAAAATGATCAGAGAAATCAAAATTAGACAAATATAAGAAGCTCTCAGAATGTTACATGTCAAATATGTAACTATAATGGTCACTCGGCAAGACAATGTAAAATGATGACTCATGTCAATGCGCCAAGGAATATAAGGCCTCCAATCATTTGTCACTCTTGTAACAAGGTTGGACATATCTCAAAGTTCTGTAGATCAAGGATGCAAGGTCAGGAAAGCCCTAAAAAGGTTGAAGAACCAGTATTGGATACTGAAGGAGAAGCCAAGTTTTTGAAATCCTTAGAGGATCCAAGCTTGATTTGGTTAGAAGGAAAGGATAAAGTTGATGAGAATGTATTGGATGCATCCACAATGGACGCACCCTCTACATGTGGATGAATGGCCCTTAGGGTCGTAGGGGGAGCTAATTTGGCTCTAGACCCCTATGTGGCCGGTATACTCATTCCCAGAGTATGCACCTTTGGACTTAAGCTTTTGGAGTATAAAGGTACATCTATGCAAGAGTGCACATTTTGATTGTGAATAGGACTCAACTTGGAAATTTTGAAGTGATAGCCTAGTTTATGTGACTTGCATTAATGGCAAAATTCTCAATTTAAGTACACAGAAAGTTGTTTAATTACTCATTGCATTCAAACTTAGAGTGATTAAAGAGTAGAAAGAGCCTTGGAAGTTGTTGTGAAGACTTGGAGATTGATTTATCTTTGATTAGTAGTGCATTTAGCCAGTTGTAGAAACCCTAGTTCATTGTGCTGATCCAGAAGTCTTCAGATTATCTCAGAGATCAATTGGAAAGCAATTAATCAAATCATGACCACTCCAATAGTTTATGATGTTGCTAAGAAGAAGAGATATGTATTCAAGAAGAATCCATTTAAGTCAACCCTAGATGATTTAGAGGGAGATTTCTCCCACATGCTTATGGGCGTTATGCATGTCGAGGACATTAGGGCATATATCTATTGCAAGAAGGAACTAGTTTGGCTAGATAGGCTAAGGGCACACATGGATACCATGTTGAAACCAAATAAAACATTCATGGATGAATATGTCAAATAGAATGATCACTCTATTATTCAATATGATATGGCATATGAATTCTATGAGAATGAATGGACAAAGATATTGTTGAGCAAAATTCATGATGATTTATTCTAGATAGGTGATGTGCTAGTAAGAATCACTAGTGACCTAATTCATAAGATGACAGGCCTTTCTAGGATAGGCATCATCCTTCCTATGGGAAAGGATGTAAGAAATATTGTTGAGAAAACATGTAAGTCTAGGAGTGATAGGTGCGGGATGACAATTGAGCCTATTGAGTAAGAAAACATAAAATTTATGTCTATGATAATGGGATATAGGTTTCATCACACCAGTAGGGTGAATAGCATGTCTACGGTCACAATTCTAGATGCCATCAAACTTTTGAAGGAAGATGGAGAGTTCAACTTGTGTGAGATCTTGTGCGCACAGTTGATTGATAACATCAAAATAATCAAGCATGACAAGACCAAGATATTCAGGTTTGGTTCTTTGATCAATTACATGCATCTTCATATAGTTGGGAAAGTGTCAGATTTGTATTTCGACAAGTCCATTCCAACCATGCCACAAATAGCTAACAAGGCATCCACTGAGAGTACATTGAGAGATTATGTAACATTGGAATTGAAGACCTTCAAGGCTAAGATGCAAACGAGGTACAAAATTCCAGAGAGCATTGTGGAAAAGTGTAAGGATACAATATGTTTCATGGTTGAAACTGATACAACTTGTATGGAAGCTATTGAGCCAATAACTAAGTGGATTAATCCATTTGGTTATGAGGTAGAGGAATAGGTCCTTGAAGCATATGCATATGTGCTACTATCATCCCCCAAAGATCCTAATGAACCTAGGTGGGGAACTTATGAGGAGAAGACAAGAGAAGTAGATGCCAAGCTAAATAGTGTAGCAACAAAAAAAAGGGTGCTAAAGTCACATCAAAGATCTTGACAATACATGGTGTGTCTCAAGAAGATCTTGACAAATAAAAAGAACAAAATATTGCTTTGGAACTAAAGTGTGCAGATGCAGCAAAGACAGACTCACAAAATTTCAATTTGAAGAAGGTAAAGATAGAGAAATTTGGTAAACAGAAGGATATAATTAATGACACTCCTTCTACACCCAAATAAACCAGTGATCCTATTGCTCCTTTGGAGTATAAGCCAATAGCAAAGAGGAATAAAGAGGTTGGTACTATTCATCCATCCTTGCGAGTCACAAGAAATAGAAGGAATACTCAAGCACCTCCTGAAGTAATCTTTAAACCTAGTCCTAGTGTGCTAAGTGCCAGAATAGTTAATGAGGGAAGAATTGATCAAGTAGGGAAGTTTTATGATAAGTATAGTGAAATTGAAAAGTCATAAATTCATGGCATGATCATAAAGCACATAATCAAGTTCAAAATAATAGTTTTGGACCTAAAAAAATGATTCCTGACAATGTATGGAATATCCTTGAATTCCAAAAGAGACAAGCTATTGAGGAAGATCTGCAGATAAGGAAAAATATTCTTGATGATACCCTTCTTGTATGTGAACTAGAAGAGAAGAAATTGTTGTTAGATCTAGTGAAGCCTCACCTCAGAACTAAAACAAGAACTCTGAATATAATGGATAAAAACTATGAGCTAGTTGCTAAAGAAACAAAGAAAGCCTTTGAGAATGTATTTATGAATACAAACATGAATCCACCTACTGTATGCACCCAAAAATGGTCGCCTAGACTCTGGGCCCCATTTAGTTGATTTATCAATCCTGAATCATTTTTATCAATAATCAATATTTTCAACATTATCAATTTCTTGATCAAGTCTTAATTTCAATCATATATTGGATTTTATCCTATGGGCTAACCATTTTATCCTAAGTCTTTATTTAATTAAAAGGAATATTTCCTCCTCTTTTTATTAAATAAAAAGACCACCTTTTCTTCTTATCCTAAGTTGCACAAATAAAGCATTATTCTTATTTTATAAAAAATAAGAAAAGCACTTTTTGTCTCATATGGACACAAAAGTCAACTCTTATTTTCCTATTGGAGGAATCTTGTGCACATGGATTGAGCTTCTATTTTTCTCCATCGTTGATTTTAAGTATTTTTCCTCTTAATCTCCACCGTCCATTGATTTTCATTTCCTATAAAAGAAGAGCTCTTTTCTTCATTTGCATATTCATCTTTTATGCTAATGTTATGCTACAGGTTTTCTAAGTCATTTGGAGCTCTCTTTGAAGACACTCTTGCATCCAAGCTTTGAAGACATTGTTGCATTCCATAGTTCTCATATTTGCTTTCATAGTTGCATAATCATGGCATATTAGCTTAGTTTCCTTTTATGCAATAGATTTAGCTCACATAGCTTAATTAGGGGTTTGTAATCCATTACTATTTCCTTTCATAGATTAGTTGCATTGTACCTCATTTTGATAGATTAATCTTGCATATTCATACTAGTTTTCATTGCATTGCATACTTTGATTCAATTTAGGGATATTGGCATTGTTGCCCTTGTCTTTGGATTTAAATCTCTCATTGTGTGGTTGAAGGTCACTAGTTTGTAGCTCTAGCTGAGAGAAAATTTATCATAGTCCCTTGCAACTCCATGCATAGAGAGCTATGAGCCACTTTGTGAGGCCTCATTGTTGAGCAACCTTGCAAGTAATGGTTCATAGAAGTGTGGTCACTTTTACACCATACATTTTTAGCACCCATCGTGGGGCAGACTAGATAGACTTTGTCCTTTAATTTCTTGCATTTTCATCATTTTTCAGATTAATTTTTCACAAATTTCATGTTCTTTGTTTTCTGTCTCAGAATATCGCGCGACACTTCTCAGAAATATTGTGTGACATACCTTATAGTACAAGAGTGACATTTCACATAGGAAAAGTATCACCTATCTGTGTTCAGGTTTATCACATGGCATCGAGTGAAGTATCATTTGACTATTTTGCAGTGTATTGTTCGACTGGTGAAGTATCACCTGGTTACAGGGAACTATATCGCGCGATTCTGGTGAGGTCTGAGGTATATCACCTGATCTGACAGAGAGTCATAATTTCAGCTTTATTTTCCAAATTTGATCATGTTTAGTTTGTTAGCTTACTTTTCTACATTTAGATAGAATTAATTTCCATAGTTGTACTCATTTCTTAGTTTACAATAGCTTGTAAGCAGGTAATTCTTTCTTTCCAATATCAAATATCTCATTTGAGTGATTAAGGGAATGGATTCATTCCTTGTGTACATAGAGGGTTAAATGTTCTACTTTTTTGGACTCACCCTATGTTAGTGTGGAAAGTTAAATATTCCATTGATTCACCCCTTTTCCACTTGTGAGTAGTGTTGATAAGAAAACTTTAGAATACTTTTGATAGAGCTTGTTAGCTAAAGAGGGTTTGGACTTTCTTATTTATAATCACCCCTTGGTCTCACCCTTTGGATGCAAGGTTAGCATTCATACATAAGGGAGGGGTCTACTTGAAAAGAGCATTAAGTGTTCCACAACTTTCACCCTCTTTATGCTTTCTTGATCTCATTAGTTTCCAAGGTGTGGATTTGTCTTAAGTTTGTGTAAAAGGTTAAATGTTCCACTTTTGGACTCTCTTTGAGTTTGTATGAAGGGTTAAATGTTCCACTTTTGGACTCTCTTTGAGTTTGTATGAAGGGTTAAATGTTCCACTTTTGGACTCTCTTTGAGCTTGTGTGAAGGGTTAAATGTTCCACATTTTGGACTCACTTCATATTTACTTGAGGGGTTAAGTGTTCCACTTTTGGACTCACTTCATATTTACTTAAGGGGTTAAGTGCTCCACTTTTGGACTCTCTTTACATTAACTTGATGAATACTTGTGATGGAGCTTGTTAGCTAAATTGGGTTTGGACTTGCTTATTTCTAATCACCCCTTGGTCTCACCCTTTGGATGCAAGGTCAGCATTCATACATGGGGGAGGGGTCTACTTGAAAAGAGCATTAAGTGTTCCACATTTTCACCCTTTTATGCTTTCTTGATCTCACTAGTTTTCTAAGACCTTGACTTACTTTGAGTTCATGTGAAGGGTTAAGTGTTCCACATTTTGGACTCACTTCATATTTACTTGGTGGGTTAAGTGTTCCACCTTTGGTGCTTTGAAAATACATTTGATAGTGGGTGACTTGAATTTTAGAGATAATTAGATCTTTGGATTTTCCTAACAAGTTGTTTATAGGATCTTTGCTTGAAGGAGATTGCCATAAATTGCATGTTAAGGGGCTACTAATGGTTTTTGCAGGGCTACCCAAAGCATAATCAAAAGTAAGAAAAGAAAAAAAAATTCAAGTGTTTACTTCCTTTCAAGTGTGGCATCTACTAATTGCTTTAGGAACTTTAATACCTTATGAAAGAGATTTTGAGGTGGTAGGAGAAGTATGCTCTTCACCTTTAGGTGAATCAAAAAATCTTGACCCATCTTAAGGTTTTGGAAGCAAGGGGGTAATTGAATTTGCTTGGTGTGTTTGGAAGTTTGTTTAGTATAAGAATCCTTTAGTGGGCCTGCTCTTGAGAAATCAAGAGGAATGACCCAAGTGGGGACAAGCCTTTTTCTAGCTATTCCAACTCACTATAATCTCAAGGCTATTGAGGACACAAAACCTTGGTAGATGTAACACTTGTCTTTTCTTGATGTGAGTACTTGTGGGATTGTGACCATGGGGAAAACATTGAGCAAGAATGCTTAAGGTACTCTTGAGGCTATGAGGTCCTAGTCCTTTATGAGGAGCAAGAGGGGTGTTGTGAACAAAAGCCCTTATTAAGAACTATAAGTTTGAGGCCACCTTATTCAGCTGCTTATCTTCTTGGTGCAAGGATTGATCCAAGTGGAATAACCTATATCACCGCAAGATACTCACCATATGTGTCCCTTTGGTTGTGTTATTTGACACTTCCACAAAAAAGCCAATATCTCTTATGGGCAACCACTTGGTGTGAGGCAAGGGGGCATCGAGTTGTGGGCTAAGTTGGTAAGTATTGAGCCTTGTCTTGTAGGTAGATATTTCTTGAAGTGTTTTCGAATGTGCCAAGCTAGTGTGAATGTTCTCAACATACAAACAATCGGTAGCATTCATAGGGTGCTTTTTCAAGTTTGATATCACCAGTGTTTGTCTTGGCAAGGTTTCTTTTGCCCTTGTTACAAGTGTTTGAAGACATGTTAGATCACCTACTATTTGCAAACCTATCCTATTGCTATTAAAATTGTGATTCACATCAGACATTTTCATCCTTAGATTTGAAAACTTGAAATCAAATCTTCAAAACTTGAAATTTTGCACACATTTGGTCAAAAACTACACCAGCATCACCTACTTAAGGGATAAATATCGCGTGATAGTTCACCCCAAAACTATGTCACCTGATAGTTGTTAGGTATATCGCCTGCCAGCTTTAAGGTTTATCACCTGACATCGTGTGAAGTATCACCTGGTCTGAGGTCTATCACCTAGTTTGCCTGGAGTCTATCACATGGAAGTTTTCAACAGTGATTTTAGTTTCAGTCATTAAGTTGCCTTTTAGTACGACTTGGCCTTTGGGTAGGTTATCTGACCTTACTATTAGAGACTTGTTTGACTGCAAATTTTTTATTTTAGCCTGTCTAAGGGTCATTTCAATTGATTTATAAGGATACCTCAAACATAACTCGCCAAGTTAGAAAGTTGTTCCTAGTGAGAAGTTTGTCTTTAGAATTGTTGATTACACCCTTGGAGAATTTTGGTCCTCTTATTGTCCAAATCATTTTCATCTATCTCAATTTTGACTTGAATTTTGACTAAGTCCAACCTCCTAATTCAAAAGTTCAAGGATATTCATCATTTGATTTGAAGCACCTCTTTGACAGTGTTGGTGACGTCTTTTATTTTCTATCTTTCATTTTTTTTCTTTGGACAGTAGAGAATCTCAATTATCCTAGGTTGGAATTGACACTTTGTGAGATTGACCTAGCACTTAGAGTCTCTTTCTTTCATGTCAGTTACTACAAGATACCAAGTGAATCAAGGGAAGAGACCCCCGGTCATCTTTAATCAATTACCACTAGTTAGAACATGTTGACAACATAAAGACAAGGAACCTCTCTTTGATCAATCCCCTAGGAGTCAACCAGAGGTTGAGACTGATCCTTGTGAGGAGGGTACACCTAAAACATGCTATTCATCAGGCAACAACATGAGTTTTTTGAATATCAAGAATTCTAGAGACGCTCTCAACCAAAATCTTCAAGAAATGTTTTCAAGTTTAAAGATGACAGTCACATACCTGATGGATTCAGATGAGCCAATAGTCCCCCAGAGTCACATTTGATCAATACAAGATATTTGGATCCTCAACAAAGAAGAGAAAGGCATCGTAGACATGATTCTTCAGAAACAGGATCTCAACATTATGAAAATGAAATAGAATATCATGTTAATGCAGCCAACTTACACAATGCATCAGGACCTTCATCTCCACCCAAGGAAAATTCCTAGCATGCTGATGCTAGATTGAAGGCTATTGAGAAAGCTAAGAAAGCTTACAAAAATGAGCAAGCCACTAGAAAAGAGAAACTTAGGCGGTTAGAAGAAGAAGAAAATGCATTGTTGGAAATGAAGAAAAGAGCATTACAAGAAGAGGAAGATAGGTTGTATGCACGATGACTTCAAAGACAATTCAATGGTAGGGGAACTAATAGTGGGACCAACTCTCCCCCATCAACCCCATCGCAAAGTCCAAAAACTAGGAGAAGGTCTAGGATGCCCTCAAGGTCCCCAAGCCCAAGGGGAAGAAGAGTTTCAAGATATGATCACCATAGGAGAAGTTCACCTCCTAGACTTTCTAGACAACCCTCCCAATGGGTAGACCATGGTTCACCAGAAGGAGGAAGATATGTTAATTTGAACACCTTAGATTTTATGGCTATTCAACAAGAGCCATCTTTCCAAGCCTATGTTGAGAAGTATGTTGAACAAAATAAAGACCAATTCTTGGAAAGTCTAATCAACAAAGGTGCCAAGGTACCTTTTGATTTTGATGTGGATAGAAAGGTGAAGAAACAAGAACCATCAACTAATGAGGTGATCAAACAATTGCAATGAGATGTGGATTGTATACACCTAAAAATGGTCATCTAGACTATTAGCCCCTTTTGCTAAATCATCAATTGCTAATTCTTGATCAAATCCTAGTTCTATCATTTATTCAATTATTTTCTATGGGCTAACCATTTTATCCTAAAGTATTTATTTATTTAAAAGGAACACTTCCTCCCCTTTTAAATAAATAAAAAAGCCCCCACTTTTCCTCTTATCCTAAGTTGCACAAATAAAGCATTATTCTTATTTTATGAAAAGGGAAAAAGCACTTTTTGTCTCATATGGACACAAAAGTCAACTCTTATTTTCTCATTGGAGGAATCTTGTGCACATGGATTGAGCTTCCATTTTTCTCCATCGTTGATTAAATATTTTGCCTCTTAATCTCCATCATCCATTGATTTTCACTTCTTATAAAAGAAGAGCTCTCTTCCTCATTTGGATATCAATCTCTTTTATGCTAATGTTATGCTGCAGGTTTTCTAGGTCACTTTGGAGCTTTTTGAAGACATTCTTGCATCAAGCTTTTTGGAGATCATTGTTGCATCACATCTTGGACTTCTTCATTGCTTCATAGTTTAGCTTTCATTCTTGCATAGTAGTTTCATTATCATGGCATTCGTAGCTTCATTCTTAGCTTAGATTTCCTTTATGCTTTAGATTAATTCATCTAGCTTAACTAAGAGGCTTTGTAATACTTGCATCTTTCATTTCCATAGCTTAGCTTGCATTTCCATTTCTAGCATAGCATAGCATTGCATTGCATTTTCATTCTTGATTCTTGAGGATATTGGCATTCTTGCCCTTGTCTTCATTGAATCTTCCATTGCATGGTTTACTAGCAAGGTTATTGGCTTAATAGCTCTAGCTAAGAGCATTCTTAAAAACTCTTGCACTCCATGCCTAGGGAGCTATGGATCGATTTTTGAGACCTCATTCTTGAGTGTTCTTGAATGTAATGATTCATAGAAGTGTGACACATTTTTGGCGCCCACCGTGGGGGCAGAGTAGATAGACTTTGTCCTTTTATTTTCATGCATTTTCGTCATTTTCAGATTAATTTTTGGAAAATTTTGCGTTCTCTGGTTTTCTATCTCAGATTATCACGTGATATATCACGTGATATACTTTCAGTGGTGGGGTGATAGTTCACACAAAAAAAGTATCACTCAATAGTATTGAAGTTTATCGCCTGGCATCGGGTGAAGTATCGCCAGGAATCGTGCGAAGTATCGCTCGACTGGTAAAGTATTGCCTGGCTATAGGAAGAAGTATCACGTGATACTGGTGAAGTCTAAGGTATATCGCCTGATCTAATAGTGAACTATTTTGTATCTTGCAAATTTTAAGTTCTCTACTATCTTTTTGAAAAATTTTGAAAATTTCAGCGTTTTCAAATCCGTGCCACTCTGGAAAATGGGTGCCCTTTTTTTTGAGATTTTCACAAATGGTATCAAAAGTTTAAGTGTGATATATCATCGGAAAGGTCTTTCCAAGCCTAGTCCAACCATCATGGTTTCATTTTCATATTTTGTCATTTGATCAATTATTTTTGCAAATTACCTGATTTTTCATGTGCTAACCATTGTGGGTCTAACAAATTGTGGTTGTAGGTGCACTTGCTTGAGATATTTTGCCAAAAGAACACATGTCAAAGAGGGCTACTAATGGTTTTTGCAGGGCTGCCCTAAGCATAAAAACTAAATCAAGTGCTTGTTTAATTTCTTTTTTTATTAAGTGCGGCATATACTAGTTGTTTCATTTCATAGGCACTTAATACCTTGTTGTAAGAATTTTGAGGTGGTAGGAGAGTATGCTCTTCACCCTTGTGGTGAAACAGAAATCTTGACCCATCTTGGGATTTTGAAAACAAGGGGGTAATTGAATCTTTGCTTGGTGTGTTTGGGAGAGATTCTTGAGATAGGGGAGTATGCTCTTCACCCTTGTGGTGAACCAAAAACCTTGAACCTCAAGAGTTAATCCACTTTTTGTTTAGTATAGGAATCCTTTAGCGGGCCTGCTCTTGAGCAATCAAGAGGAATGACCCAAGTGGGGACAACCTTGTCATCATTTTCCTTGGTGGTGAGTGATTCCAACTCACTATAATCTCAAGGCTATTGAGGACACAAAACCTTGGTAGACATAACACTTGTCTTCGCTTGATGTGAGTAGCTCATGGGATTGCGACCATGGGGAAAGCATTGAGCAAGAATGCTTAAGGTACTCTTGAGGCCATGAGGTCCTAGTCCTTTATGAGGAGCAAGAGGGGTGTTATGAATGGAAGCCCTTACTACAAACCATTAGATAGAGGCCACCTTATTTTAGCCGCTTAGTTTCTTGGTGCAAGGATTGATCCAAGTGGACTTACCCAGATCACCCCAAGACACTCACCATATGTGTTCCTTTGGTTGTGTTTTTGACACTTCCATGACAACGCCAATATCTCTTGTGGGTAACCACTTGGTGTGAGGCAAGGGAGCATCAAGTAGTAACTACTTGAATTGTCTTCGATTGTGTTATACTAGTGTAAACGTTCTCAACATACAAACAATCGGTAGCACTTATAGAATTTTTCATTTTGATATCACAAGTGCTTGTCTTGGCAAGGTTGCTTTTGCCCTTGTTCCAAGTGTTTTATGACATGTTTGATCACCTACTGTTTGCAAACTTGTCTTTTACTTGCTATTACTATCTGTCAAATTGAGAAATTGCACTATCCAATCTTTGAAATTGATTAAAATGCTTCAAAATTGAGATTTTTATGTTCACTGGTCAAAGAGTCACCCTCTATCCTGAGAAGTATCACCCTGTCTACTTGGAAAGTATCACCCAGAACCTTTTTTCTGTCTTGTTGCTATTGCAATTTAGAGCTGCTAAACTTGCACTTTAACCTATGGTAGAGTGTCTTTTTTTGTTCTTACCTGAAGCTGGTTTGTTATCTGCATGCTTAGACTTGTTATAGACTGAAACAAATGAGCTAAAACTATTGGATTTGAGCTTAACAAATGCTACTTTTGATCACTTGTCACATCACGATTACCTCTCTAGCTACTTGCTTATTGAGCTTCTTGCTCGCTGCTTGCCTTTAGTCAATTGATTACTGTAAGTGCTTGAGCACTTTTGACGAGCCATCTATCTCTATTGTTCTACTTTGACAAGTGATCTTTATTATCTTTTCTTATCTCATATCTGAGAAACTTTGTCTCATTCTATTAGTCAACCAACATCTCTTTTCATGCTAGTTACAACTCGGTCTCAATTTGAGCAGGAGAATCACCCTCCGTTCAATTATACTCAATTACCTTCTCCAACTAGATGCTCATGAGTGCCTACTAGCAATGACAGTTCTAGTTCTGACCAATCTAAGGATTCTAAGGCTACCCCTTGGTACAAAGGAGGATTCCTCTTTTCTACATTCAAGACCCCCAAAAACACAGATAGTGTCTCACTCACTTTGACTGAACAAGAAAAATTTCAATGCTTGCAAGAACACTTTGAGCATAAGGATAACCAAGCGCGCTTAGACAAAGAATACAATCAACACAGAATGGATGCTGCTAGGCACATGGCTTATAGAGGGACATCTCATGAACAATCTGAGACTAGTAATTATGAGCATACACCTCTTTTTATCAATAGCAACAATGGCAACAACACGCCACCTAGATCTCCTCCAAGACAGACTTTTGCTATGCCTTCTTCACCTCCTAGGCCTCCTCCCTCTCAACATGAGGCAGAGACTAATGATGAGATTTCTAGTGAGGATCTTATGAGATTTGAACAAGATGTGGTCTCCCAACGAATGATGCATAAGCTTTTAGAGTGTAATGGCGACCAATACTTTCAATATATGACTTCTAGAAGATACAAGCTTCCTCCCGGCTATGATGTCAGACAAATTATCCAACAAAGAGTACCAACTGAATTGGAAGTCCTTTAGGAAGAACTGCGTCAGACAAATCAATGACTTACCCAAATGGCCATAGAAAGAGAGCCTCCAAAGGTCTCTTTTGTAGAATCAATTTGTGCTCTTCCTTTTGATAGGAGTCTATACATGGTCCCATTTCCTAGGGATATTGAGGTTCCCAAATACGACAAGTATGATGGAAATAGTGATCCCCAAGACCATGTGCATCACTTTTATGCTCTTAGTATGGACTTTCTTCATGAAGACACATTTCTTCTACAATTATTCCCTCGAAGCTTAAGAGGCCAAGCTTTGGAATGGTTTGCGAAATTGACACCACCTCTTAAGACTTTTGATGAGTTGGCTCAACGATTTACCCAGCATTATTCTTACAACATCCAACAACCTGTCACCATGATAGATCTCGATAATCTAAGACAACATCAAGGTGAGCCATTTGCAACTTACTTACAACGTTGGAGGTCATTGTATTCTCAATATCCTCATCAGCTACCCGAAAGAGAAAAGATTGACATTTTTGTCAACACACTTGTGTCTGAGCTATTTTATGATCTAAGGAAACAACTATTCTCCTCTTTCAATGACATGGTTGAAAGTGCATATCGAATTGAGGATGTAGCTATAAGAAAAGGGGATATTGTTATTACTAAAGATACTAAAGGCAATGCCAAAGACAAGAACAAACCTTGGAATAAGAACAAGTATGTTGTTAATGATGGGGTTGTTGACGCTTCTAAAGCTAAAGAGTCTGCTTTCAATCTCTCCAATTCTATCTATGCAGAAAAACAACAAGAAGCTACCAATGCTCACAATGCTCCTAAACATCAATATGCGGATAAGCCTAAGAAGTCATTTCAAAAGCGAGTATATACCAAGTTGGCAGAACCTTATGATGTGATCCTTAAGACTTTGGTTGATAATGGATATCTTATGCTTCCTGACAAACTTGGTAACTGGGATCCACTGAATAAGCCTACTTGGTGGCAAAAAGATTCTTATTGCCATTATCATAGAAACAAGGGACATTCGACAGACAATTGTTTTAAGCTTAAGGATGATATTCAAGATCTCATTGATAGCAGTACAATCTCCACTGATGGCTTAACTAAAAATTCTGATCACATGGCTTTCAAAGATCCTCTACCTAAGCATGACAAGGGGGAAACCTCTCAAACACATAAGAAGAATCATGATGGTAAGATCAATTACACATATCCTTCTAATACGCCTGTGATTAACATGGTAGAGCCTGTTAAGAGTGTTCTAATGATGAGTTCTCAAGATGATAATAAAGCCAATCATGGTAAGCCAAAGTTGGTCTTGCAAACATGTGGTAGTTCATCTTCCCAAAGTGAGACACTGAATGCTATTACTAGGGGGCAAGCCAAGATTGTCCTTAAAACTGCGCAAGATCCCAAGCAAGATTTTCCTTCCAAACAAGTGGCTCCTTCAGCCACCCCTAGCTATGATCTTGTCCAACATTTGCAAAAGACACCATCCCAAATATCTATCCTTGAGTTTCTTCAGTTATCCCCTTCACATAGAGAGATTCTTGATGAGGCTCTACGTACAACACGTGTTCCTAATGACATTGATGTGGATCAATTTCAGGCTATGGTCAACCACATCTCATCACCTCATTATCTATCCTTTTCTGTAGAAGATGACATATCTATTGCTCACCCTCATAATCTTGCCTTACACATTGAAGTTATGGTCTACAATACCCAAGTCCACCGAGTCCTGATAGACAATGGTGCAGGGTTAAATATTGTTTCTTTCAATGTCATACAATAGTTGGGTTTGTCAGAATTTGCTATGGAGTCTAAGAAGAAGATTACTATAAAAGCTTATGATGAAGTGGAAATATCTTCCAAAGGTCTTGTCATGCTGCCTGTTCGAGTGGGCCCTATCACAAAAGATATTAGCTTCCAAGTATTGGACATCCCACTTGCATATAACATTCTTTTGGGTCATCCTTGGATCCATGACATGCAGGCTATTCCTTCCACTTATCATCAGTGCGTCAAATTTGTGTACAATGGCACTGAAGTTGTGATTCCTGGAGATCATACTATTGCTATTAATGCTCTTGCTTCTATTGAAAAATTTGTTCCTCACAATGAACCTACTATTGATCCTAGTACGTCTCTAGTTGCTACTAAGAAATCACTTAAGATGATGAGCCTTGGTATGGGTGAATATACGCTGGATTCCTTTTCTTCTATACCTATTTCTCCTAGGTCATATGGGAAACCTTCTGATCAGATGAAGCCTTCCACTTCTACCATGATGATCTTTGATGCTTCTTCATCCATTCCTTTAGAAGCAGAAAGAGAAGAACAAGCTATTCAAGAGGGGCTCTATAGAGAAGATAAGGGTAGTATGGAAAATTCCCTCCTTGATCATTCTAGAAATACTCCCTTGATCAATGATTCAGACACAGATACAGATGAGTCACCCCTACACACTATGGCTCAAATGGAAGATGATCTTCCTTCTACTTCACTTCTTTGGGGAGAAAAATGTATACCTACTGATGATATGGCTGAGGCCTCTATGTCTAGAACCTATGTGCCTAAAGAATCATTGCACTATGATAGACAATGTCACAACATTGCAAGGCTACTACAAAGAGGTGATCTCTCACATAACGACATGAGTATTTCTACTTCTCAGCATCTTAAGCCTCTTCCAGAAGATCCTTCCATGATAGATAAGGATGTTGATGTAGTTCATACCTCTCATAACCATCCCAATGTAGTTGATGAGTCTCGCGAAGGGTCTGATGGGTTTGTTCCCCGTATTGCCTTAGTAGACTATGTTGGTCCTTCTATGACAAATCTAGATCTAGCTACTTTTGAAGCTTACCCTATAGGCTCAACCTATCTTGTCACCAGAGATGACACCCCTCACATTAATGCTATTGAACCAGTCACTTCATTTCATCTCGCATCAACACCTGTTACTTCTTCCACCAATGAACTAGCAACAAAAAAGATTGAATCAGAAATCGAGCATCACAGTCATCAAGTCAAAAGAAAAGAGCAATGGTCAGATGGTGAAAACCACATTTTGGCAGTATCCAAACCTAAGAAAAGTAAAAATAAAAATTTGCTCAAAAATAATGATTCTCAAATAAAAGATGACAAGTTGATTCTCTACAAAAAAATGGTGAAATTCTTCAAGCATGATCTCATAACTATTATACTTCAGCCCATTCCTAGAGCTAAGAACAAAGTTTCTAATGCCTTGGTTACTTCAACATCTCTTTTAAAAATGAAAAGGCATAAATCTTGCTTTAAGTTCCTGGTGGATGAATTACTCTATCCTACTCATAAATATTACAATCCTACCATATTTTCATATCTTCCACCTCATATTACTCCTAAAAATCCACCATGCCATTCTTTCTACCATCCCTTACACTTTGCCTTTGTCTCTGGTGACTTGTATAGGAAGGGTTTAGACGGAACTCTCCTTAAGTGTCTAGAAATAGGAGAGTCAGAAAAAGTGCTAGCTAAAATCCACGATGGCATCTGTGGATCACATTCTAATGATCCTCCGCTAGTTCAAACATTGCTTAGGACTGGTTATTATTGGTCAAACTGGTTGAGACCTCCTATCATCACAGTTGCAGCATTTGGGCCTGAGGCCTATTATTTCTCTACATCAGAGGAAGCAGATTATTGATGCCCATTCTTGTCTAGGGCATCCGTTGTACATATTCTTTATGATCCTGAAAAAATTACAAAAAAATTCATATATGATGCTAAAAAAATCCTAAAAAGCATATAAGGTCCTGAAAAAAATTCAAAAAAAAATTCAAAAATGCAAAAAATTCAAAAAAATTGAAAAAGTGCCTTGGCGAAAACCTGGAAACAGGTGCCTTGGTAGCAAAAATACAAAAAAATTAAAAAATTAAAAAATCTATCAAGTGGTGAAAACCTGGAAATAGGCGCTGCTTGAGACCCTCTGTACCTATGTCTATCAGTCTTGCGTGGTGCTCCTTTGCTCCACTTCTCGCTTTGCCTCTCCTAGCCTGGAATTGACTCTTGTCTTAGTCTAGGGGGCATATGTTGTTCTAGCTTATCTTGGGTCTCTTTGTGCGTCTGGGTTTCTTAGGCACGTTGCAACTGGTGTTTTTCAACACCACCCCAACTGTGTTTTTCAACACTACCCTAGCGTCAAGTGTTTCTCAACACTTATCAGATATCCTACCCACAGTCTATATGATGCAATATTTTCTCACTGGCAGATGCGATACTTAAAGTTTGACTCTATGACCTACACACACGCACTTAAATGAACAACTCGATTGAGATATGTTGACTTTATTTTTCTTTGTGTGTTGTCTATGAGGATTTCTTTGATGAGTGGTCTCTCCCTGAGAAGTTTTCGATGATGCATAGCTAGAAGACTGAGGGTATGAGAACATGTTTTATTTCTTTATCTGCTTGTGGGTATATTTTGTTGATTCTAACTATCATGAGCATTTATGCTGGTCTTACTTGACACTTAGGATCTACAAGGTATTATCCTTGACTGTTTTCGCAAGTGCATACTTCTAGCCATCTTGACTTTCCTTGTGTCTTGATGCGAGTATAATCTTGCTATATTAAACTTAGATAATCTTACTACACTAGTCATCTTGACCTACATGTCTTTGATTCCTAGGTGAGATTTCCACATTTCTATCTGATTTAGATCATATTCAGATCCACATAGTTATGCTAGTGTGTATTTTATGATCTTACGACGCTACCAATAATGCTCGATGATGATTATTAGATGTCTATTGGCATTGTGACCTTGCAAGTAAACCACTTTTCATGTAGCTTGCATTTTAGGTTCATGTTAGTTTAGTTTTGCATCTTGCATATGGAGAGAGCTCTCCTTTTCATCTTTCATGGACTTGTTAATCAAACTATGCTTACCTTTCGCTTCTTCTTGATCATGTCTTTCACTTCTTGTCTTTCACATCACATCATTTTCTATTCATTTCGGGATCAAAATCAAAATCCACGTCCACCTTGATCTTCTACATCACATTTCTTCTTCTTCTACGCAGTTGGCTGACCATTTGAGGCCTGATCCTTCGATCTTCACTGGGGCATTCTTCACCTCTTCATCCCCATCTCTTTCAAACTTCCAATCTTTCATTCACTTTCCAATCCCAAGTTCAAATCCCCCCCTCCATGGTGTTTACGAGTTGAGGGACTGATAGGTTCGTGCCCCGTGTCCCATGTGTGGGGCATCTCCTCACTGCTTGATGGTTATTCTATTATCTTTCATCTTTGATTATGATTTCTAGTGATTTGATCATGTTGCTCTTGTTTCTGCTTTCCCTCTACTTGGATTTCTCTTTCGATCCCGAGGGGGTAGACACATCATATCTTATTGGCTATCTCTTTCCTAAGTGTTCAGTACTGTCGCTACCAAGTTGACCATTTAGGATTCTCTATCTCTCTACACTTCATTGTTTGGAGTCAAATTGTGATTTGCTTGCCTTCTTGGCTATCTTCTTACCTTCTTGGCTGATCTGAGTTGTTTTGTGATCCCAAATTGATCTCACATTGCAACTTCATTCTTTGACTACATGTGTTCCCAAATTGATCACACATTAGTCAAAGAGGGGCAAATGTATACACCTAAAAATGGTCATCTAGACTATTAGCCCCTTTTGCTAAATCGTCAATTGCTAATTCTTGATCAAATCCTAGTTCTATCATTTATTTGATTATTTTCTATGGGCTAACCATTTTATCCTAAAGTCTTTATTTATTTAAAAGGAATACTTCCTCCCCTTTTAAATAACTAAAAAATCCCCCACTTTTCCTCTTATGCTAAGTTGCACAAATAAAGCATTATTCTTATTTTATAAAAAGGGAAAAAGCACTTTTTGTCTCATATGGACACAAAAGTCAACTCTTATTTTCTCATTGGAGGAATCTTGTGCAGATGGATTGAGCTTCCATTTTTCTTCATCATTGATTAAATCTTTTGCCTCTTAATCTCCATTGTCCATTGATTTTCACTTCTTATAAAAGAAGAGCTCTCTTCCTCATTTGGATATCAATCTCTTTTATGCTAATGTTATGCTGCAGGTTTTCTAGGTCACTTTGGAGCTTTTTGAAGACATTCTTGCATCAAGCTTTTTGGAGATCATTGTTGCATCACATCTTGGACTTCTTCATTGCTTCATAGTTTAGCTTTCATTCTTGCATAGTAGTTTCATTATCATGGCATTCGTAGCTTCATTCTTAGCTTAGATTTCCTTTATGCTTTAGATTAATTCATCTAGCTTAACTAGGAGGCTTTGTAATACTTGCATCTTTCATTTCCATAGCTTAGCTTGCATTTCCATTTCTAGCATAGCATAGCATTGCATTGCATTTTCATTCTTGATTCTTGAGGATATTGGCATTCTTGCCCTTGTCTTCATTGAATCTCCCATTGCATGGTTTACTAGCAAGGTTATTGGCTTAATAGCTCTAGCTGAGAGCATTCTTAAAAACTCTTGCACTCCATGCCTAGGGAGCTATGGATCAATTTTTGAGACCTTATTCTTGAGTGTTCTTGAATGTAATGATTCATAGAAGTGTGACACATTTATAGCACACATGGATAATATGAGGGCTCCAAAGAGCACATTCAACTTGGATTCTATTTTTCCTACTCCTATTGATAAAAGTGTTGTGATGGTTGACTTCCCTAAGAAAGTTGAGTTTCCTACATATGACAAATATGATGGTATTGATGATCCCCATGACCATGTTAGGCAATTTTATATCATGATTTTCTCTTTCCACCATGAGGATTCTTATTTAATGAGATTATTCCCTAGAAGTCTCAAGGGACAACCTTTGGAGTGGTTCACTAACCTAACTCCACTAGTCAAAACATTTAAGGAGCTTGTGGAAATATTTGTCCAACATTTTGCCTATAATTTGACATGACCAGTCACCATGCTCAATTTATGCAAGTTAAAACAAAACCAAGGAGAGTCATTTGTTACTTTCTTACAGAGGTGGAGGTGTTTATGCGCAAAATACCCAAGGACAATCCCTGAAGAGGAGAGGATTGATATTATTGTGAGAAATCTGATACCTAAATTAAGGTATGAAGTTAGGAAGTACCCCTTCAGCTCTTTTGATGTTATGGTTGATGTGGCATGTCGCATTGAAGACATTTTAAAAGAACAAGGAATTTTGGCCAAATCAACAAACAATAACAATGGCCAAAACAACAACAACAATCATGGAAACAAGGACAAGAAGAAAAACTATTGGAACAAGAATAAACAGGTGGTCAATGATGGTGTTGTCGACTCACCTCAACCTAAGAATGAAGTCCTTAATCTTTCTAATGTAGTTCAAGCCATGAAGTTACAAGTATCCTCATAACAACAAGCTAGTAAGCCAAAATATCAAGGAAAGTCAAAAATAGAGAAAAGGAAATTTACAAAACTTGGGGATTCCTATGCGGACATCTTTAAGACCCTCATTGCTCATAATCTAGTACAACCCCAAGACCCTTCAAAGTTCCACATTCTAGAGACTAAACCATATTGGTGGAATGAGAAGGCCTATTGTATTTACCACAATGGAATTGGACATGATATCAAAAATTGCTTTAAACTCAAACACCTTGTCCAAGACCTTATTGAGAGTGGGAGGTTGCAGGTGGATTGCTTAACTTCTAATTCAGATCACAAAGCTTTCAAAGAGCCCTTGCCTAAGTACGAGAGAGGAGAAGGTTCTAACAATGACAATAACAAGGGAAAGGCTTCAATAAATTATACCTATACCAAAGCGGACAATGTCATCAATATGCTCGAGATAGTTGAGGAGAATGTTAGCATGATGATAAAGAAGGATTCCTATGAGTATACCAATGATTCAAAACAAGTGCCTTATGATGGACCCGTAGTGATTTTGAGAGGTCCTAACTCATGAAAGGAGTCTTAGCCTCTTCATGCTGTTACTAGGAGTCAAGTTAGCCAATCTCCTGTTGTCATTAGAGGTCACAATTCTGGTAAGCCTAGATAGCCTACATCCAAATAGGTTCCTTCCAAATCAGCTATTGAACCTGAGCTTAACTACAATCTTGTTGACCAATTACAACATAAGCCAGCACAGATTTCTATCTTTGAACTTTTGGAATTGTCCCCAAGACATAAGCATGTCCTTGAGGATGCTTTGCGAGAAGCTAGTGTCCCCAACAACTTAGATGTGGATCAATTCCAGAACATGGTCAACCATTTAGCTAGCCCTCATTTCCTCACCTTTTCAAAAGAAGATGACAAATCCATAAGTCACCCACATAACTTGCCCTTACACATAGAAGTCATGATTCATAAAACTCGTGTCAGGCGCGTGTTGATAGATGGGGGTGCAGGGTTAAACATTTGTACCATGAGTTTTTTGAAGGATTTAGGATATTCTAAAGAGGTTATTAACACAAGGAAAAAGATCACAATCAAAGCATACGATGAAGCAGAAAGGAGTTCTAAAGGACTAGCAGTTTTACCAATTCGTATTGGTCCAGCGGAAAAGGATATTTTATTTCAAATTGTTGATGTTGGACCTTTGGCCTACAATATTTTTCTAGGAAGGCCATGGATTCACAAAATGTAAGTAGTCCCATCAACATACCACCAATGTGTTAAGTTTCATCATAATGGCATAGAAATTTGCATCCCTAGTGATAGTACTTTGTCAGTCAATAACATTTATGCTGGATCACATATACCTTTGAATAGGGAAGCTGACAGTTCTAGTATTTCACTTGAGAAATGCAAGGAAAAGTTTAAGACCCTCAACCTTGGCATGGGAGATTACAAGATTGATTCTTTCACAAAGCTACCAATATCTCCTAGGTCTTATGGAAAACCTTCATCAGATATGAAACCCTCTTCGTCAGCCATGACATTATTTGGAAAGTTTGTTGAATCTTCAGTTCCTATTTAGGAAGAGAAAGAGGAAGTTTCTGTCAAAGATTGGATCTATCATGAGGAAAAATATCAACACAATGAAAATTTTGCTCCTTCACCTAAAGCTTACGGAAGGAGGTACATGTTAGTGAGAAACATGGGATATCTGGGACATGGTCCTCTTAGTCATAGATTGGATGCCAAGTCTGAGCCATTGGATCATGCTTTATTTACATGATGCAACAAATCTACAGTGGGTTTAGGTTTTGAAAATGATAAATAAAAAGACACTATTGTCCTAGCTACCATAGATAGTGATTCTGATTCTAAATACACACATAATCTTGTTAACCAACAAGACATGACAGAAGATTAGGTGCCTTCAACTGATCTCCTTTGGGGAGAACTTCAAAATTTGACAATTGATAGTCCTCCTATCCCAACTGTGATGGATAGTGACTATAGGAATGCTAGATTAGCCATGGAAAGTGTCATCACCCAAGCTACAATGGGTGATGTTGATTCAGGCATTTTAATGGTTCAAAATTGTGTGACTTCTACATCACGAGGCCCAAATGTTGAAGATTCAGAGATAGATTCACATGAATATGAATGGGACTCACTTTTAGATGCAACCCTAGACTTAGATGTTGATGTTATTCAAGCCTATAGTACTCAACCTGACGTAGTTGATGAGCCTAGTGTAGGACTAGAGGATTGGACTCCTCGAATCACCTTAGTGGACAATACTTCGTTAAGTAGGATGAATCCTGATTTGGGTACTTTAGAAGGGAACTTGATAAATTTTGAATATATGGTCACCAAAAATTACACCCATCACATCCACAATATTGAACCAATCATAGACCTACCTATTGTCCACCACAATTTAATTGATTGGTCTCAGATCTCACAAGTGCCACAACTATTGACTTTTCAAAATGACTATGAGATAGCATGTTACCTTGATGCCATCGAGCTATTAGTGTCTTCCACTAGTGAACCAACTACGAGTATGACTAAGCCTGATATTAAGTACCTCAGTCTCAAAATGAAAGAAAAAAAGAAAAAGAATAGGTGTTCTGATGGTGAAAACCACTTTGTGGCAGTATCAAAACCAAAAATAGTAAAAATAAATGACATATCCAAGGGTGAAAACCTCTTCAAGGTGCCTAAGGATGGGGTACTTAATAACTTGCCTAGTTATTTTCAGGATAGATCATCAATGTTGATTGAGCCAACAAAATTAGTTAATTTGAACACAAAAGAAGTTCCTCAAATAGTTCATCTTGCTTAGTCTTTATCAGAAGAAGAAACAAAGGCATATACATAATTCCTACAAAAGAAAAAGATCAACTTCGCATGGACTTATTTAGACATGCCAGGGCTTGACACAAATCTTATAATGCATCACTTATCCATAGCTCCAGGAGTCAAACTAGTAAAGAAAAGACTCAGGAAAATGCATCCACATGTAGCTCTCCTTGTCAAAGTGGAATTAGAAAAACTTTTGAGAGCTAGATTTATCATAGCCATAGATTATGTAGAATGGATCTCAAATAGTACCAGTCTCCAAACATGATGGTTCCATTCGTGTATGCATGGATTTTAGAGATTTAAACAAAGCATGCCCTAAGGATGATTTTCCACTTCCAAATATTGATATGATAGTGGACATGATAGCCGGCTATGAAATATACTCTCTAATGGATGGATTTAGCCGATACAATCAGATTAAGATAGCACCCGAAGATCAAGAGAAAATAGCATTCACTTGTGCATGGGTAACCTATTGTTAGAACATCATGCCATTTGGGCTAAAGAATGCGGGGGCTACCTACCAACAAGCTATGACTACTATATTTCATGACATGATGCATATTAACATGGAAGATTATGTGGATGATACCCTGGCTAAATCAAGAAAAAGGGATACACACCTTACCAATTTGGAAGTAATTCTAGATCATATGGAATAGTTTCAACTCAAATTGAATCCAAAAAAGTGCACATTTGGTGTCACCTTAGGCAAACTTTTAGGATTTATAATCTCAACAAAAGGCATAGAGGTTGATCCCGAAAAGGTCCAAGCAATTTTAGATATGCCACCTCCAAGGAACATTAGTCAGATGCGAAGTCTTCAAGGATGACTCCAGTCTATTAGGAGGTTTATTTCTCAGCTTGCAGACAGAGCACAACCCTTTAATAAGACATTGCATAAGGGTGCTTCTTGTGTTAGGAATGAGGATTGTCAAAAGAGGCTAGATCAAATCAAACAATACTTGGCTAATCCTCCAATTTTGATGCCTCCTATTCCAAGGAAGCCTTTGATCCTATACATTTTAGCTACAAACACTTCCTTAGGGGCATTGTTGGCTCAGTTAGATGAAACTGGAAAAGAAAGGGCCATATACTATATAAGTTGTACTCTTGTATCATATGAGGTCAATTATAATAACATTGAGAAAGCTTGTCTTGTTGTGGTGTTCGCCTCTCAAAAGTTGTGACATTACATGCTAGCTCATACTACACATTTGATTGCTAAAATTGATCCTCTAAAGTACTTACTTAGTAAGGCTGCCGTCACGAGTAGGCTCACCAAATGGATGATGGTACTATCAGAATTTGATATAGAGTACATTAAAAGAAAGGTCATAAAGGGGCAGGCTATTGCAGAACAACTTGTTGATTTTCTAGTTAAGGATAGCATGCCTATACAAGTGGAATTCCCAAATGAACATATACTACATATCACAGCTCACACCTGGAAGATGTTCTTTGATGGCTCTAATATGCAAAATGGGTCAGGTGCAGGAATATTGTTTGTTTCTCCACATGGATATACTATACCAAAGTCACACAAACTACTCTTTCCATGTACAAACAATATCACAGAATATGAGGCATTAACTAATGGTTTGAAGATGGCTATAGAATGGAATATAACTAAGTTGCATGTTTTTGGGGATTCACAATAGATAATAAATCAGGTCAATGAAGAGTATCAAACCAAAGATGACAAGTTAATACCCTATAAGAAAATGGTTGATTCTTTGAGATGCTACTTTACTTTTGTGACATTCCAACAAATCCCTAGGATAGACAACAAAGTTGTAGATGCTATGGCTACATTAGCTTCACTTCTATAATTGGAGCAGCATGAGTCCCCATTTGAGTTCCTGGTGGAAGAACTATGTTACCCTATCTTTGACTCTTCTAAAAGCCATGTCATTTGTGCTCTTGTCACTCATGAGTCTTCTCCATATGGTGCTATCTATTCATATCTTCGTGATGGCATCATCCCTAAATCCTTCAATTGATCTGAATGAAGAAATCTCACCCATAATGCCTCTCTCCATACCCTCATTTTTGGTGACCTATATAGGAGGGATTTCGATGGGATGCTTCTTAGGTGCTTGGAAAAGGAGTAATCCGACCAAGAGTTAGTTGACATCCATGAGGACATTTGTGGTGAACATTCTAATAGTCTTTCCATGGCCCGTCGATTGCTTAGGGTGGGGTATTACTGGCCCACAATGCAAGAAGATGCAGTAGCATTCTCTAAATCTTGAGAGAAATGTCAAAAACATGGAAACCTGATTCATGCTCCAGGTAGGGAGCTAATTCCTTCTATTTCGCATTAGCCATTTCAGCGATGGGCCTTTGACCTTGTTGGGAAAATTCACCCCAACTCATCAGGTGGACATAAGTTTATTATCATAGCTACTGATTATTTCATGAAATGGGTAGAGGCGGTCCCTCTTTCTATCACCTCCAAAAAAATGGTTTCACTCTTCATCCTGAATCACATTATTTGCCAATTTGGAGTGCCTTATGAGATCATTACTGATAATGGGGGACAATTAAAGAACAAAGACCTAAATCATCTATGCAAAAAATTTAAAATCAAACAACATTGGTCCTCTATCTATTTTCCACAAGGAAATGGCCAAGAAGAAGCCTCTAATAAAACCATTCTTAAAATCCTTCATAGGATAGTGCACAAGAATGGTAGGGATTGGCACTTGCAAATCAATCTAGCACTATGGGCTTATAGAACAAGCATTCACACACCTACAGGAGCCACACCTTTTACTCTTACCTATGGCATTGAAGTAGTATTACCCTTGGAAGTAGAGATACCTTCACTTAGAGTCTCTCTCAAAGGATTAATTACAGATGAGGATTATCGCGCCATGAGGTTACAAGAATTAGAACTTCTAGATGAGAAGTGTAAGGCTTCCTTTGATCACATGAGAGTATATCAAAAGCATATGTCCAAGGCATTTAACAAGAAGGTTCACCCTAGGGAGTTTCAAATAGGTGATCTTGTTTTGTGAGAGAATCCTAAGAATCAACAGAACAGAGAACAAAAGGGTAAGTTCAAACCCAATTGGCTTGGACCATACATTATCATAGTAGCTTTTGGTACAGGTGCATATTTACTATCAGATCAAGATGGGGAATAGCTCCCTCAGCCCATCAACATTGTGCACCTAAAGAAGTTCTATCCTTGATCCTCATTTTCTATCAGGGGGCATCCTTTGTACATATTTTATGATCCTAAACAAATACCAAAAAAATCCATATATGATGCTGAAAAAATCCTAAAAAGCATAAAAAGTCCTGAAAAAAATATACAAAAAAATCAAAAAATTCAAAAAATGCAAAAAAATAGAAAATGTGCCTTGGTGAAAACCTAGAAACAGGCACCTTGGTAGCAAAAATCCAAAAAAAGAAAAAAAGAGAAAAATTGCAATAAAATCCAAGTGGTGAAAACCTGGAAACGGGCACTACTTGAGGCCTTTGCACCCTTATTTGTTAGCACACATCCTCAACACTTAGCCACTTTCCATCATGCCTTGACCTTATTTGACTTGGTTTGGAATTGGTCTTCGTCTTTGTCTAGGGGCATAACTGTTAGCATAGGTCCTCTTAGTGTGTTTGTCTCTTGGGGCATTTTACAACAGGTGTTTTTCAACACCACCCCAATAGTATTTTTCAACACTACCCTTGCATCGAGTGTTTCTTAACACTTATCAAAATGTCTTACCCAATAGTCTAAGTTTGATGTGATATTTCCATTGGCAGATGTGATAATCGGAGTTTGACTCTATCGACCAACACACACGCACTTAAACAAACAACTCGCTTGAGATATGTTGACTTTATTCTTCTTTGTGTGCTGTCTATGAGGATTTCTTTGATGAGTGGTCTCTCCCTGAGAAGTTTTTGATGATGCATAGCTAGAAGACTAAGGGTATGAGAACATATTTTATTTCTTTATCTACTTGTGGGTATATTTTGTTGGTCCTAACTATCATGAGCATTTATGCTAGTCTTACTTGACACTATGGATTGACAAGGTATTATCCTTGACTGTTTTGCGAGTGCATGATTCTAGCTATCCTGACTTTTCATATGTCTTGATACAAGCATAATCTTGCCATATTAAACTTAGGTAATCTCACTACACTAGTCATCTTGACCTACATGTCTTCGATGCCTAGGTGAGATTCCCACATATCTATCTGATACAGATCATATTCATATCTGCATAGTTATACTAGTGTGAATTGTATGATCTTACGATGCCACCAAATGCTTGATGATGATAATTAGATGTCTATAAATGTTGTGACCTTGCAAGTCAACCACTTTTCATAGTAGCTTGCATTTTAGGTTCATGATAGTTTAGTTTCGCATCTTTGCATATGGAGAGAGCTCTCCTTTTCATCTTTCATGGACTTGTCAGTCGACTGCGCTCACATCTTCTTTTTCTCGATCATATCTTTCACTCCTTGTCTTTTTCATCCCATACCTATTCCTATTCATCACAAGGGGTTAATCATCTCAATCATATCTATATCTCAAAATGTCATTTTTAGAACTATGAATCTATGTCATATACATGAAAATCTATCTATGAGAGAGAACATACATAAGCACATATATAAACATTTTGAGAAAATAAGACAAGACAATACATAAGACAACTGATACTCATCCCTGATTTCTTGATTTTCTTGATTTAGACATCTTTTGCAAGCTTTTGCTCAAATTTGAGATTCTTATCTCTTACTTTGAATGTGATCCAGAATCGACCTCATATCTGAGTTGTTTTGTGATCCCAAATCGATCTCACATTTCAACTTCATTCTTTGACTACATGTGTTCCCAAATCAATCACACATTATTCAAAGAGGGGCAAATGTATGCACCCAAAAATGGTCGCCTAGACTTTGGGCCCCATTTAGTTGATTTATCAATCCTGAATCATTTTTATCAATAATCAATATTTTCAACATTATCAATTTCTTGGTCAAGTCTTAATTTTGATCATATGTTGAATTTTATCCTATGGGCTAACCATTTTATCCTAAGTCTTTATTTAATTAAAAGGAATATTTCCTCCTCTTTTTATTAAATAAAAAGCCCACCTTTTCTTCTTATCCTAAGTTGCACAAATAAAGCATTATTCTTATTTTATAAAAAATAAGAAAAGCACTTTTTGTCTCATATGGACACAAAAGTCAACTCTTATTTTCCTATTGGAGGAATCTTGTGCACATGGATTGAGCTTCTATTTTTCTCCATCATTGATTAAGTCTTTTGCCTCTTAATCTCCACCGTCCATTGATTTTCATTTCCTATAAAAGAAGAGCTCTCTTCTTCATTTGCATATTCATCTTTTATGCTAATGTTATGCTACAGGTTTTCTAAGTCATTTGGAGCTCTCTTTGAAGACACTCTTGCATCCAAGCTTTGAAGACATTGTTGCATTCCATAGTTCTCATATTTTCTTTCATAGTTCCATAATCATGGCATATTAGCTTAGTTTCCTTTTATGAAATAGATTTAGCTTACATAGCTTAATTAGGGGTTTGTAATCCATTACTATTTCCTTTCATAGATTAGTTGCATTGTACCTCATTTTGATAGATTAATCTTGCATATTCATACTAGTTTTCATTGCATTGCATACTTTGATTCAATTTGGGGATATTGGCATTGTTGCCCTTGTCTTTGGATTTGAATCTCTCATTGTGTGGTTGACTAGCAAGGTCACTAGTTTGTAGCTCTAGCTGAGAGAAAATTTATCATAGTCCCTTGTAACTCCATGCATAGAGAGCTATGAGAAGGTTTGTGAGGCCTCATTGTTGAGAAAACTTGCAAGTAATGGTTCATAGAAGTGTGGTCACTTTTACACCATACACCTACTATGCCCATAGCTAATGTACCCACAATGGTTACCAAAGGGTTAGAGGCCATCAAGGTATAGCCTACAGGTGCTCAAGATTTAGCACCTATAGTAGAAGCACAATCAGAGGTAGACAAGTCTGCGCCCATGATAGAGTCACTCAAGGACACCACCATTATCATTGATAATGTGGAGATAGCCATGGCGGCCTCAAGTAATGATTTGGAAAAATTTGGGGAAGCTTTTATGAGCACACAAGAAGCTAAAATCTTATGTAGTTCCACTCCTCCCAATCAACAACAAGAAATTTTGATTGAACACATCACAGAAAAAGAAGAAGAAAAAGAAAAGAAAGAACAAGGAAAAGAAAAAATAGAAAAAGAAGAAGAAAAGAAAGAAACAGAAAAAGAAGAAGAAAAGATGGAACAAAAGAAAGAACAAGAAAAAGAAAAAGAAGAGAGTAATGAACCATTAGTTGAACTAGCCAAGGTAAAACAAGAAGTGATGGATAGCACTCCCATCACTCCCTCCTCAACATTGTTGTCAAGTTTGACACCTGACACATCCAGTTTGGACTCATGGAGAGAAGAAGACCTGATTAAGTTTAGCGTCTTAGCTATGGAGAAGGAAAAGGAAAAACAAGTAATGAGAAATCCTCTCCTTATGGAATCAATGAGCATACTAAACAGTTTGTTTCCTATGGAGAAGAAAGTGTCTAAGGTACACTTTGTTGATGATGTAAGTACAATCATTTCTCAATTCAAAAGTAATTTCTCAAGCCTTGAAGAATCTACATCCCTATTTGCAGAAGAAAAGTACCTAAAGAAAACATTGAGTTAACTAATGAGAAACTTTCCACTAGATTTGAATTCACTAAAAGCTGGTCAAGCATCCCTAAAAGAATTTGCAGATCAAGGAAGAAAAATCATTGTAGATTGCATGGATTAGGATAGGCTTATTGGTGCCCATCTGAAGAAAATAAAAGAGGTAGAAGATATGATTGAGCAGGTCAAGAGTTTAGTAAAAGATCCATCAGTTGATATAAATATGTGCAACAATGTTTAGCAAGGTCAAATTGATAAGATTGAGGAGGAAAAAGAGATTTCAAAGATCAGGGCAAGGCAGACTTAGCTAAGGAATGCTCTTGCACCCTCATTAGACATACTTGATCAAAACATCAAGGACATAGATGTCACAATAGAAAATTATGATCATGGTCCCAACAATGACTTGGAGAAGATGGAGAAGCTATAGTATGCTTTATGTTCCCATCTCCAAATTGTAAATTCTTTGATCACTTTTTGGAAGAAGGAGATCCAAAACCTAAAGATAGCATACCTGAATGTTTTCCCTTAGTATGTGTAAATAAAGTTTTTTGATACACCTTTGTTATTAATGTCAAAGGGGGAGTTGTGCATAGAATATGGATTATAATATATATAGGGAGATATAAGATTATGTATAAGAAATGTATAGAAGACAAAAAGTTTTTGTGTTAAGGGACAGTTAGAAACTTGGCCATATTCCTTTGTTTCCATCAATGACAAAGGGGGAGATTGTTGGAAAGTTGGATATACTAGTGCATATGACTTGATATAGTGTTGTCATTATGACAATAAAGTCATATATTAGTTTGGAGTCAGTGCACTTGATGTAAAGATCAGAATTCAATCAAGTGTTGAAGACTGGACAATATACAGAGTTCCTGTAGCTTAGAGCATCAGCGCACATGTGTATAGAAGAATTATGGTATGCACCCTAGAAGTTAAGTTAGTTAGACTATACTCATGCTTTATCTATGAGCACATAATCAGATGTTGAAAGATGAGAAAGATATAGTCAGTGGAAGTTGCACAGCCAATATGTGCCAGCAGAGAACAAAGCTTGGAGCCGACAATTAATATTTTGGTTTGGGATTATAATGTAATGTTGTAAAGGCTATGCACCCATTGTATTTAGGTTTTTGACATGTTTATATGTTTAATTGTAAGCACTCTTAAGAAAATCATTTGGAAGCATTATTTGTAATAGGTTATAGGGCCGACCTAGATGTTTATTTTGTATGAGCGTATAAATATAAGATGCACCCATTGTATTTGGCATGGAAGTCAAGATAGAGTTATAAGAAGAAGAGAAGAAGTATGCAAAGATAGTATAAGATGTATTAGAGCTTTACTAGAGGTCAAAGCATCAGTGCATCAAAGTAACTGATCTGACAAGTAGTGTCACAGTGACAGTTCATCCAGCAAATATAGTGTTTATTTAAGATCAAAAGGTTGTAGCCTTCACCATTTGAGCAATGAGCTCTAGGATAGTGAGTCCACTCCCCTAATAGGGATTATTGTAAAAGACTCCTAATAGGGTCCAACCCTTAACAAGGTCTATTGTACTTAAAGCATTGTAAAGCAACTCCTAATAGGGTTAAGGATCTTCTAACAACGATCAAAAAACACTAGTGTAGAATATTAGTGGGTGTCAATTCCCACCAAGGTTTTTACCTATTCGGGTTTCCCCGTAACCATATTGGTGTCATGTGTTGATTTCATGTTTCATGTTTATGTGAATGTTTAATTCAGTACCTAAGCATTTAAGTTCAGTATAAAGATTAAAGTGAAAAGTTAAATGCAGTGAACACTGATTCAACCCCCCCCCTCTCAGTGTTCCCATTCCTAATAGCATCATATGGGTATAGAATTCAATTATGTTATGTCTCCAAATAATTTTGACCATGATGCTTGTTATCTCTATTTGAGAATTTAAGGTTGTCATTAGTATCAAAGCTTATCAAATATATCAGTCAGTCACTTATATTAACTCAGTCGGTAAATACAAGCATCATGATCTAGTCAGTTTACTCTTTACACTGGGCATACAATAGTTTTACCAAGCATCAAACACTGACACCAAGTGTTAGTATAATCACCAAGTAATTTATATAGTGTTTACCAAGGATCATAGAAAATGGAATAGTAATTAGGAATGGCACATTCTTCTATGCAAACGGTTACAACAGAATCAAAAAATGTTTTACCAAGATTGAGGATCATTTATTGTTTTGATATTCATTAAATGCAATGAAGATCTTTTGTAAATGTTTGATCTAGGTCATTTTTATACACCGTTGATCTTAGGGTTTTGTCTAAGATATTGTAACATAATTTTGTTAAGCAACATAAAGTAGTATGCTATATAATTGTATGTTTACACCATTTTGATGGTAACTGATGTATGATCAAAGAACCACTTGAAGCACTTGCCTAACTTCAAGATTATCAATTGATAGAGAAGAATAGTATTTAGAGTTTATCAGATTAAGGAAGAATAAGATTAGGCTACCGAGCAATTCAGAGTAGAGATTCATCATAGTAAAGGTGATATACATTCAGTTTTTTATTGATTTGTATCATAAAATCTAAGTTGTCATTAGCAGATAGATACCTATTGCTTTCTAACAATTGTAATAGAGTTTTGGTTAAATCTCTTAATAGAGTAGACTTAACAGTCTTTTGTAAATCTCTTAATCAAGTACACACTCAAGAAGTGTTGTTAAAATCCTATCACTAGGTAGATCTAACTAAACTAATATGTTACTCCTAACATGGTAAGATCACCAGAATTGATCACTACTTGTAGACCTAATAGGAAAACCTTTTCTATCTATAGTAGTGAAGAATTTGTGGGTGTCATCCCCACCACAGTTTTACCTTCTAACAAGGGTTTCTGTGTTACCAAAATACTTTTGTTATGGGACTGTTTTATTGTTGATTTCATGTTATTTACTTTTACAAGTTGAATGGATGAATGGTACATGCAGTAGATACAATTTATTTTGCAAGGTTACTATTGTTTACTATTTCAGATCTGAAAGATTGAAGTTTTAAAGTTTTTGAGGGCACTGATTCACCCCTCCCCTCTCAGTACCCTATCTCTCCTAATCGAATAATTGGTATCAGAGCCCAATTCTCTTATTGGACAGTTTAACCATTGAAGGGTAAAGATCTAAGTCATGGAGAGGTATAAGTTAGATAAGACCATTGAGAATCATAAGATTCAGATGCAGATGTTTGTTGAGAAATACAAGAAATCCAAGGAAGGACTAAAGAAATTACTAGTTGAAATGAAGAACCTAACTATTCTACAAAATTAGATTAGATACCATGAAGAAGTGATTGAGGATCTATTTGATCACATTGGATCTAGTTCTAGAAGTGTTTCTGATGGATCTGAAAGCATAATCTCTAATTTGTCTGAAAAGAACCTTCACTTAATTGAACAAGTGAAAGCATTGCAAATCGGTCAGGAATAACAGATGGTGAGAATGGTAGAGACAATGAACAATGCTAGACAGGCTAAGCAAGAAAGGAATCTAGCTATTGAAGACCAAAGATAGATAACTGATCAACTTCAAGCAAAGGAAAGTGAGATTTAGAGACTCACCAATTGTCATTTTCAAATATCTAATCAAATGGTGACTGTGAATCAAGAGGTCAATCGATTAAATGTACAATTGTAAAGAAGACTCAAGAAGATGTTGCAAGACTCAGAGAAGATAATGAGAAACTAAGAAATGAAGTGAAAACTCAATAGTAACACAATGAAATGAAGAAATTGGCTGAGGATAATTCTAAGAAGATTGATGACTTTCTTATCAATGAAGGATGATTTGGAGGCAGAGCTAACCTAGGCTATACTAGGGAAGGAGAATCATCACAAAAAGCTGAGCAAGCCAACAATAGTCAAAGTAAAAGGCCAAAGATGTTGTCATGTTATCACTGTGGCAAACCAAGACATACTTTGAATGTGCATAGAAGTAGAGCACAAGGTAAACCTCCAGTCACTCCTAAATTCAATGGATATTGTTACTATTGTGGAAAATATGGTCATCAAGCTTATGAATGTAGAGCTAAATAGAATGCTAACAATACTACTATGGAGAATTTATATTATACTTGTAATAAACATGGGCACACTGCACAAGAGTGTACAAAAAAAAATGAAGCAAGTATGGACTCTAAAGTAGAAGACTCAATGCAAGCCTTATCAACCAAAGAGACAAGGTAATTCTTATGTTTGGGATTACAACACATGGGCTAACTGTATTGCATGTGGTAGATATGGGCACATTGCAGCAAACTGTAACAAGAAAAGATGGGCTAGACAATTAAGAAGTTGGACAAGCACTGGAATGGCTTGTATGCATTGTCATAAGGTCGATCATCTAAGCAATTACTACAAAGACCGAGCACCAAAAGAAGGTCATGTATTTGAGAGTGGAAATACTATAGCAGATATCATGAGAATAAGGAACACTATGTGGAGAAAAGCATATAATGAGAATGCTAAGTCAAGCAATGTTGTCAATGAAACCTCGTACACTAGATTGGGTGACATCAGTACTTCCACCAAAGGTGATATAGGTATGTATGGAACTAACATTTCAATAAAGCATACTTGAATAGGATAAAATATGGATGGGGTCCTAGAACAATGATTTGCACATAAAAGAGACCCCAAAATTAATATTTTACACTTACATTTGAATTGTATTGATAACGAAAGTAAGTGTAGATGACTAATATTGAAATGGAGAGATAAAGGTACCTACCTCTGAAAAAGAACCTGCTAAAAACACTGTCAAATAGTCTCAGAAATTGTTGATTCCGGATTCTTAAACTGAAACTGTGAGATCTACAAAACCCAAAAATCTTTTTCTGAGGTCAGGTTGTCTCTGCCCTAGGTCAGGGTCGAGGTCATCTCTAACCTGGGTTGAGGGTGAGGTAGTCTCTAACCTAGGTCGGGGTCTAGGTCATCCTTGACCCAACTACTCTGATGGAAATTATGTTTGTGGATCTCAAAAGTTCATCGAAAAGGGTATCCAGATCTGCACTTCAATTCATGGGCCTATAATTGTACCTACAAGAAAAATGGTTTTGTTGTTTGTTTGGGGGTTTTGCCTTCATGAAACCCTAGTTTGGAATCAACCTTAATATTGAAATTGAAATAGAGAATGCTAGCAAGTAGTAGAAGTAGATCTAACAATGAAGCTATGACATTCAATAGATATGCAATTGTATTTCAAATGTAATCAAATATGTTAATATGAAAGCTTGGACATAACATTAACAAATTTCAATCTAAACCTCCATGATTGTATGCTCGGAATCCACCTTGAGAGAAGAATTAATAGATCTTGAAGATGAACAAAAGTATCTTGAAGGAAGATCACACCATCATGATGGCTAGATCTAGGGTTTGAATGATGAATCTTGAATGCTTGAACCAAATCCCTTCAATGGCTTGAATGCTTAAATCCTTGATCTTTAATGGAGAATTTGGATGGAGAAGAGGACTTGAATTCTTGAATGGATTCTTTCTTGATCACCTTGCTTGAGAGTGCTTGAGCATGAAAACTTGATTGAGAAAATGAGAGAGGAAGGCCTCCTTTTATAGTGAACTAGGGCACAATCCTCTAGAGTGGCCACCTTGGAGAATTAAATCCAAATTAGGTCATAACCTTTAGAAAATATACCTAGATTAAATTCACTTTAAGGATTTACCATTTTGAAACCCGAAATGGCTGACCCGGAGGTGGGAAAATAAATATCCCTGAAACCCGACACCCAGAAATCAAGGAAATTTGAAATCTAGATAGGGGTCAAGGATGAGCTCAACACTGACCTAGGTCAAGGTTGAGGTCAACTTTGATCTATAAAGGTTGACTTTGACCTTTTGGTCAAAAACCTCAAGATCCTAACCCAAAATGCTAGGAAATGTAGATATGGAGTGAAAATAAAGGTCAGATAGAAGTAGAATGGGGGGAGAAATCTAGATCTAAGAAAAGAGCTAATCAAGGTGCTTGACATGACCCCAAAGTACTTACTCAAAGGGCTAAACACTCTTAACATGTAAGTGCTTCCATTTTAAGACAATATAATACTATACATATAGTTCCTTAAATATGATAAGTAAATTCCAAATCTGCATGAATAAAGATGTATTATGGTGCATATGTAATGAGCTGATAAAGTCATATAGTTAGTAAAAGTTAGACTGAGCTTTGGTTACCCATCGGTAATCACTATTCAAGGTTAACCGAGCATACATATCAACTGAGGAAGAAATTGCATGTTAACCGAGCTAATGAGAGTTTATAGTTGTCACCAAGCTAACAGCTGTCATGAACCGAAAAGTAGGTCAAGCATTTATTGCATAAATTTTTTAGTGGTAATTCAAAAAATCTATAAATAGATAGAAGTGTTAATCATTTTTTTCACAAAGCAATTGAGAAGAGTAAAGATTTCACAAAGAGAGTTTGAGCTAAATATTTCTTAGAAAGATTCAAAGCTGCTATAGATTGAACCGACATCACTCTTCATTGATTCTGAGTAATTTTACTTGCTACCAAACACATTCTTAACTTACTTTGTTTCCAAAACCCTAAATCAAGCTATGGCATTGATATTGACTGAAAGAAAATTGCAAAGTGTTGAGGAAGAGGTAAACCTGATAGTTACAACAAATTTTGATGAACCTAAGTACAAACCACACCCTAAAATTATATCTCTAATGGATTCAGCGGGCACTTTTTCTAGCATCCCACCTAGGCTTTTGTTAACTAAAGACATATGATCATACATTCACTGTAAGATTGGGGAAGTAGGATATTTTGAGACTATTGTTGTGTTTCAACAATTGTGTGGCAATGATGGGAAGCTAAAACTAGAATTTAACCAGATTTAGAAAATAGGTCTGTTAGGTGCCACACATTTTTTGTACAAATTCAAGACATAATGGATTAGAATTGTATCGAGTCGATACCATGATGGGAAGCTCTGGTTGGATAAACTAGTTGTGGTCTCAAAGAAAATGATAAGTAGGGTTACTAGTTATCCTAAAACCAACAAAGCAAAAGCTTTTCAGAGCTCATCCTGAGTTGATGTTGAGAAGAATACTGGAGCAACATGGGATTGTTGTGCACTAAATATTTCAACAATCAAAGACCTAGTAGTAAAATTTATATCACATGTAGTTGGGTAAAAAATATTTCAGTCGAGTAGGTTAAATAGCGTAGCTTGCAGTGCAGTTGACATGGCATACAAGATTATAAAGAAAGATCACTAGGTAGATCTTGCAAAGGTATTGTTAACACAATTATAGGAGAACATGAAGACAATAATGTCATAGAAGATAAACACATGTAAGTTTGGTTCACTCCTTGTTTGTTTGTTTTTCTATCTACAAAAGTACTTTCCTGGAGTTGGTGAAATGAACTGGACAATAGATAAACTGATAACTGTATAGATTTCTGAGTTATTAAATAGTTTGGGAGATGATATGAACAAATTTTTAGATGAATATTTTACATATTTTAGAGCTAAGATGAATATGAGAAGTAGGATTCCAAATGAATTGGTCAAGAAATTTTAGATGGATATTTGTTTCCTGGTAGACACCGACCACACTATGATAAAAGCAATAGAACCTAGTGTATCATCTTAAAATGGAAGCACTTCCATGTTAAGAGTGTTTAGCCCTCCAAGTGAGTGGTCTAGATAATGTCAAGCACCTTGAATCAACCATTTTCTTTGATCTGACTTTTTCTTCTCATTCTGCTTTTGTCTGTCCCTGTTTTCAATATATTTCTGCATTTCCTAGCATTCTAGGCTGGGGTCCTGAGGTTTTTGACCTCAAGTTCAAAGTCAACCTTGAGCATCAAAGTTGATCTTGACTCTAACCTAGGTCAAGGTCAAGCTTTACTTTGACCTAGGGTAGAGTCAACCTCATCCTTGACCCCCAGTTCAAATTTCAAGTTTTTCTAATTTCTGGGTATCGGGTTTCAGAAAGATTCTTTTTCCTGCTTCTGGGTCGGCCATTTTAGGTTCTGAAATGGTAAATCCTTAAATTACATTTAATATGGGCCCATTTATAGGGGTTAAGGTTAATTTGGATTTAATTCTCCAATATTAGCCTTCTCTAGAGGTTTGTGCCCTAGATCACTATAAAAGGAGGCCTTCCTCTCTCATTTCATCCATCTCATTCCTTCATGCATCAAGCACTCTCAAGGAGACATTGGTGATCAAGTTTTGGAAATCAAGTTCTCTCTCAAGAAAGATCAAGCATCCATTAAAGCATTCAAGCCCTCTTCTCCATTCAAGTTCTTCATTGAAGATCAAGGATTCAAGTATTCAAGCCTTTGAATGAATTTGGTTCAAGCATGCAACATTCATCATTCAAACCCTAGATCTAGCCATCACGGTGGTGTGATCTTCCTTCAAGATCCTTCAATTCATCTTCCAGATCCATTCATTCTTCCCTCAAGGTGGATTCCAAGCATACAAACATGGAGGTTTAGATTTACATTTGTTAATGTTATGTCCAAGCTTTCATATTAACATACTTGATTACATTTCAAATACAGTTGCATATTTATCAAATTGCATAGCTTCATTATTAGATCTACTTCTACTACTTGCTAGCATTCTCCATTTCAATTTCAATATTAAGGTTGATTCCAAACTAGGGTTTGACCAAGGCAAACCCCTTAAACAAACAACAAAAACCCTCTTTTTCTTGTAGGTACAAGTGCGGAACTACAGATCTGAGCTTGGATTTGGATACCCTTTTCAATGAACTTCTGAGATCTACGAACAAAATCCAAGTCACCCTTTAGAATAAAAATGTAGCCTTTGACCTTTTATTAGGGTCAAAGACTACCTGTTGTTAGAAAGATAAAATATTTCTAGGTTTTCTTCATCTTGTCATTTCTAGTCTGAAATTGGTTGCATAATTTCCTGAAAGTACACACAAACATCAAAAATTGGCATTTTCCAGATCTGCCCTATTTTAAGGTTAGTATTTCCTTTTTAATTATTTTATATTTCAAGAACAACTCCTTTATAGGTAAATATAAGGTTTTCTTCCTCTTTCACATTCTCCATAGATTGATTCGATTGTGCATTAACCTTTTGGTTGATCAATTTGGATCTCTCCTTTGGGAATTTGGATTTAGAAGTAGATCTCATATTTCCCCAATTACATTTTAGGGTGAACCCTATTTCATCCTATTCATTTTGGTTAACCCAACAAGCTTACTCTCTTTCTTTTTGGTACTAGATTGCCTTTTATTAGATCTAGTTTATGCCCTTGCATTTATATTCCAAAAAAAAAAATTGCAAAATTTCTTCAAAAATACAAAAACATTTACATTGCTTTGTTGAATTAGATGCTCTATTGTGTTTGATTTCCTTTTCAAATTTCATTTGAATACACTTGGATATATCTAGATCTATTTGTTATCATGTTTCACAAGTTGTTTCAAATGTTTTCCAAAACTTTTGGGATTACACAACATCCTCCTCTTACCTTACCATTGCATGGCGTTACACCTAGCAAGACTTCATATAGTGCATGTGATGTTGCTTTTGAATTACCTTATAAGGATATATTAGAGAAAGAAGATTACCTTAATCTATATCTCCATCATATTTCTCTTTGTGGAGATGAGTTGAGGATTGATGTTAATTCTTCTCCTAATAGATGTCCTTCTTCCCCCTCTAGGGATCAAGCTTTAATGACTTATGACACTCCTACAATGCGCTTAATGGATAGGGATGATAATCCTCCTATTTGGGATGAACCTTTGGATTTGGATGTTGATTACTCTATTCCTCATGAAACTATTGTGGATAATCCTCCTATTTGGGATGAACCTTTGGATTTTGATGTTGATTACTCTCTTCCTCATGAACCCATTGTGGATAGTTCTACTTTTTGGGATAAACCCTTGGATAAATACATTGATTTATCCCCTCCTTGTGAAGAAATTTTGATACAAGCAGATGACATATTCTCTAAAACACACTTCCCTTATGTGAAAGAAGATGACATTATAAATCCTACATCTCCATTTTGGATTCCTTCTAGTGATGAGGCATTAGCAAAGAAAGATACGAATTCCCTTAATGCTCTTACTCTTAGTGGTGATCTTATGGGAAATCAAGATCCTACCTTGCAGCCTTCTTACCATAATATTACTTATATCTATTCAAACTCTTTTCCAACTGTGGTTCCAAGTGTTCCTCAGGTGGTGTCTTCCATTCATATCACTTCCTACACTTTTACTAGTGTTCCTAATTTTCCTAATCCTAATCCTATCTTTCCTCATCTGATTCCTAATTCTCCATCTGTTATTCCTAGTTCTTCCCACACTTATGTTGATGTTCAAACTATGGTTCGATGTGAAAAGATTCTTCAAAATACCTTCTCCATATTATCCAATCCATAAAGATAAAAGAAAGGAAATTTCTCCTTTGAGATTTCTTCATAATTTTACCCCGCATTTTGATATAACATAGATCTTTTCCCCTCTAGACTGGGGGGTATGAGGTATATTTCTTCTTGTCTTTTAGAATCCATTATGTTCCTACTTTGAGCTTAATTGGTTATTCTTTCATTCATCTTGATGGTTTGTATTGTGATAGCTTTTCATCTATTTCTTTCTTCTATTATTCAAGATATCTTTTCTAGGACATGTATTTTGCAAATTTATCCCTTGCCTTTCAGCCCTGGAGGGAAAGGTTCTCCCTTCTTTCTTTTTATCCAAGGAACCACTTTCCTTAGTTTAGTGGAATTTGTTTATATTGCAATATTATTTCATCATATTGACAGTTTTTTTGACTATGGATAACCTTCTTACAAGAGAAGTTGTTGTCCTAAGTCATCACTTCTTCTCTATGTTGCAAATTATGTTCTTTATAAACTCTCACCCTTGCTTGGTGTTGGAGTTGTTTTCCTCATTTCAAAGATTCCTCTTCCTCTTCCTTTCAAGGGGCTTGATGATTGAATCTTTTTTCCTTCCTTTTGAAAGATGATATTTTATCTAAAGCACTCTTCTTTGGTGGGGGTCTTTTTGATAAGATCTCTTTCATTTTGAGGATCCTTTTCCATGAGTGACATATCCTTTTCATGATTATCTACACTCTTGGATGTAGGGGTAAATATCCATCACTAGGAATATGGTGTACATTGTTGTAAATAGGATATATCCTTGCATTGTGAAGTAGGTATCCTCTTCCATCTTTGTTCCTACACTTGGGGGGCAAGGATGCCATCTCCTTCTTTTTTATCTTTCTGGGATTCACCTTTTTCCTTGGTTAAGCAATATTTATCTATTATGTGATATCCAATCATACATGAAAATTTTGGTTTGCATTGAAGATCTATGTCCTTCATAACAACCTCTTTTATTTTTTGACATTGGGTTTCTATGGTTGATATATCTCTCACTTTGGAAACTGAACAGTGTGCTATCCCTCACAAGGGTTACTTTTTCACTTCTTGCATGATATATCTTTGCATTCCTCCCTTCCATGGCCTCATAGGAGCTATGACCTTCTTGGCTTGGACTGGGTTTTGTTTGTGGATATTGTCTTGATGTTGAAGAAGGCTTTATCCTAGTTCTTTTATTTCCTTAACATGTCAAAATAGTATTTTTTCCATATTAAGGAGGGGGCATATATAGGGTCTCCCTTGTACTATAGTTTTTAATGTTTATATGCTAAATCTCAAAAGGTAATGCAAATAAGTTGCTAAATCCTGAAGAGACACACATTTTCAATTTCAAACATGCTAAATCTTGGAAGGTAGTGCACATAAGTTGCTAAATCATGAAAAGACATGCATTTATATGCTAAATCTTCCAATGGAAATGCATATAAGTTGCTAAATCCTGAGGAGACATGCATTTTCAATATGCTAAATCCTAGAAGGTAACGCACATAAGTTGCTAAATCCTAAATGGACACATATTTTCAAATTTCAAATATGCTAAATCTTTTGAAGGTAATGCACATAAGTTGCTAAATCCTGAGGAGACATGCATTTCATATTCATAGTGATATAGGAGGGTGGATCTATGAGTATTCTAGAAGACATATTACAATTGCAAGCACAGTTTATGGGTGAACCTGTTGTGCTCTCCCTCTAGGGTGATTCATGGTAAGGTGGGCATCTTCATAGGTGAGGTAATCACTCTTTTCCCTTTCTCTCTCTTTTCTTTCATGCTAGAAGGACTAGATCATGAAGCTATGTTATTTATAGTATTGCTCTTGTCTTTCTTATGTAATCATTTATACTTTTTTGATAGCTTTCCAAATATGATATTAGTATGAGAAATATTTCTTAGCAAGGTTTTTTATGCTAATTGATTTGGGTTATTTGTACTAACCCTTGTTCTTTTTGGAAACCTCGTGCATGTATTTTGAGTTAGAATCCTTAGTCTAAGGGCTTGTTCCCTTAGCTAAGTGTTATTTTATTTCTTTGTGAATCCACTAGGATCTCCTCTTTCTTCTCCTTTACCAAGAGTTTGCATCGAGTCCATACTCTTGCTAAAGTGGGGGCTTAATGTATCATCTTAAAATGGAAGCACTTCCATGTTAAGAGTGTTTAGCCCTCTTAGTGAGTGGTCTCAGTAATTTCAAGCACCTTGAATCAGCCCTTTTCTCAGATCTAACTTGTTCTCCTAATTCTACTTCTACCTGTCCCTATTTTCAGTATATTTCTATATTTCCTGGCATTCTAGGCTAGGGTCCTGAGGTTTTTGACCTCAAGGTCAAAGTTGACCTTGAGGGTCAAAGTTGATCTTTATTCTAACCTAGGTCAAGGTCAACCTTGACTCTAACCTATGGCAAAGTTAACCTCCTCCTTGACCCCTAGTTCAAATTTCAAGTTTTTCTGATTTTCGGGTATCAGGTTTTGGAAAGATTCTTTTTCCCACCTCCAGGTCGGCCATTTCAGGTTCCAAAATGGTAAATCCTTAAATTGCATTTAATATGGGCCCATTTCAAGGGGTTAAGGTTAATTGGGATTTAATTCTCTAATGTCAGCCTTATCTAGAGGTTTGTGCCCTAGATCACTATAAAAGGAGGCCTTCCTCTCTCATTTCATCCATCTCATTCCTTCATGCATCAAGCACTCTCAAGGAGACATTGGTGATCAAGTTTTGGAAATCAAGTTCTCTCAAGAAAGATCAAGCATCCATTCAAGCATTCAAGTCCTCTTCTCCATTCAAGTTCTTCATTGAAGATCAAGGATTCAAGTATTCAAGCCTTTGGAGGAATTCAGTTCAAGCATGCAAGATTCATTATTCAAACCCTAGGTCTAGCCATCATGGTGGTGTGATCTTCCTTCAAGATCCTTCAATTCATCTTCAAGATCCATCCATTCTTCCCTCAAGGTGGATTCCAAGCATACAAACATGGAGGTTTAGAATTACATTTGTTAATGTTATGTCCAAGCTTTCATATTAACATACTTGAGTACATTTCAAATACAATTGCATATCTATCAAATTGCATAGCTTCATTGTTAGATCTACTTCTAATACTTGCTAGTATTCTCCATTTCAATTTCAATATTAAGGGTGATTCCAAACTAGGGTTTGACCAAGGCAAACCCCTCAAACAAACAACAAAAACCCTATTTTTCTTGTAGGTACAGGTGTGGAACTATGGATCTGAGCTTGGATTTGGAAACCCTTTTTGGTGAACTTTTGATATTTGTGAACAAAATCAAAGTCAACCTTTAGAATAAAAATGTAGCCTTTGACCTTTTATCGGGGTCAAAGACTACTTGTTGTCAGAAAGATAAAAGATTTCTAGGTTTTCTTCATCTCAAAATTTCCAGTCTGAAACAAGTTACAAAATTGCTTGAAAGTACACACAAACATCAAAAATTGGCATTTTCTAGATCTACCCTATTTTGAGGTTAGTATTTCCTTTTTAATTATTTCAGATTTCAAGCACAACTCCTTTATAGGTAAATATAAGGTTTTCTTCCTCTTTCAAATTCTCCGTAGATTGATTTGATTGTGCATTAACCTTTTGGTTGATCAATTTGGATCTCTCCATTGGGAATTTGGATTTAGAAGTAGATCTCAAATTTCCCCCATTACATTTTAGGGTGAACCCTATTTCATCCTATTCACCTAGAATAAAGTGGCTAGCACCAATGGGCTATGAAATGAATTATGATTTCGGTCTGAAATCAATCATAGCACTGCTAGCACTACCGAAGGACACAAAGGTCAAAAGGTTTGGAACCTTTGAAGAAACAAAGTCAAGAATTAAAATTGGTCATGTCATCGGTAAGATGACTAGGAAAGCAAAGAAAATGAAGAAATTTTTGTCTGTGAAATTTAGAGATGTTTCTGACTCATCAGAGGAGTCACTGGTTGAGGCAGCAACTGAAGGTCAATTACTGTTGACTGACAAACCTTATGATAGTGAGAATATCAAGTCAGAAAAGGAGAAAGACTCTACACTAGTTCCTCCCACTAAAGCTCAAAAGAAGAGGTAGTTTCTAGTACAAATAGGTACACATACAAGATCATCAACTACAGCTTCACCACCACAAAAGAAAGGAGCAATAAAAATCACAAGGCCTAGGGCTGCTACACCTACAAAGACCTATGCAAAAATAAACACTAAGGTTGTAGATGCAGCATCAAAGAAAAGGAAAAGGTTAATAAGAGGTAAGGAAGACCTTGAGGATGAAGAAACTGAAGATGACAATAATCAATTCAAGGTGGTTAGTCATAAGGTAAGATCAATTGATGAGATTATTGAAGATATAATTGAGAATGGAGATCTTGCAGATCTAGAACTTAGTAGATTTGACAAGATGTCAAATGAAGACCAAACCAAAATTGAGGAGATAGTAATCCAAATGATGATAAAATTTAAAAGGTTTCCATTATAATTTGAACTCTCACTACCGAAGGAATTAGATGACAGAATAAATCAGAAATGGGCTTATGTACTAGACAATGAGAAGAAAATGAGAGAGTAATCTCTAGTCTGAGCAGCCCCACATCTAAGCCCTATAGAAATTGATGAACACATGACAAATTATCATCAAAGATTCAAAGTGAAAAACCAAGCTATGTTAATTTTGGATGAGAAAATGGCTGATGTAGATGAGACTGTTCATGCCTTATGGACTTCAATTTTAAAAGCCAAAGAACAAGCTGAGAAAAATGCTTTTATGAATCTATCTAAAAAGAGATAAAAGTCCAAAGGTAAAAGTATCTATATTGATGATAGTGTAAATAGGAAGTTAAAGGACATAGATGTATCAATCACCAAGGTAATTAATACTAAAATTGCACAAGAAATCAAGGACAATGTACAGGATACAGTGAATCTAGTAGTGATTCAAATTGAGGAAACAAATAATAAGGATTTACTCATTGAGGACATCACAAAAGATGATCCTAATGATAGAAATGATGATGATGATGTGAATAATGCACCTAACACTACATAAGATGAAGCACAAGCTACTGAGTGTGCATTTCCATCATTACCGGGTGAGCTTCCTATTCTTGTTGAAGCTGTTGAAATTATTTCATAGGAACAACCTGAAGGCTCTAACCCCAAGCAATCTAAAGACACAATAGGGGAACATAGCACCAAGATACCTATAGAGGCAAATAAGCCTGAAGGAAAAGAGGCCACTAAAATAGAAATGAAGTCATAAGAAGAGCCTAAGGCAACTGACGTCATCCCACCTGACACCACATCTGAGGCTCCACCTCATTCAACTGACACATAGGTTATCAAGGAGAAAAAGAAGGAAGATAGTGTGTCAACCAGGTAGAACACACCGAGGGGAGAAGACAAAGATATTGTAACAATTGCCAAGAGTTCACCACAGGAACCAGTGAAGAAAAAGAAAAAGAAAGGAAAAGGGTTGGTCACCCTAGATGAAGTTATTGTGATACCTAAGTGTGACCCAACGACCCTTAGCCCTGAAGAATTGAGAAAATATGGGGAGTTATGTACCAGAAAAGTGGCACAAGAAAAGTTGAAACAAGAGAATAAAAGCAAGGAAATATTAGAGAATGTAAGGGATATCTTACAACAGGTAGTACATGTAGTGAATATTGATGTAGATACCCCTATTATGGATCAACTTGCAACTCTTACTGAGAAGATAAATGCCCCAGATATTGATGCTGACAAGAGAATTGAAGAGAGGGCTAAGTCAAAGATTCAAGATAAACTTGGTGAGAGAATCAACCAAGAAGTGGCAATTAACAAGGTAAAACTTTCAGAGGAAATAAATGAGATTCAGTCTATTACTAATTCCTTATGTTAAATCTTATTAAAGCTATGCACTGTCAAAACATTCACTTCTAAGATTAGTGAAAAGATACAACAACTTGAGAATGAGATCACAGTCAATGCAAATGCATCTACAACTAAGCCACAAGATTTTTCAAAGCATATACTCAGAGTTCAAGAACTCAGGTGGTTGATAGCAGATCTCAAGAAACAAGAAGAGTGGATCAATGATTAGGTTACTGAATTGCAAAAGGAACACCTTCCATACCTAAAAAAATTTTAGAAGCACATAGCAAGGGCACAAACACTTGTTGCAACACTAGATATTTATGTGTTGGACAAAAATTTTGATATTCATGCACAAATCGGTTTTGAGCACATTGTTCTCACCAACTTGAAAGAGGAATGGGAAAACCTCTTGGAGTCACTTAAGAAAACCCATTAGCACATTTTTTACAAGTTATAAGTATACATTTCTTATTTGGCATTATTATCAAAAAGGGGGAAAATAGTGTATATGCCAAATATGTACATAAAATGCTAGTATACTACACATTATCGGGAGCATGCACCAAGGTGGAGTTTATAGAAATTTTGATAAGTACTAGTGGAGATATAAGTTTTGAGACATAAGGTCTATATACATTCTAGTTTTGATACTAATGCCAAAGGGGGAGATTGTTATCTCTATTTGATAATTTAAGGTTGTCATTAGTATCAAAGGTTATCAAAGATATCAGTCGGTCACTTATATTAACCCAGTCGGTAAATGCAAGCATCATAAGCTAGTCAGTTTATTCTTTACACCGAGCACAGAACAGTTTTATTGAGCATCAAAAACTGACACCAAGCATCAGTATAATCACTGAGTAGTTTATACAATGTTTATCGAGGATCATAGGAAATGGCATAGTAATTAGGAATGGCACATTCTTCTATGCAAATGGTTACAATGAAATCAAAAAACATTTTACCAAGATCAAGGATCATTTATTGTTTTGATATTTATTAAATGCAATGAAGATCTTTTGTAAATGTTTGATCTAGGTCATATCTATACACCACTGATCTTAGGGTTTTGTCTAAGATATTGTAACCTAATTTTGTTAAGCGACATAAAGTAGTATGCTATATAATTATATTTTTACACCATTTTGATGGTAACTAATGTATGAATGAAGAAGCACTTGAAGCACTTGCCTAACTTTAAGATTATCAGCTGATAGAGAAGAACAGTATTCAGAGTTTATCAAATTAAGGAAGAATCGGATTAGGCTACCAAGCAGTTCAGAGTAGAGATTCAGCATAGTAAAGGTGATATACATTCAGTTCTTTATTGATCTATATCATACAATCTAAGTTGTCATTAGTAGATAGATACCTATTTCTTTCTAACAATTGTAATAGAGTTTTGGTTAAATCTCTTAATAGAGTAGACTTAACAGTCTTTTGTAAATCTCTTAACTGAGTACACACTGAAGAAGTGTTGTTAAAATCATATCACTATGTAGATCTAGTTGATCTAATATGTTACTCCTAATAGGGTAAGATCACTAGAAGTGATCACCACTTGTAGCCCTAACAAGAAAACCTTTTCTATCTATAGTACTGAAGAATTTGTGGGTGTCATCCCCACTACAGTTTTACCTTCTAACAAGGGTTTCTGCATTACCAAAATACTTGTGTTATGGTACTATTTTATTGTTGATTTCATGTTATTTACTTATACAAGTTTTATGGATAAATGATACATGCATTAGATACAAGTTATTTTGCAAGGTTACTATTGTTTACTATTTTAGATCTGAAAGATTGAAGTGTTAAATTTTTAGAGGGCACTGATTCACCCCTCCCCTCTCAATACCCTATCTCTCCTAATCCAATAGATGCCTACATTTATGTTTTTTATTTGTTGTGATATCTAAATTTATGTTTTTCAAATGTCATTTTTATGTGCATATTCCTTATGTGTTTGGCTTCTCTCCCTTTCAAGGGATACGCTGATAGGTAATTGATTTGAAAGCATAATGATTTGACAATCTTTTTTCAAGATAGGTGTAATCATCCCACCAACCTTAGCAACATCTGTGATAGATGTCTCTAGTTTGAATTTGTAGTGGATATGATATCTGTAGCTGGAAACCATAGCCTACATTTAATGTAAGTTGGCATCTCAATCCAATAGCTGATAAGAACAAATGCTACTTTCTAAAGAAGAAAACCTTTAAAGTTTTAATGTCTATTTGTTTTCCCAATAGATCTCTTTCCAAAAAATAAATGCTTTGGTTTCAGGTTCACTATCACTCTATTAGCCTCTCCCTTGCAAGCATCCTTGTTTCTCTTCTTTGATGCCTTCTTGCCAAGTTTAATAGCTTTAAATTTTTTAGTTGAATCCTTAAAACCATCTCCTGGAACAACTTCACTAGGAGGCCTAAACCTTGATCTTAACCATGATAACATATGTTGCTTCTTGTTTGGCTTATCAATATCCATGGCATCATCATTTTTGTCCACTCCACTAGACCTCTCTCATTTGTGGCATTTTTGCAACACTAGCCTACTTCAAACTCTCTCTATTGTTGCCTAAGGATCCAGAACTAGGCTAGAAAGATGTCTTCCCATTATGTTTAAGCCATATTCCTTGTTCATGTCAAACTTCCTTGGTATGGTATGCCTTCTCTCTATAGTACTCTTCTTCAATATTTCTTTGATGATAATCATCTTCTTCTTCTTCCTAATTGCAGCCAGAGCTTCCTTTTCATTAGGATTCAACTCCACTTCCCCCATCTCATCATCCTCGTCACCCTCAGCTACCATCCTAAGCCCTTCTTCCCTCTCCAATTCTTCAAGCCTCTTCAAGATTCTAGATTTATAAAGTCTGCAATATTATGTCCATCCATGATCTCAAGAATATCATCTTCTTTCCACTCTTCATTTTCCAAAATATACTACTTCAAGCTTGCAAAGTAATCTCCAACCCCACCATTTTCATTCTCAATATCCTTCTCCAGCTTCCTGGCCTCCTTGGTAGAACACACCCTGGCATCCAAAATAGCTTGAGGAATACAAGGGGGGCTCTCTTTCCCATCTCCCATCTTGGGCATTGCAACATGAATCCTATTGAGATAACTATTGATCTTCTTTGACTTCATCTTAATTTCCACTCTCTTCTCCAATAACCTCTCACATGCTGCATTCTTCACTGCAATCACCCCTTCTTCCTTCAAAGAACTCATAGAGAGTAGCACACCATCATCCCCCCCCCCACTCCTGATTCCCAAAGAACCCACCCATATTTTTCCCAACCTCGGATCTCATCTCCACAACTAGTTTTGCATCCTCCTTTGGTAGTGTCTCTAGTGGTTGCAAAAAAATATTATTAAAAGCTACAATAAGAGGCTTACTAGAAAATAGAGGTTTTATGCTATGAAATAGAGCTACCTGTTGCACAATACTATAACCATGGGACCCTAAAACATCAAGGAAAAACAAAACAGCCACCTTCAAATGAGCCAAGGTAGTAATACTGAGCATCTCGATGGTGTTCCTATCCTCCAAGGGGTGGTCCAAAATACCAGGGGTATCAATAACCTGACACCTCAAGTACTCATAATCAATATGCCTGACAAAAAGAGACTTAGTAGTAAAATCATAAGGTTGCACATCCACATCCGCCCTAGTAATCTTATTAATAAAAGAACTCTTGCCAACATTAGGGTACCCACAGATCAAAATAGTCTTGGTATTGGGGTCAATAGATGACAACCTTGCCTTATGTTGCCTCACCTATTTGAGGTAAGCCAAACTTGGTCCAATTCTCTTAACAATGGTACACATTCATCCAAGTGCAGCAACCTTCAAATATTTGCAATGGTAAAGAGAATCCCCATATTTTATCAGCCTAACATAATCTTTGGCCACTTTGCCAATGAGATTGTGAGCAGTATTGATCTAGACAAGGGCCAACTTGTTCCTAAAATTATACTACACCATTTTTTCTCTCTTTCTCTTTGCCTCCACTGATTCTTTCCCAAATTTGATCACTCAATCAAAAAAAAATGAGTAGGGACCTGATGGCAACAAGAAGCAGTCATGATGTTTGTGGTAACTTAAATACTCTCCAACTTAGCATAAAATTTTGTCACAAATCATACATAGATGAAGAGTAATTTGGTGTGGGCCTTATGGTGGAAAAGGAACAAAAGAATCTTCTATCAGCAAACTTCTCCAATTGAGAATGTTCTCAATTCAATTGAAAATTCCATTTTAGAAGTGGTAAATAATAGCCACTCAAAAGTCAAATGCAATCCAATATTGTCTTCTTACGATAGTGGTATCATTCATGAGTGGAAAGGTATTCGTATACCTATTGGCTGGTGTAAAAAATCAAATGCAGTCCCCTTTCAAGATAGAGATAAAGTTCATTGGGTTCCACCTTCAACTGGACAAATCAAATTGAATTTTGATGGTGCATCCCAAGGTAACCCTAGCCAATCTAGTGCTGAAATTTGTATTCAAGATCATCATGGTGATGTACTAGCCTTCAAATCAACTCCCCTTCCACATGGTTTGAACAATATGGCCAAGGCATAAGCATTGTTTCTCAGGCTGATCTTGGAAAAACAAGTTGGCTTTCACAATATTATGATAGAAGGTGATTCCATGGTTATAATTTTTGCCTAGATTAAAAGAGTTTCAAATAACTGGAAGCTGGCCTATATTCTCCAACAAATATGGATCTTATTAGACTCATTTGATGAAGTCCTTATCTCACATACACTTCGTGAAGGAAATAGTCTAGCAACCCTCTTAGCTAACTAAGGTTGTGATGGTGTTCACCAAGAAAGGATTCTTCCAATTGGTAATAGTATCATTGATGATGAATTTCATAAAGTTGTCATTTCAAATAAAAATGCTTGTAAATCAGTGGGTGGATTTGACAGTTAGTTTTTTGCCTATTGAAGATGTAACATGATGTAAGCTAGAAGTTCATTACATGATGCCTGGAGTAATGATTTTTATATGCTCTCCCTTTTGGTAGTTGCCACTTCCTCTCTCACACGCAGATATATTAAGCTAAATGCCAACTCATGTGCAAAGTATGCTTGCCATATGATATTTGTGTGCATTTTATACATTCACTAGGGAATCATTCATTATATATGAGATGATTTTAAAGTTTTTCTGCATAGTTTGGTGTATTCCTCTACTTCTCTGGTTTTTAATACTTCTGTCATTTTCAACCCTATTTTGGTGTTTGAAGACTCCATTATGGATTATGCCCTTTCCCTCTACTCGTGTTGTGATTCCTGCAAGGTGTTTCATGAGGATTTGATGCCATGTAACTTTAGGAATCCACCTACTTCTTGGGGAGATAGAGCTCTTATTACCAGTTCATGTGGATGATGCTTCCTTTGATAGAGTCTTCATTTGCCACTTGCCAATGATTCACAAAGCTATCTGAAGAATGATTGGTGAGCATGTTCTTTTACCCAGGTTGAAACAAATCTTATTTCCATCACAAATGCTATCCATTTTTCTCTCAAATATCCTTGACTTGCTGCAATCTGTGGAGCTCCTCTTTTTAATAGCAAATAAAGTGGTTCAACCAGAATTTCTTGTGGATAAAAAATTAATGCTTGTAGTCCATAAATATGACTTATGGCATGGGAATTATCTTGTAGGGGGTTTATTTCCCCGTCAATTATTGCTAAAGAATCATGAATATTTGATGGTTTATGACTGCATTAAGTGGGCAGTGGAACGCCATAACTTCAGGATTTTGAAATCAACTTTGCAAGTGGTTTCTCATGCTCTCGACAGGGACTTTGAATCTAACATTAAAAGGACTATTAATGCCTTGTTTGATTTTCTAGGCACCCCAAATACTCCCCTATGCCCAACTCTGTTGAAATCGGTTCCTACAATAGCTCCATTATATCCTCCTCAAGTGTCCCCTATTCCTCACCTTAATTTTCCCACACTCACTGCAAGTTCTCCACTTGTTGACAATGACTCTTTCTATTGGTGTGAGAATGAGGATGGTTGGATCTCACATATGCCAACTACCCCACCCAAAGGTTGGGAAAAATCTTGGATTTTCTCATGGATCCTTCATCAACAAGGGCATTCTGATATGGTCGAATGATACATAGTTGCTAATAAATTTTGATCATCTCAGGAAATTTTGGTTCATTTTCTCTATTGCACTTATATGATGCTAATATTGTAATGTTACATAGTTCTTATGTTTGGAGGATTTGATTTTTTGAATCTCCTTCTTATATCTTCCCTGAAAGAGGGCTTTTGTATGCAATTTGTAAAATCTAAATCTCAGTTGTCATTTTGTATTTGACAATGATTCTGGGGCTTCTTCCTAATTCTTCCACAAATGAGTCCTTGAATTAGTTATTATAAATATATTAATGGTGGCTTGTCTACTTTTGTCTATAAAAAAAAAAATTGCTGATTTTGAGTACCTTTAATTGAATATATGATAAAGGATGACTAAGCACATGAGCTAATTTGTAGTCCAAACTTAATAAGAAACCTATCCACAAATGCCTTGCCTAAGAAAATTGGCACATAACTATTTTTAAAAACCATAAATTGTCTGCATTAAAAGTAACTATACTGCAAGCTTCTATGATGGATATCTATACTGCAAGCTTCTATGATGAAAATAAAATTTAAAATTCATTACTTGCAACTACAACATTAGAGAAAAGTTGAATTTTATTTATGTCTTGATGGATATCTATACTGTGTCATAAATTTTCCATTTTGGCATAGGATAAGAGCATAGTGATAGAAGATAGATCCATTTTGTGCATAACTTGAAGTCATCTTATTCCATGAGAGTGCATCTTTTGAGAATTTTTTTTTGAATGTTTCAAGGGACCAATAGTTCTACAATTAAATCATCATAACTTTCCCATTACTTAACTATCACACATGGCACAGACTCTCTTCAAACTCACAATATGTTACATGTGTAGTACAAAACTCATGAGATTCTAAAGAAGGTCTCACTCTTTTGTCTTTTTCTAATGGGGAATGATATTGTATATTCTAATAATTTTTCTCAAAGATTAACCTTATGTTTCTATTATGTTTTATTGATTAAAAGATATGTTCCATGGCTTTTCAGGGGTGGGGAGACACATTTATGGTAAATTTCATATATAGCCAAAAATAGGGGACAACTGTGTGTGTGTGTGTATTTACACACTTGTTATTTGAAATATTGTGTCCATGAGTGGGTTTGGGACATGGTCAGTGCACTATGAAACTGTCATTTGTGGAGTTTTATCCATACTTTTCTTCTATAAATTGGTTTGAAGCATCATTTTTCATGCTACTAGGTGGATGGAAATGGAGAGATTCAAACCTTGGAGATATTTATGAAATTTTCAAAATATATAAATTTAATATATGGTTTATTTATGTTTTATAGAACTTTTAATGACAAGATTTATGGTGAAATTAGAAAATGTCATCTCTGAGACATAAAATAAGCAACTCCAACACTTGTATGCATGCATGAAACATAGATTCAACTTAGTACCATTTTATAATTTTTAGTTAATGAAAAGTTTGAAAACACGTTCATTGGGTTGTGTTTGTTAGAGTAGTCTTATGTTAGCTAATAATTAAATCATTTAATTATTAGTTTATCATACTCTAGGCTTAAGTTTCACTTAGGCGCTTTATAATTCTTTAGGGTTTTAGCCTTTAGGGTTTCGTGTTTCCTTTTATAAGGATTCACTTCTTTCATTTCAAAAAGAGATTGTATTGTAATTTCATTTGGTTTATAGAAGCTTTTTCTATCACAATGATTTTCCTGTCTCTGGCCTTTTGGCCGCCATAGCTTTCTGTCTTGTTGCTTCTTCTTTGTGACAGTCTTGCATGCAGGTGTTCTTGGGATGATTTGTGTTTATCAAATCTAACATGGTATCAGAGCCATCTTGCTACTCACTGTTTGTGTTTTGTTGAAGTGATTCAGATGCAGGAGGGTTTCAGAAAAATTTCAATTCTGGTACTCTCTGCAGGACGTTATTTTTTGTTTCTTTTTTGCCTGCAAAAAAGAAAAAAAAAATTTGGGAGTATTTTGAGCAAAAACTGACGCTGCCATTGCGCTCAGAAGGTCCGGGAGAGTCAAAAATCATATAAAATTTGTAGTTTTTGGCCACTGTGACTTCTGGGAGAATTTTTTTGGCCTCCTACGAGCCGTACGGGCTCGAAAATCGAGAAAAACATCTCGAAAAATGTGAACACACGCCTTTTTAGGGCTTCACGGGCGCTGCTGCCAGCGCGCCACCTGCGCGCCCCCACCACGCCACCGGGGCCAGCCACCGCCCGGCCGCCGCCCACGCCCGGCCCGTCTCCTCCTGTGCTCCACCAGCGGCCTCCGCGCCGCCTCTCTGCGGCCTCCGCCGCCCTCGGCCCCGCCACCCGCTGCCTTCGCTCCGCCTGCTGCAGCACCTCCGCGGCCCCAGCCGCCTCCCGGCCCCGCTCCGCTCCAGCGGGCGCTCCGCTCTGCAGGCTCCGCCCGGCCCACCGCCGCTCCGCTGGCCCCCGCCGCCGGTGGCGGCCCGTTTCAGCCCCCGCAGGCTCATACACACAGCCGCGCGGTCATATGACCGACCAGGGGCTGCGTCCCAACCCCCGGAGCGCTCCATGCATCCGGGGGCCTATTTTTTTAGCTCCTGGGGCATTTTGTAAGCCTTTTTTGGCAATTTTAGGGGTACCTGGGCTTTTTTCGCTCTACAGGGAGCATACGGGGGCCTTTTTCTGACTTCTTTATATCGTCGGAAAGCTCTTTCCAAGCTCTTTCCGATGAAGGAGGTTAGGGTTTTTGGTTCCACCGTTTCAACAGTGTTTTTTGCTGTTGAAGTCTGATGTCTCTTTTTGCCTTCCGGGAGTCATATCTGGCTCATCCGGACTCCTTTTTCGGCAAACGAGATATCGTCGGAAAGCTGATTCTGTGTACTATTCAGTGGCAGAGGTATTTCTTCCAGATTCTGCTCCAGGTTTTCACTCCTATGAGTTATGCAGTTTATGCCCTCTGGTGGTGTGCTTGGTTCTACAGGTCCGGGGATCTCTTCTTCTGGTTTCTTAGTGCACTCTTCTTTCTGACTTCTGAGCTTGCATGCTCTTTCTGATGTATCTTTTTTCTGTAACCGCACTGAGATAAAGTGCCCTCTTCTGCATTTCTGGGATCTTTTTCACCTGGTTCAGTTTTAGTATTCGCACTCAGTTATAAAGTGCCATGGGGGGATTCTGATGTATTTGCCACTATAGGCGCATCCACTCTTGTCAAGTGAGTGTACCTTCCACGACATTAGCCCATGTAGACTGTGTCTATGACACCGCCCTTTATCCTATGTGTGTGCTTCTGTTGCACTGTTGGTGTTCCTGGTTCTTCTTCTGCAGCTGTTTTTGGCATCGCATTTCAGTGTTCCTGTCACCTCTCCCAGTTCAGCATTATGGGGGGGTTCACCTGTTGGTTCTATTGCCTCCTGGTTCGATTGATCAGCTCTTCAGACACTTGTCTTCTCTACCTGGTCATGCACTTCAGTGGGGGTTCCAGCAGTATCTTCTGACAGAGTTTTCAGACATGCTTCAGAGGAGTTTCTTGCTCTCTTCTTGTTCCTTTCTCTGGGACATCTTTTGCTTTATGTTTGGGTACCTGTTCAGGCCTAGTTGCCGGGACCCATCTTTCCTGCTTTCTGCAGTAGTTTAGCTTTTTTTGCTTCTCCCTAAGTTACACTTAAGGGGGGGTGTTAGAGTAGTCTTATGTTAGCTAATAATTAAATCATTTAATTATTAGTTTATCATACTCTAGGCTTAAGTTTCACTTAGGCGCTTTATAATTCTTTAGGGTTTTAGCCTTTAGGGTTTCGTGTTTCCTTTTATAAGGATTCACTTATTTCATTTCAAAAAGAGATTGTATTGTAATTTCATTTGGTTTATAGAAGCTTTTTCTATCACAATGATTTTCCTGTCTCTGGCCTTTTGGCCGCCATAGCTTTCTGTCTTGTTGCTTCTTCTTTGTGACAGTCTTGCATGCAGGTGTTCTTGGGATGATTTGTGTTTGTCAAATCTAACAGTGTTTGAGCAGTTAGGACGGGGGTTATCTCACAACACATTCAAATTACTAACCTTTTGGGCATAGAATACTCAGTGGTTGTACATTTTGATAGTTTAGGTGATTCAATGGGTGGAGCCATATGGATTCTTGGGTGAATATGATTCAAGTAAAAATCTAGTTGGGTACAGAGGCTATGCCTGATATTTGAAGCATTTTAAACAATTCATATTTTGGAACTTGAATTTTTTTGTAATGAAAAATAAAGATGAACAAGTTTTAGTACAATATTTTATTGGTGTAGATGTTACTTAATATTTTTTATATTTTTACTAGATTGTAAAAATTATCAAAAACACTGAAATGAATTTCCCAAATATAACATTAATTGCTTCGTTTGGTGTGAGTATGGGATGCATTACATTTGTACAAAAATGCCTCTTACTTTGAGTTGCCACATGATTATGGTCACCTCACAATCTACCACTCAAAGCTCATAGTCTTCATAGTTACATGTACTCACCTTAAATGGTGACATACAAATGTCAATTCAATCCAAGTTATTAATTTCTCACATGCAGTTTGACATGTGGTTTATCTGTACTTGAAAGGGCATATCAATGTTATTATCCTATTTTCTGATTCCCCATAATCAATTTGCAAATATGGAGTATTCATACTTCTTTATCGATAAAAATTAATAATATTTCGAAGAACTTTTATTGATAACTTTAGAAGATGTGAAAGATTTTATATATTATATTAGTATATAATAATATAACTAATGAAGGGGAGTGTATTTTAATTACTTGAAGATTTTTTGCATTATTATATACAATATCATTAGAATTAAAATTACAATATACAATATCATTCCCCATTATCCATTATAAAGAAGGCCTCACTCTTAATCAACCAAATCTTCCTTGTACCACACAAAAAAATGTGTGATAATTATGTCTACTCCAACCTTAATTGTTTAAGAATTCATCGTATAAGATAAAGTATATTTAAGAATTGTTGGGACTAGTCCTTTGGCATGTATTAAATAGAATACAATTTTCAGCATATTATTATCATTCTCTTTCTTTGTTGTAAACATGTCATTGGTTCAGTTTTGTAAAAAAATATTGTGACCGTGTCTTTTTTGTTACTTGGTTTTATTGCATTGAATTGCACTGGTTTGAAGCTAGGACATTCGTGCTAGTAGTCTACAAAATTAGACCTTTATTTTAAATGCATTTAACACCAAAAAAAATTACAAAACTAAACCAATGGCATGTTTACAACAAAGAAATAGAATGATAATAATATGCTAAAAATTATATTATGTTTAATACATGCTAAAGGACCAATCCCAACAATTCTTAAACATACTTTATCTGATATGATGAATTCTTAATAATGGTTTAATTCTGTAGACTACTAGCACGAAGGAAGATTTGACCTAGCCAAATCTTCCTTGTACCACAAAAAAAATTGTGTGATAACTATGTCTACTCCAACCTTAATTGTTTAAGAATTCATCATATTAGATAAAGTATGTTTAAGAATTGTTGGGAGTTCTATTAGACATATGTTGTAAACATGCCATTGGTTCGGTTTTGTAAAAAAAATTTGTGTTAAATGCATTTAAATGGAACATTAAGCATAGTAATAATATGCTTAATATATTAGTAATTGGCAGATTAAATGCAAATAACATCTTTATCAGTTTAGCATGTTTAATGCATAGGTGTTATCTACATTTAATGTGCCAATTACTAATAAAAAAAATGAATAAAACACTCACAACCTCTATGAAATGGATGCCCTCTTCGTAGCTCACAAGAAAAATTCCAGTGCCCTCTTCCCTCTTCGCACATGGTGCCCTCTTCGTAGCTCATGAAAAATTACAAATGAGTGTTTCCTTTTCTTTCTTTTTTGTGTTTTGTAAAAAAATATACAAAACTGAACCAATGGTATGTATTTGTCAAACAAATCTTCATTGTCCCCCACAAAAAACTAAGTAATAACTACTCCACCCTTAATTTTTTAACAATGCACCATATTGTGTAAAGTAGGTTCTATCACACATAGCACAGACTCTCTTCAAACTCACAATGCACCATATTAGATAAAGTAGGTTCTATCACACAAGATTAATTGTAAACTGCTAATATCGGTTTAATACACTGATATAAAGTAACAGATAAAGTCATTTGTAATTACTATTGAACTGATGCTTTAATCTGAAGTAACTAAGAATGCCATAGAGATTAAATTAAGATAACTATTGTCTTATAACCTAATTTAGAATAGTAATAAATTAAAGTATATGTTAATTATCTATTTTATCACTATTAAGGGTGGAGTAGTTATTACTTAGTTTTTTATGGGGGACAATGAAGATTCTAATAGTAAAAAATTATAAGGTTATTGTCCTTCTCTGTAATTCATTGTTAAACTAATAAGGTTATTGCATTACTTAAGGTTTGAAGTAATGCATATTAATGGTATATCAATAGAACTATAAAGTATATATAGAATTGTTGGGACTAGCAGTCATGTCAGGACTGGTCCTACTTGGTTAATCTATTGAATTCTTTTTTGTGTGTAGTACAAGGACCTTTCTCTTGATAGAACCTACTTTATCTAATATGGTGCATTAAATATGTCTACAAATTAAATTCTATTCTGTTTAATACATGCCAAAGGACCAATCCCAACAATTCTTAAACATACTTTATCTGATATGATGAATTATTAAATAATTAAGGTTGGAGTAGACATAGTTAATAAAGTATTAAACTAGATTAAAGATACTTTATATGAAGTAACTGAACCTACTTTATATGCTTTAAGAGTAGACTATTGAATTAGAAAGTTGGGTATTAATTGTAAATTCTATTCTTTATCTGAACATACTTTATCTTAAAACTGAACCTACTTTTTTTATCAGCCAATATGTTGTAATTCTAATCTATAAGAATTGTTTAAATAGATTAAGAATTTTCAGCATATTATTATAAGATACTAAAGAAGCCCCACTATTTGTTAGAAAAATTTTCATTGTCCCCCACAATGAAGACAATGAAGATTGACCTATTACTATGCTTAATGCTTAAGAATTAACGATTTTAGAAGATTAAATGCATGATAATATTCTATGGATTGCTAGCACGAAGGAAGATTTGACCTAGTAGTCTACAGAATTAGACAAAGCTATAGATAGAGATCTAATTGTAGACTACTAGGTCAAATCTTCCTTCGTGCTAGCAAGCTACAGAATTAGACCTTTATTTTAAATGCATTTAACACAAAAAGAATTTACAAAACTGAACCAATGGTATGTTTACAACAAAGAAATAGAATGATAATAATATGCTAAAAATTCTATTCCATTTAATATATGCCAAACGAACAGTCCCAACAATTCTTAAACATACTTTATCTAATATGATGAATTCTTAAACAATTAAGGTTGGAGTAGACATAGTTATCACACAGTTTTTTGTGTGGTACAAGGAAGATTTGGTTGATTAAGAGTGAGGCCTTCTTTAGAATCTCATGATTTTTGTACTACACATGCAACGTATTGTGAGTTTGAAGAGAGTCTGTGCCATGTGTGATAGAACCTACTTTATCTAATATGGTGTATTGTTAAACAAAGAAATAGAATGATAATAATATGATAAAAATTCTACTATATTTAATACACACCAAAGGACCAGTTCCAACAATTATTAAACATACTTTATCTGATATGATGAATTCTTAAATAATTAAGGTTGGAGTAGACATAGTTAATAAAGTATTAAACTAGATTAAACATACTTTATTTGAAGTAATTGAACCTACTTTATATGCTTTAAGAGTAGACTATTGAATTAGACAATTGGGTATTAATTATAAATTATATTCATTTTGTTTGTCAGCGAATATGATGTAATTCTAATCTATAAGAATTGTTTAAATAGATTAAGAATTTTCAGCATATTATTATAAGATACTAAAGAAGACTTGTTGTTTGTCAGACAAATCTTCATTTTCCCCCACATGCATTGTATTGCATGTGTAGACAAAACTCACAATACGTTTCATATTCTCTCCAACTTTCCCCATGTTACACGATCATTCTTTTATCTAGTTCAAAGGAAAAAAGTTATCACTTGGTTGGTTATGAAATTTGGAAGACCAAATTGTTGAGTTTGTTCTAACTGGTATGATTTAAACAAAAATACAAAATCCACAGAATATGACTTATGTAAACAAATTAGAACATATCTTACTTAATTTTATAATCAATAAGTGATTAACACTTTTCACAATATTAACCATCTTCAACCTTTCAAAAAGACTCTTAACAAGTTTCTATTTGAAATTTCTCTTTTATTCTTCCTATTGCTACATTATTTACTTCTGATTGACGTGATGTCTGAAATAGAAAATTTCATTTGTGAACTTTCCAATACAAATTATGATTGTTCTAAAACTCATGTCTAACCTTTCCGTCACCATATATTGTTAATGTGTTCTTGTCACATATTGTATTGAAATTGGGATTATTTATTATCACTGTTGTTCTATTATATTCCTATCACAAACTAGACATAAGTCAAGTTTTTTATTGTCTCCTTTATTCTATTATATTGTCATGAACTGGACAGAAGTCAATTTTTTACTGTCTTTATTGTTCTTTTATATTTCTGTGACCACACTATTTTGTTTCTATTATGAATTTGGAAAGACGTTAAAAAAATTTACTGCACTCCAAATTTTCTGTCATTATGAACTTTGTTCCCATCACCACAATGCTAGAAAACATAAACTTACATAATATTCTCTTGATTCATCTTTAATTAATATATCAGTATTATGACACTAAGAGAATATGATATGAAGTCTAAAATTTAACTTGATGATCATCTATTGAATGCAACACAAGTCTTAATTTCTCAATCATATTGAGGATATTTCAGACTCCTACTTAAGTTACAATTTCTCTATCTACATTGTAATCAATGAAGACATATCATTTAAATTCACATTTATGAGATATGTTATCAAACTTCAGTCACTCACTTCTATCACAATGATATCAGAATATTGCAAACCTCTAGAAAGAAGTCTTTTAATAACTTCAACTCTAGTGACAAATTTTGATCATCCACATATTAACAACTCTTTTGTAACATATCATACCGCAACATCATCTACCAAACTTTATCATCATTACATACTCATTGTCAAGAATATAGAAAATTTCTTATCTACAAATACCTTTAACATGACTCTAATACACATACCTTTTGACATCAATGACAAAAATTCTAAAATCAACAGAACTAGGTGCGAGAAACTTTCCCTGCAACAAGTCAAAAATCAGACAAAAAAATAAAATAAAATAATGTATAATTTTGGAGGACACAACATTGTCTAATACCCCTAAAGCTTGTACATCACATATCCAACCATCAATATTGTTGAATGTATTCATTTCCAAATTGAAAAGAGACAAGTGGGAGCTTATGATTTAGTAGGATTTTATGCACTACAAAATATTTATTTTTCTTCATTGTCCCCCTCATGAGTTTTGTACTACACATGAAACGTATTTTGATTTGAAGAGAGTCTGTGCCATGTGTGATAGAACCTACTTTATCTAATATGGTGCATTGTTAAACAAATTAAGGGTGGAGTAGTTATTACTTAGTTTTTTGTAGGGGACAATGAAGATTTATCTAACAATTAGCAGGTCTTCTTTAGTATCTCATGAATTTTTACCACATATGCATGAAACGAATATGTTATTTTTCATCTCCAATTAGTTAATGCTTTATAGAAACTCTGAAAGTATATTAAGAAGTTCCCTAGGTGACTTCTTCGAATGAATTGCAGAGAAGGACAATAACCTTATAACTCAAAATTTTATGAGTGCAAGGCCTTTTGATCATCAATAGATTCATATGAAATTATAAAGTTATAACTTTATATGGAAAAGGAATTAAAAAAAACTGATTATTATTGTAATTATTTATAATATATATAACTGAATAGAATAGTGACCAAATTTACATCATGTATGCCCATATCAAAACTCACAGGCCCCAAGTAGTGAGTAAACAAGTAATAAATGGATGCCATAGCTTCAAACCAGTGAAATACAATGCAATAAAACCAAGTAACAAAAAAGTCATGGCCAAGTTCATGCACACAAGCAAAAGTATTTCAATCAATTCTTGTAATATTGTTATACATTTAAACAAATAAAAAATGAATAAAACACTCACAACCTCTATGAAATGGATGCCCTGGCTTCAAACCAGTGAAATACAATGCAATAAAACCAAATAACAAAAAAGACATGGCCAAGTTTGAGCACACAAGAAAAAGTTCAGTTCGGGCCTACCTTGAATCTATGTAGAGTATTAGGGCCAAGTTCGTGCACGCAAGCAAAAGTCTAGTGCCCTCTTCACACACGCAAGAAAAATTCTAGTGCCCTCTTCTATCGTTGCACATGGTGCCCTCTTCGTAGCTCACAATCAAAATTCTAGTACCCTCTTCCCTCTTCACACACGGCACCCTCTTCCCTCTTTGAAGCTCATGAAAATTACAAATGGGCATTTCTTTTTCTTTTTTTTGTTTATAATCATGTGGGTGTCTAAATTATGATGTCATCATCACTATTATGACACCATCAAGGGCACTTGCAAAAAAAACATAAAAAAAACACACAAATGGTACTGCCATCAAAATTTGACCCCAAATGTTGTAGTGTAATAGAAAATCAACATGAGAAGGCACCCTTATTAGATAATTACCCAATACAATCCAAGTTTCCAAAAGAAGCAATCTTGATAGTTTCTACCTAGACATAGAAACTTTATTTTGATCAATCATACACATAGAATGGCTTAGGAGTTTGAATTATATTTGTCACACCTTGAAATCACACAAGCTACTCTTTCCATATACAAACAATATGGTAGAGTATGAATCTACTTATAGGACTTAAGATGGCATTACAATGGAAAATCACATAATTGCATGTCTATGGAGACTCCCACATGATCATAAACCAAGTGAATGATGATTATCAGACTAAGGATGATAAGTTATTATCATATAAATGTATAGTAGATGAATTTAAACAATATTTTGTAGAAATCACATTTGAGAAAATTTTGAGGTAGGAAAATAAAGTAGTAGATGCCATAGCTACCATTTCTTTAATGCTTGATATGGAGGACAATCAAGCACATTTTGATTTCTTAGAGGAACCTTTGTCCTATCTCATGTATGATGATCTTGACACAAGTATAATATGTCATTTTTTTGGAAGAGATTCTCCCACATATGGAAATATTTATACCTATCTTAAGGAGAATACTTTACCCCTTGAACTATCATGAAACCCTTAATGTAACTTTCTCTGCGAAGCCTCCGATTATATCTTGATTGCTAACACCCTGTATCGACAAGGTCTTGATGGTATTATTTTACAATGTCTTGAACATGATGAATCTCAAACTACCTTTTGAGATGTACATGAGGGTATTTGTGGAACACATTCAAGTGGTCCTTCCTTAGCTAAGAAGCTCATGTGTATGGGATACTATTGTCCTATGATGGAGACAAATTCCTTCCAATTTGCTAGAAGATGTAAGAAGTGTCAAATTCATGGGAATCTTATTCGTGCACCAACATAGGAGCTACATCCTTTAAAAAATTCATGGCATTTTTGTTAGTTGGGACTTGACCTCATGGGTGCAATTCACCCTCCATCTTCTAATGGTCACAAATACATTATCACTGCAACTAAATACTTTGCTAAATAGATTGAGGTTGTTCCATTGATCATTGTTATTGGAAAACAAATCTATATGTTCATCCTCAATTACATCATTTATAGATATGGAATCCCTATATCTACCATTAAAGATCATGGGAAATAGTCTTAGAATCAAAATATAGATGAACTATGCGAGAAGTTCCATATTACCCATCACTATTCTACCATATACTATCCTCAAGGAAACGGTCAAGCTGAGGTGTCCAATAAGACTATTGTAAAAATTATTAAGGAGAAAGTCAATGATTTTAGTTGTGACTTTCATATACAATTGAATCATGCCTTATGGGTGTACCGCACTTCCATTAGTTTCCCCACAAGAGCCACAACATATTGTCTTGTATATGGTTTTGAAGCTATCTTGCCCCTTGAAGTTGAGTTACCCTCTCTTAGAGTGTCACTACAAGGTCTAATTCTAGATGAAGAATACAAATTATCAAGGTTACATGAACTAGAATTACTAGAAGAGAGGAGACAAAGAGCTTATGATCATTTGAAGGCCTATTAGCAAATAATGTCTCATCTCTACAAGAACAAGTTCAAGCCTAGAGAATTTCAAGTTGGATACCTAGTCATTAGAGAAAATCCAAATTACCAACAAGACTGTGAGAAGGGAAAATTTGAGCCAAATTGGTTGGGTCATTTTATGATCACTACTGCATATGGATTTGGGGCTTATCATTTATCTACATCAGAAGGTGATTTTTTGAATGAACCCATCAACAATAATCATCTCAAGAAGTTTTGTGCTTAAAATCCAAATGCAAGGGGCACAAAAAAATAAATAAATAAATAAATATTTTTAAAATATAAAAATACAAAAATCAAATAAAGACAAAAAGTGCAATAAAAGAAAGTAGTGAAAACCTAGAAACAATTGCTATTTGAGTTAGGTTAGCTCTTCTATCTATTAGTATTAATTACCATATCTCATACCATTTGTATCTATCCATAATAAATGTGCATTACCATAATCCTACCACATGTACCTATTCACATTTGTATCACATGTATATACCCATAATAAAGTCCCATCATGGCTTGGTTTTGTACCTTAAACTCATCAATTTCATAATAAATTTTTTTACCCATCCACCCATGTGTCTTTCTTCATCCACAATAAGTTGGTCCTTTACCTAATTAGGGGCATGTCCTTGACCTAGTTCTGGAAGTGGATCCTTGGAAGCCATGTATTAAAGGATACTTGGATCATGTTTCAAAACCTTCAGATGACAAACACAATAAAACTGACCTTCAAATGAAATTTAGACATAGGATCATGCCATGTGGTAGATTAACCAAAAATGATTGTGTTAGAAATTTGGCTGAATTACATATCTAGATAATGTCATTATGGAAACATATGATCTATGTGAAGACCGCATATGACAGAGAGAAAGTATGACAGAGTGCAGAACAAAATTGTGTAAGTGTAAGCAGTATTTTCCCAGTGTAACTAGAGACATTTTTTATTGGCAACATCAATAGAAGTAAGTTCAATGATTGCACACTTGAACATGGATACTATGATGAATATTGAAGACTCACCTGAGAGCACAAGTATGTATAGCATGTACGAAAGAAGTTATTGTAGTATTTCTAGAGACAAAGCTGAAATCGACAGGACAGAGAAGAAGATAGAATTGGTAAATAGTTAAGGTATTATTTTGTTTATCAAAATAATATCTTAATCATATAAAGGGATGACATCCTAGATGTTAACCCTTGGGTAGCACATGTTAAAATGTATTTTTTAAAGTGCTTTATGTTTAGTAAAGCTGACTGTAAAATTTATTATTCCTAATAACTTGTATAAATGTAAGACATATGTAATGTGAAGAAGTGCAAGTAATGATACAGAGGTGAACATATGTATGCGAAAGATATTAATGCAAAGTTGTGAAAGTCAAGAAAGAAATATAAGGGTGATGTGAAGTGGGCTCATCTTGTAATCATTTGATTTTGTACTACCAACTCTTAGTAGGGTTGAGGCTTCTAACAAGGCCTAAAGTCCCTTAATTAGGACTGAGACACTATATATATGTAACAGGCTCCTAATAGTGTCAACATCCTTAATAGGATACTTTTGATTAGTGGATCTTTGTAGGTATCATCCCCACTAGGTTTTTCCCTTGGCCAGGGTTTCCTTGAGAATAAATAATGTGTTATGAGTTCATTTTCTTCACTGTTATGCATGTTCTTTAGTTTACTCTATTATGCAAGTATCAAGCTAATCTGTTATAGCCATAATTAGGCAAAAGTAAAAGTTTGTGGAATACTGATTCACCCCCCCCCCCCTCTCAGTATTCCCTATTTCTAACAATTGGTATCAGAGCTTAGTTACTCAAAAAATAAAATAATCATTCAGAGAAAGCCTAGCAGCTTGAGTAAGATCTCTGTGGATATGGATCAGCTATAGAAGAATCTTGAAGAAGCTCTTGAATACATTGATATATTTACTGAAGAAAGATATCATTTTACATTTCTAGTTTAAGAACATAAATTTTTGTAAATTGCATTGAATAGTGCAAATGTTATTGGTGATTCCTTGTAGAAGTGAATTAGTTAGGTTAGCCTGCCTGAGCCTCTGGGTTCGATGAGAAGAAGGGTGAACATCCTTATTGTTACCTTGACCATTTCCCTAGTTCTTAGCAGATCATACAGGTGGGATCCTATATAAGACTAGTTGAGATTGGAACTCCCATATTTTATAAGTTTGAGAACTATCCATAGTCACATCTACATAAAGGGTTTAGCTAGTGAGTTATATGTATGTAGATTTTAGCTTATTTTAGGTGTACCATCCTGAGTGTGTGGAACTCGAAGCAGAAGGAGGATCAAATCCTCATGAATTAGTTTTTTTTGCCCCTCAATTTTTATGAACAAGTAGATTTGTGTTACTAGACAAAGATACCCGAGTCTAGTTTTTATATTTCTCTTTTAGAGTTGAGGGATACAAGAAAAACAACTAACAAATTGGTGACTCTACTAGGGATAGCAATAAAAAATCTTGTTAAAGAAATCAGTAAATCTCTGGTGTGTTTAAGATAAATCATATTTCAAGTAGGCTTTCCCATCTGAGTATGCTAACAAATTGGTGACTCTACTAGAGAATAAATAAATGATAGCAAGTTTAAGATGTCCAATTCCTTGCTTTGCTGAATCATCCCAAGGTTTGGTCCAGTTTGATCATAGAGTCAATTTCTTTCAAAAAAATTGTTATATTATCTCACTAAATGTGAGTGGCGACTTTGAAATTTTTGTTTGATTAGTGTTTTGTAACATGAAGTTGCAATGAATTTTGTGATCCTGACAAATATTTTATCCTGTGAATTTGTTTTATGTTTGCTAATAAGGAAAGTCCAGGTGTGAGATAAAGGTTCTTAGCCAGTTCAAGATTTGTCCTCTGCAAAGAGGTGGCGGCTCTACAAATATTTGAAAGGTGATTTGAGGAAGGCTTCAAATCATTATTTTATACCAGAAATAGCACTTCCAGGTAATCTTCTATCAAAGTAAAATTAGTCCCTAAATAGGTGAATCAGTCACTAAAGAAAAGGGAAATTAGTTTGAAAGTTCATGCCATATTTCTAGATAGAAGATTCAGTTGCTAAAGAGTATCAGAAATATGTTAATGTTATGTGAAGTCACTGGTTGCATGAAGTTGGATAGAAAGATTGTCATGAGAATAAGGTTTATTGTTTTGTCAGTAAATTAAATGGAGTTCCTAGCTTTGATAAGTCAGGATGCTTCTAGATCTGAAAATTTTCAGTCAGATCTAGAAAGTTATAATGATGAACTTCATTTGATAAATAAAAGAATACAACATAATTGCATACTGATGTTAAGATGTGCAATAGGAGAAAGAAATGAGGAGTCCACATTGTCTTATTACAAGAAATTTCTTATTGCATGTAGTGAGCTTCCTATGGGTTTAGATTTTCAAGAATACCAGTATGCTGAGATGTTCCTAGAACTTACAATGCCTGATCGGTGACTTGGACTGCATCCTTAAAAGAAGAAGCACTTGAAAATACTAAAGAATGGATAGGTTCATTTGATATTTTTGAATCTGGTTCATTTGGGGATGTTGAGTCCTGTGATGGTCATAATGTTGGTTATTGTGCTGATGATGAAACTTATGAGTGTCAAGGAGTGGAAAATGAATCTTCAGTTGATAGTGAGTTCCTTGAGCTTGCAGATTTTCCCTTTTCTTAGCATGATGTTAATGGCTATTTGTTTTAGTTTAGTGATGTTTTGTGTGAACATGAAGAACATGGATATAATGTAGATGATAGTTATTGCAGTAGTTACTTCACACAAGGTAATGTGAGACAAATAAATTCAGTCCTGATTTCAAATGGAGAAGAGATTTGCAACATCAGTAGTGACAATGAAGAAGTGAAATGTGATGTTCAGTGCTTAATAAGTTGTGAGAAGATTTCAAGTCTCTTGGATGTTGATTTTCAGAGGTATGGTACTAAGTTTGTTTCTAGAATTCCATGCCTAGTTAAAATAAGTTTTGATCAAAGTGATTCGGATGATGGCATGATGATTGAAACACATTTTGATGTCTCTTCTCCTATTTTAAATCAGCAAGATTCAAGTGCATATCACTGTGATAATTTTGATAATATTATTTTTGATGAGTATAGTGATGAGTGTGCTAATAAGTATTCAGATTTGCAAGAGCTTGCTGACTATGATTCTGGTTTACATTTTGGTGCTGAAGAAAGTAGTAAATCTGAATGTGTATTCTCAAATTTGTTAATGCCTAATGATTCACTCACTGACAGAGCTTGTCCCCTTCTAAATTTTGCTGATATAGTCTATGATCATCAAGTTGTTTCTGGTCTTGTGCAATCAAATATTTGTCTTGATAAGTTCTATGTTAGTCTACAAATTGATGAGATGGAGGTGTTTTATTCTTTTTTGCAAGCTAATGATCGGAATGATAATGTTTCCAGCCATGATGCTGAGTTGCAGTGTTTCACTTTTCACTATTGCAGTGACAATGAAGAATGTGAAATTTTAATGTCACCAAGTGTCAGTACTCACAGCATCATGATGGCTTTCCCTTGCCAAATAATGGTGAGTTTAGTGATAATTTTTTCTATGATATGCTGAAGATAAATCATAATGTTTTTCACCGACTGGATGAAACATGTAGTCTCAATTTGCCTCTGTTGTATGGAGATGAGAATCATTGATTTTATAGAGGTAAATAATGACTGGAGTTTTGGGGCTTTGGGCCATTTGTAAATAAAGTTTTCCATGTACAGTTTCTTTGCTTTCAGTTGTGTGGTGTGTTTTCTTTCAATAAAAGGGTTCTTGGTTTGGATTTTTGAGAAGAAAAGTGTCATGCTGATTCTCTTTAGGTGGTCTATTGTACCATGAGATTCTGAAGTTCTCTACATGCCCGCATGGGGCACATGTCCATAGTCAGAGCCACTATTGGTACTCAAAACTACAACATGGGTTTTTGAGCACCTTGTTAATTTTTACAGTTTGAGGCCCTATAGGTGCTTTTTGAGCCTATTTTCCCATATGCAATACTGAGGTCTACCATGCATGTCAAGTTCTTATCACCTTTTTTTTGGCATTTGAAGACATCCCAAGTCGTTAAAGTCAAGTTTCAAGTTGTTTCGTGATGTCTTGTTTTGAGCACTTGTCCCATATTTTGCATTTGTGCCTGAGTGTCAATTTGTTGTGGCAGGCCCTATTTTCATTTTAATATCTTTTATCTTGTGATTGGTCATGACTTTTAAATTGTGGCATCATATTTTAGGCATGGGAGTGAGTCATCCTGCCAATTTTTAGCTCCCCATGTGCCCGTTTGATCAGTTTGCCAGTGTCATTTTTTTTGCCATTTGTTAAAATTCTTTAAATGCGCACTGTCCAGTTTTGCAAGTGACCTAATTTGTGGTTTCCCAATTTGTGCCCTGTGCATGATCTGGCATAATTGAGAATTTTTTCATATTGTAGACCTAGAAGACTAAGTGTCTAATGATTTTCAAGTCTCTACCAATCCATTTGACCACTTTCCCAGGCCAATTCCAAACCCAATTTCTGCTTATTTCACTATTCTGTTTCAAAATGTTACTGACTAACTTTGGTGTTTGGTGATAATTCATCATCTGATTTTATGGGCATGCTAATATTGGAATCATGTTCCTTGTTTGGGGGTGAATCAATGCCCAAGATTTTGGTCTCTGAAAGTTTCGTTCGGTCAGTTTTCAAGGCCACTCTCGGAGACTAGCTAATGTTATTTGGCAAATTTTACAAGGTGGGTAGTGAGATTGTGATTTTGATATGGTTTTGTCTCAAAATTCCTTCAAATGGTTGCATACAGAAATGCAAAGAGTGAATGTGGATTTTGTAGTGGTATGCTAAATGAAAGGTGAAAGCGTTTCAAGTTTGTAAATTTTACAAGTCATGAGCAAGCTCTTGCATGCATTGATAGTTTAAATAATACTTTGATTATTGGGGCTGCTAGTGCTTGGCCAAACAAGATCAACATTTGAGTCTCTGTTAGCAAGGTACAAGCCAGTGAGTATGCATTTTCCTTCAATGCAAAGTAAAGATTATCAAGCGGTTGCCTGCACAAATGAGCAACTGAGAAAACAGCAGGGCAATAAATGAATAAAAGGGAGACCATAATAATGAGACAATTGAATGCAAAGGGAAGCCAGCATGAGATGGAGGCACATTCTAAAGAAAGGGGAATGCTAGACCATTGCTTAGGAAAGATGAATCAATGGATTTTACAAACATGGATTTACAAAAAAGAAAAAATTAGTCATATTGTGGGGGGCATAACTTTTTATTGAACTATTGGATCAAGCTCATTTTTGAATATGTTGTCTCAAACCTATTCTCCAGATTCTCACCAGAGAGATTTTCTAAATTATTCCTATCTCACAAGATACAGGCGACCAAGTGCGACACTATCAAAACTGCCCATAAAGCCTTCATGACAATTATCCCACATTCACTAGGATTGGGGAGTTTTTAGCATTTAAATACATGGCCGCCTAGAATGAATGTAAAGCAAAGAGAAAGAGGCACTTGTGCTTCCTCTTCCTTGTGGGTCTACCTTGGTGTGTGTGCTAGCTGGCATGAAGGCAAATTTTTAGTGAAAGTCTTTAAAAAACTATAGAAACTTAGTCCCACATTGATCCCAGATTGGCAATTTGAGGTGTTTATATACAACCAAGCTCACATATGAAGTAGATTGAAGAGCTAGAGCCTTTTCTCATGCGAGCTCTCAGAGGTGCCTCATTTTTTGTGCCCATGACCAAAGGTAAGGATATTTTTCAAGAATGATGACCTAGCAGATGATTGTACAAGATGGACACATGGTGGCTAGTCTCTGAATCTCCAAATGAGCTCGTGGTTAGTAGAAAAATTTGGAGATTAAGAGAATGAGGCCATTTTCTAGTTCTCTAGATGTTAACTATGGTTAAGGTTCCATTTTGAGATTTAGAGACTGAAGGGATTCGCCCATTCTCCAGATGCAACTGAGGTTAAGAAAATGATTCAGAGATTCAAAGAATGTGTAGTTGCGTGTTCTCTTAATGAACCCAGGGTCAAAGATTGCATTCAGAGATTCAGAGATAAAGCCTTAGTCACATGATCTCTAGATGACATTTAGAGAATTTGAGAATACATGCAGTCGCCCATTCTCCCAATCCTGTCGATCATGTTCCTAGCATTTAGACAACATGAGATTGAAGCAATCACCCATTCTCCAAATGGTTGGCGGTTAGGACTAAGCATTCAGAGAATTGGAGAGTATGTAGTTGCCCAATCTCTAAATCCCTGGCAATTAGTGAAAATCATTCTGAGATTTAGAGATTGAAGGATTCGCCAATTCTCCAAATGCTAATTATGGTCAAGAATTCATTCCAAGATTCATAGATTGAAGGATTCGTTGGTTCTCTAGATGTAACTAGAGTTGAGGAAATGATTCAGAGATTAAGAGAATGCTTGATCACCCAATCTCCAAATAAGAATCAGAGTTAGAAATGGATTCAGAGATCATGAGACAAAGCCTAGTCGGCCATTCTCCAAGTGTAACCACAGTTAGATGACAAATTCAGACATTTAGAGAACAAAGGGATTTTCTCATTCTCTAGATTTGACCATGGTTAAGGAATTCATTCAGAGATTTGGAGAATGCATGCAATCACCAGTTCTCCAAATGAGGTGGTCAAGTTTGAGTTAGGTCCGAGCATCCAATGAAATGTTGACAAGTGTCTAGTTATGGTGCTTCCTGTGGCTATGTGCAAAAAATGATATTAAAATATGCAGATTTCAAAGAATTTAAAAATTTATATAGTCCAGACATTAGGCAAAAATTCAAAAAAAAATTAAATGGGCCTGCTCATGGGAAAATGTCTTGGAGATTCATTTTTTATCCAAACATATAAGTGTTATATGTTTCCAGAAATGGGAAAAGACAAGGAAACTCATGGTGCTGATTATTTTCAATTTTAGTGAAGTGTGAAAGAGCAGTCTAGGTTTGAAATATGAATCATTTGGTTAGAGAAATGATTACACATAGTGGTTCAATTTAGAGAATTAGTTGTAGAGCAAAGGGTGGGAAAACTTGGAGATATTTTTATGCCAAAGATGGACAACTATCAATTAGTTTTCAACTGACTCTCATTTGCTATATCTCATTTTTTCTCTCATTTGTAATGGCTGGTGAAATTAATGTTGCAAGGTAGCTTTTTGGTTCTAGAGTCATGTTTCTTCTGAGTTTCTTTTGTCATTCTGGATGTATTGAAGTAGAGAGATCTTAATAAAATACAATGCATTTCCTATTCCAAATAATTTTTGTCTCTTTAAATTTTGTTGATGCTCTTGTATGTTTAAGTTTGTAAGGCATTTTGAATATACTTGTTACAAGGTAACTATGCAAGTACCTATGAGTTTCCTTCAAGGAAGGAGTCAATCTCATGAGTAATTTCAGAGGGATAAGCATTTGTATGAGGATTTGATATAGTAATTTGGGAATGATAAGATAGTCTATAAGGCATTCTATTTGAATTACATCTAGATTGCAAGGCATTTTGTTTGTGTTCTTATTAAGTGATTTATGTCGATGTTGATTTGTATGACTCTATTGCCCATTAAATATGACACTGGTCTTTGCTCATCCTACAATTTCATCATCAAACCATTAATTGAACATCATCTTACATTTCCAATTTAAGAACATAAATGTTTGTAAATTGCATTGAATAGTGCAAATGTTATTGGTGATTCCTTGTAGAAGTGAATTGGATAGGTTAGCCTACCTGAGCCTCAGGGTTCGAAGAGAAGAAGGGTGAATATCCTTATTGTTACCTTGACCATTTCCTTGGTTCTTAGCAGATCATACAGGTGGGATCCTATATAATACTGGTTGAGATTGGAACTCCCATGTTTTATAAGTCTGATAACTATCCACGGTCACATCTGCATAAAGGGCTTAGCTAGTGAGTTATATGTATGCAGATTTTAGCTTATTTTAGGTGTACCCACCTGAGTGTGTGGAATTTGAAGCAGAAGGAGCATCAAATCCTCATGAATTATTCTTTTCTTGCCCCTCAGTTTGTATGAACAAGTAGATTTGTGTTACTAGACAAAGATCCCTGGGTCTGGTTTTCATATTTCTCTTTTAGAGTTGAGGGATACAAGAAAAATAGCTAATAGTATGCATGAAAACTTGTTCACATGATAGTTTTGCAGTTTCCTTCTCCCAGCATTAGTTTCAATGTGAAATTTTTGTCTCTTTAATAGACATGTAAACCATTTTCTTCTCCTCCATCAGATTTTACTGCTTAATCATCATCATTATTTTTCTTCTTTAACCTTCCTTGGCTGATGTGTCAATAACATGTTTCAATTCAATCCATCAAATATTCCTCAAATTATGCTAGTCGTCGATTTTCATAACAAACTTTATATGTTACCTCGAAATCATACACTTTCTAGCTCATCAATCCTTATCGGCTAAACTAATCATTTAGTTCCTTTCTCCTTCTCAGTTAACAAAGAAATGTGTCAGTGAACACAAGCTTAGTTTACATTGTGCTCAGTATACACTATGCTCCGTCGGTGTGTACTGTAATGCTTCATCAACCGACAACACTACTTTGTGTCTTTCATCTCTATTCTTCATCATAGATAAATGCAACATAATTAAGTTAATATCATAAGGTCATAGACTCATCAACAAGTTACTCAATGTATTCCTTATCCCCATCTATCATATACATCTTGCTCATGTAGATATTTATGTTCTTCATCTCTTTCACTTATTTTCTATAGATGTTTTGGTATAGTAACTTACAAGATAAGTGTTGTCAAACTAGTTGACATCAATGACAACATAATACTAATTTAATCATCTTACATATCTAATCAGAAACTCCTCGATGATCTTTAATCATAGATTCTTCAATCAAGTTCTAAATCAGTTGTAGTTCATCAATCTCTCCCTTTGGCATTGATGGCAACTCAAGTAATATGAAATATACCATACACATACCAAACATGTATTATAAAACTCTATGAACAAATGTTGTACAAGCTCTCCCTTAGCTTAATATGTTTAATCATTACGTTACTCAATAGCATTACCAATCTTCTATTCTCAATAACTGATATTCAGTGTTTTTCTCTTGTCAGATTGTCTCTCCCTTAGATAGATATCTCAGTGTTCTCATCAGTGCATATTGTTTCATATGTTTCATATTGTTTATCTCTCCCTTTGACAACAATGCTAAAGAAACAAATAAACAAATAGCTATATGGTAGCCATGTAACTCTGTTGTCTAGTGCACTCTTTGTATCTATGTATACTGATATGCCAATTTGTTCCAGTTCTCCAAACTTTTCACAGTCTTAGACATGATCCAAAGTGTGAACTATGATGCATCAACATGAATGATCTTCTAATAAGATTAGGCTAATGCAACATCTAGATCACATTAGTGACCAGTAGACAAGGGACGGACCCCTAGTATAGTCCTCAAATATTCAAATGTGTCCTTTTGTAGAGGCTTTGTAAATATGTCTGCAAGTTGTTCTTTAGATGTAACAAATTATAACTTCACTTTCTTCTCCTGTACTTGTTCTCTTAAGTAGTGATACTTAATAGATATGTGGTTTGTCTTAGAGTGCATCACTAGATTCTTTGAAATATTAATGGCACTTGTATTATCATAGTATATAATTATCAGCTCAGTGATTACCTCATTCATTCCTTCCAATACTTGCTTAATATATGCAATGTTTGAACAATTTGTAGCAGTAGCAACATACTATACTTTAGCTATAGAGTGGGAAATGCAAGCTTGTTTCTTACTCATCCATGTAACAAGTCTTTCACCAAAGAAAACTGCTCCTTCGGTGGTGCTTTTTCTGTCATCCACATTTCCAACCCAATCAACATCGGTATAAACCTTTAGTTCAAATTTTCCTTCCTTAGGATACCATAATCCATAATCTTCAGTCTTTTTTAGGTATCTTAAGATTCTCTTAGTAGCAACCATGTGTGATTCTCTAGGGTTTGCAGAAAATCTAGCAACAATTCCCACAGCATGTGTTATATCTGGTCTACTGTGAACTACATACATTAGCTTACCAATCATAGATTGGTACAGTGTCTGGTTTACCTCTATAGTTTCATCTTCCTTAGTCAGTTTACATCCAATAGCCATTGGTGTTCCCATAGGTTTAGCATCTTCCATGCCAAATGTCTTCAAGACTTCCTTTATATATTTAGATTGTGTGATGAATATCCCATCACTCTGTTGAATCACTTGTAGTCCTAGAAAGAACTTAATCTCTCCGAACATAGACATTTCAAACTCTTTTCTCATCTCATCAGCAAAGGCTTTACATGTGTGATCTTGACCTCCAAAAATAATATCATCCACAAGTATTTTAGCAATAAGAATAGTATCATCAGTATCTCCTTTCATATACAAATTGATGTTCTCACTAGTTCTTACAAATCCAATACTTAACAAGTAAGTATGTAGCCTTTCATACCAAGCTCTCAGTGCTTGCTTTAAACCACATAAAGCTTTATGTAATCTACATACCATGTCTGTATTGTCTGGATCAACTAACCCTTCAGGTTGTTCTATGTAGACCTCTTCTTCAAGTATTCCTTTCAAAAATGTTGACTTCACATCCATTTGATAAATCTTGAATTTCTTGTGTGTAGCATATGTAAGTAACATTCTAACTCCTTCTAATCTAGCAACTGGTGCAAATATTTCACCATAATCAATTCCTTCTTCTTGTGCATATCCCTTGCATACTAATCTAGCTTTATTTCTTGTCACCTCTCCATTCTCATTCAGTTTGTTCCTAAATATCCATTTAGTACCGATAACATTCTTGTCTTTGGGTTAGGGTACTAAACTCTAGGTCTTGTTCTTCTCTATTTTCTCTATTTCTTCTTTCATTGCATTAACCCATTCATCATTTTCTAATGCAAATTTCACATTTTTTGGTTCATATTCACAAACTAGACATGTACCTTGTTTTGTCTTACTCCTTGTCATCATGCCAACTTTTCTGTCTCCTATAATTTGTGTCTCGGGATTATGTCTTTTGACAAATCTTTCCAGTACTCAGTCTCTTCTTTCTTGTTCATCCTAGGCAGGTTCATTTTCTTGCTCAGTAGGTCCATCCTGCTCATCAGTTTCTCTTTCCTGTTCCTTGGTAGGGTTTTCCTATTGACCGATTATCACTGTCTACTGCATCGGTAGATACTCAGGTTGTTCAATGTAAGTGAATCTACCATATTCTTTTGTTTCCTTTCTTCTTTCCTCTACATTTTTGTCATCAAACTCAACTACCTAAACATTAGTACTTTCAATCATTTTATTTATAGCTTTATTTAGACGCTTATATGCTTTTCTTTTAGTACTGTCATGAAAATGCAGAAAACAAAGAGAAAGGTTGTTGTAGCAATGAAGATGAAGTAAAATTTGTTAAAAGCATAGATCAAGGAGACATATTTAGTATTAAAGGTGATCAAGAAGGTAATGTATCTAATGGTAAGGATGAGTCTTTACCTAACCCTTCTTTAAGCACTTAAATTGTCTAATTTTTTGTAATTTAGGAACTTAGAATTAGTGTAGAATTAGATTTTGAATGAGTTAAGTTTTGCACAGTTAGATGTAGGTTTTTTATGTCATACTAATGCTATGGTTAAGTGCACAAAAAGAAATATTGTGTTTTGGGAGGTCGCAAAAAGATTTATGATTGCAGGTTTACAGAATCAGCTTTTTGGCATTTTGGTGGAAAAAATTTGTATGTGATGTCCGATCAAGTAAATGCTAAATGTTAAAAGATTGAAATCAAAGTTATTATGATTATCAAGCAATTAGAAGTGATTTGGAGAGAAAAGAAAGAAGTTTGGGAGTGATTAGAAGTGATTTGGAGAGCGAAGAAAGAAGTTTGGAAGTGATTTGCAGAAGTTTGAAGCGTCGATCAAGTGAAGCCCTAATTTTGTGAATTTGAAGTATTTATCCAACTAAGATCTTGAATTAGTATAAGTAAACAGATATAGATATGGATGCATCGATGATTCACAACATTAAGGATAAGAACCAACCTAAGATTAAGAAAGATCCAGTAGAACCTTCAGAAAGAGATGATAGTTTGGCTTTGTCATCCATACCAGACGGAGCTCTTCATTTAGAGAATGTTAAAGGTTATCTTGGATGCAAATATGAAACCCTAAGTGATAGTGATTTTACTGCTAAGTATTAGAAGATTTATAATCAGGACATGTCACTAAAACAAGGATATGAACACCTAGAAAACAATGAAATCACTAGGTACTCAATGAAGTATGAATTTGATGATGAGGAATGTACTAAGATCATTTTGAGTAGGATTCATAATGGTAAATTTTGGTTAGAAGACAGAGTCATTGACATTACTGTAGACCTAATCCATGATGTGACTAGATTATCTAAAGTTGGTGAAATTCTACAAAATGAGAAGAACATGAGAAAGATTGTGATTGAAAACACTGGTTCAACATATAATGGCAGAGGTATAGTCATTAGTAATATTAAGCAAGATGATGTTAGATACTTGTGTAAGATTTTGACAACTAAGTTTTGTGAAAGTTCTAGAGAAGATGATATGGCAGCAGGTATGGTACATATTGCATATTTGATGTGTGTTGAGAAGAAGCCTGTAGACATGTGTGAGATTCTAAGAATTTAGTTATTTGAGAATTTGGAGAAGATCAAGAAAGCAAAGTACACCCATTTTAGATTTTCTTCTCTGATCACTTACATGTTTTTTCACTTGTTAAGAAGATTTCCTTATACTATTGGAAATGACTAGAATGATGGAGTGAACACCATGGAAAGAATCAACAAAGTCTATATGAGACACCTTATAGAGAAGGTTAATGACAGTGTAAAGCTAGTATTGAAAACATTTTAGAACATTGTGGTAAACAGATCAAGAATTCCACCATCCCTTGTTGAAAAATACAAAGATGACATATGTTTTATGGTTGATGCTGATTTCACTTACATTGAGGTAGTAGAGCCTAGACATGAATTCAGAGACCCTCTTGGCTATGAAATCTCTGAAGTTGAAACAGAAGGCTATGTCAGTAGATTATTGAAAAGTGAGTTGGAAGCCCATTGCAACAGATTTGGAACTTATGATGAAAACTTTAATTCAGCAAAGGCACTTAAGGAAAAGGCAAAATCAAAGAAGAGAGTGAAGTATTCCATAAAGAAAATTCTAAAAGAAATAGGTATAAGCAAGCAAGAATTTGATATTGCAAGAAAGACTGCAGAAGAAATAAGAAAAAGTGAGACTCTATCAGTCCCACCTTTGGCATCAAGTGTAGACCCTCAAGAACCCATTCAAGTTGAGGTAAAGGTTGAAGAACTTGAGGAGCAAGAAATTCATCAGACAGAGAAACCCTCTTCTTCTGGATCATGCAAAAGAATGAAGGCTAGTGCTTCTAGACCAGGTAAAAGATAGAAGGTAATTGTTCCAACAGTACCAAGGAGAGTTGCAAAGATTAAAGATGATGAAGTGATTGAAAAGAAGAAATCATGGAAACCAAGGATAGAAAGAGCCAATGAGGACATATTGCAACATGGAGACTTTACTAAAATGAATAAGTACTATGATTTATATGGACCCTTTGAAAGATTGAATCTAGAAAATGTAATGGTGACACATATGATCTTGACAAACAAGAAGTTTGATACTATTCATGGAAAAATCCCTAAAGATTTGTATAACAAACTTATAAATAGAAAGATGAGAGCTCAAGAAGAAGATACCAAAATGAGGGAAAACATGGTAAGAAAACATTGTGTTGTAAAAGATGATGAACATTTGAATCAGATTTTGAAGTCCCTTGGCAATTTACTAAGAACTAAGAGAAGGACAATTCAGATAATGGGAGGACAGTATGAGCAAGTTAAAATTGAAACAGAGCAAGCAATTGTAAAAGTGATGATAGAAATGGTTGCAGAGAACCCAGTTGAGACAGAACAAGAAGTTGTAGGGTAAGAAATTGCAGCTGAACAGAAAATTGAAGTTGAGCATAAGGATATTCCCTCACCCTCACCTATCTTTATTGAAGATGAATCTATGGATATTGAAGGCACTAAGGTCACCTTGAATACTGATGATGTAGTATTTAAGAACTTGGATAATATTGTTGACAATTTGGCACTAGGAGAACCAGATAAGAATATTGAAGCAGAGAAATCCCAAATAGTAGAGAAAATGGAAGCAGAGGCCCCTACTCCTATTACACCTCAAGAAGACATCAGTCTTACTCCTAAGACTGGAAAAGAGAAAGGAATAGGAACTTTGTTTGAAGATTTGAGCAAGGAGGTTGATGACGATGATCAACTAGAGTTGATTACTTCCTTAAACAAAATTTTTGGAAAGAACAAGAAAGTTAAGAACTTGGAGGAGAGTCTAAAGGATTTAACTGAGAAATTGCAAAGTGTTATATCCACTAAATTTTCTGAATCAGATCCACTTGTAAGAGCAAAAATGGTAATGAAATCCTTTGATGTTGAGTTCACTAACTTAACTGATATTGCTAAGATTGAGGCTCAGGTAGCTTATGAAGCTAAGATGTTGCAAAACATAAGTCAGAATATCAAGAATGACATTGACAGTCTTGACACTTACATTAAGAACCTAAGGAAACATCTTAAGACTGGAAAGTGTTTGTACATTCAGTGTACAAAATTTGAGAATATAGTTATTGAGGAAGAAAAGAAGATAAAAGAAAAGAAAGATGAAATAGCAGCAGAGACAAACTCAATGGTCAGCCCCAACATAAAAATCAGTTCAGTTGAGAAAAAGATCATCAAATTGTGTGATGAGATAAGAACCCTGAATGATGAGAAGAGTAGGAAAACTAACAGGATAAACATCTTGAGAGAGCATGTCTCAATCAAGTTGACTATTGTAGAAGAGCAGATAGAGGAATGTCTTACTACTAAGACATCATTTCAGAAGTTCAATTTTGAAACTCTTCAAGCTTGTCAGATTGTAGCTTACGGATTGAGTACCTTACTCAATGTAGCAGAATCCATCAAGAAGTCTTGGGAGAAAGAGTTTGAGGCATGGAAGTTAGATTTTGCAGATTGTGTTGCAAGCCTACTGGCTTTGCAATAAGATAGTAAGAAATTTTTTGACTCAATTTTTGTATATCCCTTTCCACCCTTTATTTTGTCATTGTTGTCAAAGGGGGAGAGATACTTAGAAAATTGTCTATATGATTAGGAAGGATACTCATAGGGGGAGCTTTTCTATGGAGTATGATATAGTATATGATAAGAAAGATATAAGGATAGTATATATTCTATGGCCACAATTTTGATACAATTTTTTGAAGTTTTGTTTTGCACACTTAGCCAATTTTCCCATATGTTGCCACCAATGACAAAGGGGGAGATTGTTGGTAATTTGGCTAATGTGGATGCATAGATGTTGTCATTATGGCAACATATGTTCCCTGTGAAGATTGTATAAGTTGGAAAGCAAGCATGGAAGGTCGCAGAAAGAAATTGTCTAAGTATGGAAATAGAGATCCTAACAGAGCACCCGAGGAAGATTTAGTTGGCGATGGTCGCTGGAGTAAGATCTTTATTTGTGCAGTTAACTAAAGCTTCTATGATGTATGAGGATACCCCATCTTAGTGCACAAAAATTTTGGAGTAGTACAAACAAAGTTATTAAAGATTTACCGATGATAGTTTAGAAGCCGACAAAGCAGAAACAAGGACAGAATTGGTAAAATGATTAAGGGATTATTTTGCTTTGCAAAATAATGACTTAATGATATAAAGGGATGACATAAGAGATAATTATGATGTACAAGCTGAAAGGAAGAAGATTTATGTTTGTACCATGTATAAAGATAGAAAAGAGTAATAGTTGTAATGTAACTTTATGATGTTGTAACAGCGAACTTGTAATAGTTATATATTGTGATAGTGATGAAAGCTATTGTTGCAAAGTTATAAGAAGCACCATATTGTAATCAGTGAACATTTTTATTACTTGTTTTGGCAGCGGGCTCATCTAGTAATTAGGTTTTGTACATACAACTCCTAACAGGGTTGAGGCTTCTAACAAGGCCTATAGTCCCTTAACCAGGACTGATACACTATATGATTGTAATAGGCTCCTAATAGGGTCAACATCCTTAACAAGATATCTTTTGATTAGTGGATCTCTATGGGTACCATCCCCACTGGGGTTTTCCCTTGGCCATGGTTTCCTCAAGAACATATCATGTGTTATGTGTTCTTTAAATTTACTGTTATGTATGCTATTTAGTTTCTTATGCTTTGTATGCACTAAAGTAATTTGTTATATCCATAAGTGGGAAAAAGTAAAATTTTTTGAAATACTGATTCACCCCCCCTTTCAGTATTTCCTATTTCTAACAAAGTTTACCAATCAGATTGTCAAGTGTAAGGACAATACCAGATGCAAACCTTGTTTCATGAATTGTAGATATTCTAATTGCATAAATGAGCAATAAGGTTAAGAGAACTTTTCTTACTACTATCTCTTCACTAATAACACCATAAGATGCTCTAATAGCATGTAGTAGCTCTGTTAGTCTATTTGTGTACTATGCAATATTCTCACCTTCCTTCATCTTCATATCATCGAATCTACCCCTTAGGCTTTTAGCTATGGCTCTTTTAACATTCTCATCACCATTGTAAACTTGAGAAATTTTATCCCACATACCTTTGGTAGTTGTTGAACTTTTAATATCTTCAAATTCAGCATTGGTACAGGCAGTAGCAATCTCCATCATAGTAACATTGTGTTCATGCATGTCTCTGATTTGATCAAGAGTCAAGGGACCAATGGCTGGTTCAATGTAGCCATTCTCCATTAGTATAAGGGCAAAAATCCTAATTCCAAATATATGAAGCTTCATTCGGCTTTGCCATACTACGAAGTTATCTTTATTCAGCTTTGGCACTTCCCTCTTATACATTTTGAGATCTTTGTACTGAAGTCCTTAAAACTTGGTTCTAAGCAACCAAAGCTTTCATACCAATTGTTAGAATAACTAAGAGGGGGGTGAATTAGTTATCCAGTGTCCCAATTCAAAATATATAATCCAAAACAAATTATCTCAAACTTATGATACTCGGTAACTTAAAATACTATACTATCTGTGCTTTTACCGATTACCAGTCAATAACATATAATGATTACCGATCAAATAAAATATGCAACATGTAAATATGACATCAAAAAAATATCACAATCAACACATAACACAAGATATTTAACATGGAAACCCTATGAAGGGAAAAAGAACCTAGGACCAACAACCCAAAAATTGTTCACTTTTTTGAAGTGAGGTTGGTGAAGACCCAACCCTATTAAAGGTTACAAACACACTGTTAGGTGTGATCTTGTTATAGGATTTTAGACCAACCATTATCATCCAACCAACATTTACTATGAGGTTGATAGGATAATAATGTTCATTCTATGAATGATACGTAAAAAAGACTTTCCTAGTCCACTCGGTTAAGAGATTTGATTGTGTACAATGGTTAAAATGTAATAGTAGGTGATCTGCCTTAATAAAACTTTAATTGTAGATGTACAAATCAATGTTAGGCTCATTCAAATCCTTTGATCAATGTATCTATTCTGATTCAAATAATTTTAGTGACTTACTGTCGCTCAGTAATAGCTTCCTAATGCTCGGTATACTCTACAATTGGTTCTCCTTAACCAGTTTGATCAGGTATGCATGAAAACTTGTTCATCCAATAGTTCTATAATTTCCTTCTCCTGGCATTAGTTTCAATGTGAAACTTTTGTCTCTTATATAGACATATAAACCATTTTCTTCTCCTCCATCAGATTTTGGCGCTTAATCATCATCATTGATTTTTCCACTTTAACCTTCCTTGGCTGATGTGTCAATAACATGTTTCAATTCAATCCATCTGATCTTCTTCAAATTATGCTAGTCGTCGATCTTCATAACAAACTTTATCTGTTACCTTGAAATCATACACTTTTCAGCTCATCAATCCTTATCGGCTAAACTAATCATTTTATTCCTTTCTCTTGCTCAGTTAACAAAGAAATGCATTGATGAACACAAGCTTGGTTTAACTATGCTTGGTATACACTATGCTCCATCAGTGTATACTGTAATGATTCATCAACTAACAACACTACTTTGTGTATTTTAGCTCTATTCTTCATCATAGATGAATGCAACATAATTAAGTCAATATCATAAGGTCGTAGACTCATCAACAAGTTACTCAATGTATTCCTTATCCCCATTTTTCATATACATCTTGCTCATGTAGATATTTCTATTCTTCATCTCTTTCACTTCTTTTCTATAGATGTTTTGGTATAGTAACTTATCTTCATCATCATAGATTCTTCAATCAAGTTCTAAATTAGTTATAGTTCATGAGATCTAAAATCTATACTTTGTAAAGTGACATCTGAACATGAGAAAACAAAATTATAGTATGTTGAACTTGAAAAGTACAATACAATAGTGAAAGGTGAACTGACTTAGTCTAAGCAACATCTTGAGAGAGTATATTCCACTAGTGAGAAGATTGATGAACAAATATCTTATTGTTAGGAATGGGAACACTGAGAGGGGGGGGTGAATAAGTTTTCACTAAAATTTAACTTTTCTTTTTAATCTTTATGCTTAACTTAAATTCTTAAGTACTAAACTAAACATTCACATCAAACATGAAACATAAGAATAACACATGACACCAATATGATTACGGGGAAACTCAAATACGTAAAAACCCTGGTGGGAATTAACATCCACTAATATTCTGCACCAGTGTGTTGTGATCCTTGTGAGAAGATCCTTTACCCTGTTACGAGTAGCTTTACAATGCTTTTAGTATAGTAGACCTGGAAAAGGGTCAGACCCTATTAGGAGTCTTTTACAATGATCCCTATTAGGGGAGTGGACTCACTATCCTAGAGCTCACTACTCAAATTATGAAGGCTACAACCTTCTATTATTAGATACACACTATATCTGTCAGGTGAAGTGCCACTGTGACACTGCTTGTCAAATTAGTTCCTTGGTGCACTCAAGCTTTGACCTCTAAAAAATATCTAATACATCATATGCTGACTTTTCATACCTCTATTTTTCTTATCATAACTATCTTTTAACTTCCATGCTGATTACAATGGGCCCATCTCATATTTATATGCTCATACAAACAAAACAATTAGGTCAGCCCTATAACTAATTACAAACAATGCTTCCAAGTGAATTGGCTTAAGCATGCTTATAATTATACATATACTTATGTCAAAAACCTAAATACAATGGGCACATAGCCTCTACAACATTACATTACAATCGCAAACCAAAATAGTCACTGTCGGCTCGATGCTTTGTTCTCTACTGGCACATACTGGCTATGCAACTTCAACTAACTGTAACTTTCATATCACTACATATATTCTGATGTGCTCTTAGAATGAGCATGAGTATATTCTAACAACCTTAACTCCTAGGTTTCATAACCTAATTCATCTGTACGCATGGGTGCATATGCTCTGATCTGTCGGTACTCTGTATACTGTCCAGTCTTCAACACTTAACTAAATTTTGATCTTTACACTTAGTGCACTCAGTCCAAACTGCTATATGACTTTGTTTCCATAATGAAAACACTATTTATAGTCATATACTTTAGTATAGATAACTTTCCAACAATCTCCCCCTTTTTCATTAATGGCAACAAAGGAATATGGCCAAGTCTCTAATTGTTCCTTTACACAAAACATTTTGTCTTATATGCATCTTTATACATAAACTTATATCTCCCTATACATATATGTACTCCATATTCTATAAAAATCCCCCTTTGACATTAATGACAAAGGTGCATCAAAAATTATATCTACATACCCTTACTGAGGGAACACATCTGGAAATGCAATCTTGAGGTTCTGGATCTCCTTCTTCCAAAAGGTTATCAAAGAATTGAATATCTATAGATGGGCGCATAGTGCATACTGAAGCTTTTCCATCTTCTCCAATTTTGTGCTTGGACTCTGATCATAGGTCACCATGGTCACATCAATCTCTTTTATATTATGACTAAGAATGTCTAAGGAGGGTGAAAGAGCGTTCCTCAACTAAGTCTTTCTAGACCTTATCTTTGCCATTTCTTTCTTTGTCTTCTCAATTATGTCTAACTGACCTTGATAAACATTGTTACATATATTCACATCAGTGGATGTGTCTAACACTAAGTCCTTCACCTTCTTAATCATTTCTTCTACATTTTTAATCTTCTTAAGATGGGCATCTATGAACTTATCCTAATCCATGGATTCTATGATGACTTTCCTTCCTTGATCTACAAATTCCTTCAGTGATGCCTTACCAAACTTAAAAGAGTTCAAGTCTAGTGAAAAATTACTCATCAATCCATTGAGTCTCTTCTTTAGATATTTCTTATCTGCCACTAACGCCATAGAATCTTCTAGGCTTGAGAAATTCACCTTGAACTATGAGAGGACTGAACTCACATCATCAACTGAATGTACATTTACCAGCTTTTGATCCTCTGGTAGAAAACTATTTAGAATATTTACTGACTCTACTAGGAGAGGATTTTTCATGACTTGCTTCTCCTTTTCCTTCTCCATAGATAGGATGCTAAATTTTATCAAGTCTTCTTCTCTCCAAGAATCCAAACTGCAAGTGTCTAGTGTCAAACTTGACAACAATTCTGAGGAGGGTGTGATGGGAGTGTTGTCCATCAACTCTTGCTTCACCTTGACCAAATCAATAGAAGATTCATCTTTCTTTTCCACTTCTACTCCTTTCTTTTCTTCTTCTTTCTCATCAAATATGTCTTATATGAGTACTTCTTGCTAAGTAGGAGGAGTACTATTGCATAAGATCTTTGCTTCTTGTGTACTCACAAATGCTTCCTCAAACATGTCCAAGTCCTTATCAGTAGCCACCATGGCTATTTCCACATTATCTATGATAATTATGCTATCTTTAGGTGATCATGTCATGGGCACAGACTGGTCTGTTTCTATTTGAGTTCCTACTATGGACGCAGAGTCTTGAGGACCTATCATTGGTACATTAGTGGGCTCTACCACTTTAGCTTCCTTCTTGGATGCTTGGGTGATGGGCACAGTAGGTGGTTTGATCTATTGTTCTAACAACACCTTCTTAAATGCTTTTTTTGTTTCCTTAGTTATTAGTTCATAGTCCTTGTTCATGATATGAAGATTTCTCATCTTTGTTCTTAGGTATGGCTTCACCAGATTCAATATTAATGCATCTTCATCTTTAGAACATATAGGCAGAGTATCTTCTAGTACTTTATCTCTTATCCTAAGATCCTCTTCATTTGCTTGTCTTTTTAGGTTTTCTAAAACATTCCAAACTTTATCAGGTAGAGAGGACTGTATTTCAAGAACTATTTTCTTGAACTTGATCATATGTTTGATAATCATATTATGAATTTCTAATTTATCAATCTCATTGTATGATTCGTAGTGTTTCCCTACTTGATCAATTCTTCCCTCATCAACAATTCTTGTTTGCAAAACTTTAAGGCCAGGCCTGAATCTGGCCTTAGGAGGTGCTTGAATATTTCTTTTTCTCCTTGTAGCCTACAATGATGGATGACTAGTGCTTACTCCTATCTTCCTCTTTGCTATAGGTATATATTCTGGAGGAGTATCTTTGGGTGCAGAAGGAGTATTGTCTTCATTATCCTTCTGACTATCATCTTTTTCAATTTTAATCTTCTTCATCTTAGGATCTTCCTATTGTTATTCTGTTGTTGCACTCTTCAATTCTAGGGAAATTTTTTCTTCCCTTTCCTTGTCAAGATCTTCTTGAGATACACCATGTATCCTTAAGATCTCTGATGTAAATTTTGCAACCTTTCTTTTTTGTTGTAGCACTGTTCAGCTTAGCATCAATTTCTCTAATCTTTTCTTCATAGGTTCCCCACCTAAGTTCATTATCATATTTAGGGGCTGATATTAGTACTTGTGCATAGGCTTCAAGAACTTGTTCCTCAACTTCTTAGCCAAGTGGATGAATCCACTTAGTTCTAGGCTCAACCGCTTCCATACAAGTAGTATCAATCTCCACCATGAAGCATATTAAATCTTTATACTTCTCCACAATACTTTTAAGAATTTTGTACCTCATCTGCATCCTTTCTCTGAAGGTCTTCAATTCCAAGGTAATGAAATCTCTAAGTTTTATTTTAGTGCATGCTTTGTTTGATATATGTGGCATGGTAGCAATGGACTTGTCTAGATACAAGTCTGATACTTTACCAACTATATGAAGGTACATATAGATGATAAGGGACCAAAACCTAAATACCTTATTCTTGTCATGTTTGATAGCCTTGATGTTGTCTATCAATTGTGCAGCCAAGATCTCACACAATTTGAACTCTCCATTTTCTTGTAAAAGTTGGATGGCTGCCAAAATAGTGCCTACAGATACACTATTGACCCTACTGGTGTGATGAAATCTATAGCCTAGTATCATTTTCATCAATTTGATGTTTACTTGCTCTATAGGCTCAATGGTCATGCCTGGCTTATCACTCCTTGATTTACACACTTGCTCTGCCATCTTCCTAACATCCTTACAGACTGGAAGTAGGGTGCCAGTCCTAGAAAGGCATGTCATCTCATGAATTAGGTCTCCTATGATTCTTACTGGTACATCTCCAATCCAAAACAAATCATCATGGATTCTTCTTAACAAGATCTTTATCCATTCTTCCTCATAGAACTCATATGCAGTGGCATATTCAATAATGGGATGGTCATTCCATTTTGTGTATTCATTAATGAATGTTTTTTTCTGGTTTCATCATTATGTCCATGTGTGCCCTTAACCTATCTATTCTAACAAGTTCCTTCTTACAATAGATGTAATCCCTTATGTCTTCTACATGCATAACACCCATCGACATGTGGGAGAAAGCTCCCTCTAAATCATCTAGGGTTGACTTGAATGGATTCCTCTTAAAAACATATCACTTCTTCTCAGAAACATCAAAAATAATAGGAGTGGTCATGACTTACTTGATGTTCACTTTCCACAAGATATTTGAGATGTTCTGATGGCTACCGAATTGGTGCAACGAGCTAGGGTTTCTACAACTGAACAAAAGCACTACAATCACTGATAACTTAATCTCCAAATATTCATAAGAACTTCCAAGGCTCAATCTACTCTCCAATCACTCTGAGTATGAATGCAATGAGTGAACAAACAAATTTTGTGTACTTAAAGTAAGAAATTCACCATTAATGCAACTCGCGTGAATCAGACTATCACTTCAAAATTTCAAACTCAATCTCTACCAACATTTACCTTGTGCACTCTTGCACAAAGGTTCCAATACACTCCAATAGCTTAATTCCAAAGGTGCATACTCTGAGGATGAGTATACCAGCCATGTAGGGGTCTAGAGCTAAATTACCTCCCCCTATGACTCTGAGGGCCATTCATGCAGATGTAGAGGGTGCATCCACTAGGGATGCATCCAATACATTACCATCAACATTTTCCTTCTTTCCATCAAACCAAATCATGCTCTCATCTTCTGATGCCTTCACAAACTTGACTTCTACTTCAGGATCCAAAACTAGTTCTTTGGCCTTTTTAGGGCTTTCTTACCCTTGCATCCTTGATTTACAAAACTTTGAGATATGTCCAGTCTTGTTACAAGTGTGGCAAATCACTAGAGATCTATTATCCCTCGGTGCATTGATAGGAGTCACCATTTTACATTTTTTTGTTGTGTGACCATTGTAGTTACATATCTGACATGTAACATTCTGAGAACTTCTTGAGTTTGTCTAATTCTAATTTATTTGATCATGTTGAATTTTGTTCTTGTTACTAGTCTTGCAATTTATTGCTCTATGACCAGATCTATTACATGTATAACAGTAACCATTGAAAGGTCTTACCACTGTATAGTTCCTTGCAATGTGTCCATGCTTATTACATACAAAATAGGTGCATTCAATAAGCTTGTTCTCATTCTTAGGAGGATTATCATTGACTTTGGTTTGAGCTCCAATCTTCTAAGTATCATTAGATTCCTTTTGTGTCTCCTTTCTTCCTCGCATATTATCAATCTAATTTTGTGCTTCATTGTATCCAATATAGCTAGTGTCTCCTTTTACTCTTCTTGCATACAACTAAGATTCTATCAAATCTGAACTAGTGTGTAATTTGTCAATGTGAGTCTTTGCTTCTTTTAATTTAGATTCCAATCTTTCTTTGCAATTTCTTAGATCCAATATTTCCAAATTTGGTTCCCTCAGTTCATCATTAAGTGGAAGGTTCTCCTTGACTTGTTCATTGAAGACATCTTGATTGTTTATTAGTTTGTCATCAAACTCTTCAAGATGTCTCAAAATAGATGCACTTTCTTCATTCAACTTCTTGATTTGATCTTCAAGATCACTATTAGAGCATCCTTTCAAATCCTTTCTTAGTCTTTTGATAGCTAAATGAGCATCACTGACTTTTTCTTTTAGTTCTTCAATTCTCTTTTTGAATTGTCTAGGTCTTCAAGAGCTACTTCAAGATTCTTCTTCAAATGTTTCATTTCTATTTTTTCTATGATCTCCTCAAGTGGTTAAACTTTTGTGCTAAGGACCAGAGCTCTAATACCAATTGTTAGGAATCGGAACATTGAGAAGGGGGGTGAATCAATGTTCACTAAAATTTAACTTTTCTCTTTAATCTTTATGCTTAACTTAAATGCTTAAGTACTGAATTAAACATTCACATAAAACATGAAACATAAGAATAACACATGACACCAATATGATTATAGGGAAACCCAAATAGGTAAAAACCCTGGTGGGAATTGACACCCACTAATATTCTGCACTAGTGTTTTGTGATCCTTGCTAGAAGATCCTTTACCCTATTAGGAGTAGCTTTACAATGCTTTTAGTATAGTAGACCTGGTTAAGGGTCAAACCCTGTTAGGATTCTTTTACAATGATCCCTATTAGGGGAGTGGAATCACTATCCTAGAGCTCACTACTCAAATGATGAAGGCTACAACCTTCTATTATCAGATACACACTATATCTATCGGGTGAACTGTCATTGTGACACTACTTGTCAGATTAGTTCCTTGGTGCACTCAAGCTTTGACCTCTAGAAAAGTCTAATACATCATATGCTAACTTCTCATACCTTTTCTCTACTTATCATAACTATCTTTTAACTTCCATGCTGATTACAATGGGCGCATCTCATATTTATACACTCATACAAACAAAACAATTAGGTCAGCCCTATGACTAATTACAAACAATGCTTCCAAGTGAATTGGCTTAAGTATGATTATAATTATACATGTACTTATGTTAGCAACCTAAATACAATGGGCACATAGTCTCTACAACATTACATTACAATCGCAAACCAAAATGGTCAATGTCGGCTCCATGCTCTATTCTCTGCTAGCACACACTGGATGTGCAACTTCAACTGACTGTAACTTTCATATCACTACATATCTTCTTATGTGCTCTTATAATAAGCACGAGTATAGTCTGAAAACCTTAAATCCTAGGGTGCGTGCCCTAATTCATTTGTATGCATGGGCACATATGCTGTAATCTACCGATACTCTATATACTGTCCAATCTTCAACACTTAACTGAATTCTGATCTTTACAGTTAGTGCACTCACTCCAAACTACTATATGACTTTGTTTCCATAATGAAAACACTATCTATAGTCATATACTTTAGTATAGACAACTTTCCAACACTTATTAGAAGCCATTCTATGATAAAACTTGTCTTGGATTTAACTCATTTAAGGTAAGTGAAGAAAGAAAGGAACCATGTCTGAAAGTTTCTGAGAACATAGAAGAAAAGAAGTCTGATGAAGCTAACAAATCTGAGGACACACATAAATAAGAAGAACCACCTAAACAAGAAGAATCACCTAAAGGTACGCAAAGAGAATTTAAAGGTAGATGCTTTGGATGTAATACTTTTGGTCATATGAAGAAAGATTGTACTGGTAAGCAATTTAAACCTCTTAATGGTTATTGTTATAATTGTCATGGTTTTGGACATAGAGCTATTGAATGTAAGAAGCCTAGATCTAATGATAATAATAATAGTAGAATGTTTAGAGATACTAACCATGCAGATAAGAGACCTATTGAAGATATGAATAGGAGAAATGGAGTAGTATGTTATAGATGCAACAAGATTGGACACATTTCTAGGAATTACATATCACAAATCAACCAGACTGGACCGAGCTATGGAAATAATGGAATAATTTGTTAGATATGCAACAAATTTAGTCATAAAACAAGGTTTTGTAGAATGAATAACATGAGAAACCCTAACTCTAGAAGTCTTACAAGGATAAATGAGAGTGCAAGCAACAGTCAAAGAGGTTGTTGTAGTAATTTAGAAGAAGTGAATTTTTTTAAAGCCACGGATCAAGGAGACATCTTTAGCACTGAAGGTAATCAGAAAGGTGAAGTATCTAATGGTAAGAGTGAATCTCTTCCTAACCCATCTCAAAGTACTTAATTCATAAAGTATACATTAGAATAGGAATTTAAGATAGTGTAGAAGTTAGTATAAGATTAATTGAGTCTTGTGCAGTTAATGTAAGGTAGTATATGATATAATGATGCTATGGTTAAGAGCACATGAGCTAATATGAAATTATGCAAGTTCGCAAGAAGTTTTAAGTTTTGCAGGAAAGTAGGAATAGCTTTTTGGAAAGAAGCGGCAAAAGAATTGAATGCAATGTCAGAATCTTGAAGTTAAAATCTTGTGATCAGTATTAGTTGATCATTAAAGTGAATACAAGTGTTAAGGAGATTGAAGTAGCAATTATTGAAATCAATTTGCAAAGATTTGGTGAAAGAACTTTGTGTCAGATCTACGCAAAGCCCTAAATCATGGAATTAAGGTATTTTAGTGAGAAAATCTATCATTTAGTTAGAGAATTTGTAGAAGATATGGATGTTTCATTAGTTCATAGTATAATAGATAAAATCAAACCTAAGATTAAAAAGGAACTAGTAGAACCCTTGGAAGAAGACCCTAAGCTAGCATTATCATTCGTACCAAGTAGAGTTTTACATTTAGAGAATGTAAGAAGCTATTTGGGATGCAAACTTGAAACCCTCAGTGAAATTGATTTTACAAAGGAATATGAGAAGCTATACAACCAAGATATGTCATTGAAAGTTGGATATGAACATTTGAATGATAATGAAATCATAAGGTATTCACTACAACATGAATTTGATGATGAAGAATGCACTAAAATCATTTTGAGTAGAATTCATAATGAAAAGTTTTGGTTAGATGACAGAGTGATTGATATAACAGCAGACCTAATTCATGAATTAACCGATTTGTCAAAATTTGGAGTTATACCATTCAATGAGAAGAATGTAAAGAAAATAGTACTGGATAATACTAAGTCATCCTACAATGGTAGAGGAATAGTGATCAATAAGATTCAACAAGATGATGTTAGATATTTATGCAAGATCTTAACATCTAAGTTTTGTGCCAACTCTAGAGAAGATGGCATGGCAGCTGGTATGATTCATGCAGCCTATTTGATATGTGTTGATAAAGTTCAAGTGGATATGTGTGAAATTTTGAGAATTCAACTATTTGAGAACTTAGAAAAGATTAAGAAGACTAAGAATTCCCATTTTAGATTCTCATCATTGATTACATATATGTATTTCCATTTGTTGAGAAGATTTCCATTTACAATTGGAGAAGACTGGAATGATAATAGAACCACCATGGATAGAATTAAGAGAGTATATCTGAGATATCCCATAGATAAGGTTAATGAGAGTGTAACCTTAGTGATCAAATCATTTCATAACTTGATGAAGAAAAGAACAAGAATTACACAAGCTATAGTTGAAAAGTATAAAAATGAAGTATGCTTTATGGTTGACACTGACTTTACCTTCATTGAAGCAGTTGAACCTAGAGTAGAATTCATAGACCCTCTTGGTTATGATATTTTTGAAGTTGAAGCAGAAGAATATGTAAATAGATTATTGAAATGTAAATTGGATGTAAATAGCAACAGATTTGGGAATTATGAGGAGAACTTCAACTCCGCAAAGTCTATTCAAGAAGAAAAGTTATCTAAGAAGAGAGTGGAAAGCACTATAAAGAAAATTCTTAAGGATATAGGTATGACAGAACAATAATTTTTGATTGCAAAGAATACAATAGTAGCACTTAGAGACATTAGACAAAAGGAAGTTTTGTTTGTTCCACCCCCATCAGTAGTTACAGATGAGACTAGAAATTTGTAGAATGTAGTAAAAGTGAAGAAAGTTGAGAAGGAATAGGAAATAAGGAAATCTACAAGATCTTTCTCCACTCCACTAGGGAAAAGAGTAAAGGAAAAAGTTATTGGACCAGGTAAGAGTAAGAAGACAATAGTTGCCCCAGTGCAAAGGAAAGTTACAAAAATTAAAGATGATGAAGATATAGAAGTTAAGAAGAAGAAATGGAAGCCTAAGATTGAAAACGTAAATGAACAAATCATTAATGATGGAAACTTTTTAAAGATGAACAAGTAGTATGAGCTATATAACTATTGAGAGATATTAAACTTGGAGAATGTAGTTGTAAGACATATGATCCTACTAGACAATAAATTTGATACAATTTAAGGAAAGATACCTAAAGATTTATTTGAGAAGCTAGTAAATAGGAAGAAGGGAGCAACTAAAGAAGATAACAAGATTAGAGAGAACTTTGTGAGAAAGCTATGTGACATTAGAGATGAAGGTCACTTTAAAGAAATCATGAAAGAACTTAGTACTCATCTAAGGATAAAAAGGAGAACTATTTAGATAATTGGAGGAAATTATGAAGAAATTAATAAAGAAATTGAACAAGCAATAATAAAGGTGATGACAACAAGTGCTAGTAAGCACTCTAGTGTAGTCGAACAAGCTATGGAAGTTGAGCATCAAAAGAGTCTCTATCCACCACAATCAATTGACATTGAAGATGAATCAATGAATGTGGAAGGAACTAACATCATACTGGATAGGGATGATAATCCTTTCAGCAACTTAGAGAACATTGTTGACAATTTAGCTCTAGAAGAATAGGACTGAACAATTGAAGAAGGAAGGAATGAAACAAGGAAAGAAGAAGAAAAACAATCAGAAAATCAAGGAAATATAGAGATTCAAGGATAGAAAGAAACACCAAGCAAAGTAGAAATTAGTCCTACCTCTGAGACTATAGCAAAGAAACCACAAATTGAATCAATTTTTGTTGATATTGGAAAATAAATTGATGATGATGATCAAATGGATTTGATGTCATCCCCAAACAAGATAATTAGAAAGAATAAGAAGGTGAAAAGCCTTGAAGGATTATTGTAGGAAGTAATAGAAAATTTGCAGAGTGTTGTGACTAATCAAAAAATACAAGTAGATCCATAGATAAAAGCCAGAGAAGTGATGAAAACATTTGACAATGAATTCACTAATTTGTCAGATTTAGCTACAGTGAAGGCTCAGGTAGCCTATGAGGATAAAATGTATTTTGATATAAGTCAAAATATTAGAAATGATATCAACAATTTGGATGTGTGCATAAAAGACTTGAGAAGGAATTTGGATAGAGGAAAAGCTTTGTATATATAGTGTACAAATATAGATAATCATGTATCAGAAGTGAATGAGAAGATTAGAGCAAAGGAGACTAAAATTCAAATAGAGTTAAATCTATTAGCCAGCCCTAATGTAAAGATACTAGATATTGAGAAAAGAATCAACAAAATGAATGATGAAATAAGGATTCTTAATGATGAAAAAGATAGGAATTTGAGAAGATTCACTCTTCTAAGAGAGCGCATTTCTATGAAGATAAGTATCATTGAAGGATAGTTGGAAGAATGTCTTTCATTGAAGACATCTTATGAGAAGTTCAATTTTGTAAACCTTCATGCATGTGAGATCACATATTATGGTTTATGTGCACTACTCAATGTTGCAAACACCATTAAGAAGGCATGGGAGAAAGAAATAGAGACAATTAAAGTGAACTTTGTAGATTGTGTTGCAAGCCTACCGGCTCTGCAATTTTGAATCAAGGTAAACAATTTTGAGAACACAGTTTTCGCACCCTTTTTTTGTCATTGTTCTCAAAGAGGGAGCGATAGAAAAAATTGATATATCTTTGATAAGGAAGTATATTCCTAGGGGGAGCATAGATAAGATATATGGAGTTATAAGGATAGTGAAGATATAATTTTTTCTATGGCCACAATTTTTTATTTTTGAAATTTTGAGACTTGGCCAATTTTCTCATATGTTGCTACCAATGACAAAGGGGGAGATTGTTGGAAATTTGGCTGAGTTATATATCTAGATGTTGTAATTATGGCAACATATGATCTATGTGAAGACCACATATGACAGAGAAAAAGTATGACAGAGAACAAAAAAAATTGTCTAAGTGTAAGCAGTATTTTCCTAGTGTAACTGGAGACAGTTTTGATTGGCAACATCAATAGAAGTAAGTTTAGTTCTTGCGCACTTGAACATGGATACTATAATGAATATTGAAGACTCACCTAAGAGCATAAGTCTATATGGCATGTATGGAATAAGTTATTACAGTATTTCCAAAGATAAAGCTGAAGCCAACATGATAGAGAAGAAGACAGAATCGGTAAATAGTAAAGGGATTATTTTGTTTATCAAAATAATGTCTTAATCATATAAAGGGATGACATCCTAGATGTTAACCCTTGGGAAGTGCATGTTAAAATGTATTTGTAAAGTGATTTATGTTTAGTACAGCTAACTGTAAAAGTTATTATTCCTAATAACTTGTATAAATATAAGACATATGTAATGTGAAGAAGTGCAAGTAATGATATAGAGGTGAACATATGTATGTGAAAGATATTGATGCAAAGTTGTGAAAGTCAAGCAAGAAGTATAAGATTATGTACCTTTCCTAATTTTGTAATTAGGAATTATTGTACATTACATGTTTTGGCAGTTGGCTCATCTTGTAATCATTTGATTTTATACTACCAACTCTCAGCAGGATTGAGGCTTCTAACAAGGCCTAGAGTCCCTTAATCAGGACTAAAACACTATATATATGTATCAGGCTCCTAACAAGGTCAACATCCTTAACAAGATACTTTTGATTAGTGGATCTTTGTGGGTATCATCCCCACTGAGGTTTTCCCTTGGCCAGGGTTTCCTTGAGAACAGATAATGTGTTATGAGTTCATTTGCATTACTGTTATGCATGTTCTTTAGTTTACTCTATTATGCAAGTATCAAGCTAATCCATTATATCCATAATTGGGAAAAAGTAAAAGTTTGTGGAATACTGATTCACCCCGCCCTCCCTCTTAGTATTCCCTATTTCTAACAGATTGCCTAAATCCAACAATAATCCATAAAAAACTACATCAGAATCTATTGGCAAGAAATGTGTATCCATGGCAAGAAAATTTGATTGTTTGTTATAGTTTTTTCTTTCATATCTTGTTTTCCTTCCTATCATGTCTCCTATGCTATTATGGGATGTCTTTGACATGAGTTTATCACTCCTCTAAGTCACTGACTAGAATGGCTAGGATAGGGCATGATATTTTTTATTTTTATTTTTGTTTGTTGGGTATTTTCTAATGAAGTCAAAGGGACAACTAAATGGGTTTTTTTTATAAGAGCCTTCATATACATATTCAATATATATTTTTTGAGCATGTTTAAATAGATAACTTTGGTTTTGATATGCTACACATACCTCAGCTCCAAATATTTTTTCCATGGATGTAGGGGAGAACATTTATCATCTATGGATTATACAAGCAATACTCAGGTCATCTTGGTTTAATTATACCTAGATGCTTGTCAAGATTTATATATTAAAATCCATGTAAGAAATACTTTAATTTGGTCATCCTAGGCTAATTATACCATGATGCTTGTATTTTCTTACAACAATAAAGAGCTCAATGATGACAAAAATCATGTAAACCTTATCCAAGATGCTTTCAGAAGTTGTAGAATATATGCATTTAGTTTATTTATTTTAATTACATCTATAGTTACACATTTCATTTTAATAAAAATCATATTAATATCCCTAGATCATTTTCATAAGGTGCTCCTTTTATAGGTTTTGTCAATTCTCAAAAGTCTAGGTCATTTCTTCCTTCTATCTTGTCTTCTAGAGTCTAAGTATCTTGTTATTATTATATTGAGGACATTGGATGTTATAAATGCTAGAATTATTAGGCACTAAGAGGGGGTGAATTAGTGCAAACAAATTATAGACTAATCCAACCAATAATTTGAATAACTTCAATAATAACTTGTAAACCACAAATCATATAAATGAAGTAAATAAATAAAAGTAAAAAATATTAGACATCCACAAAATCATCACACTTGATACAATTATTTTTGCATGGAAACCCTTAGTGAGAGGGAAAAACACAGTGGGGATGACACCCACAAGCCCACTACTGCAGTAAATGAGTTTTTCATGTTAGGAGCTTACAATTACCCTTTTTGAAGGTTCACCGTGTTAGGAGTGATTAGTAACTTGTTAGAAGTACAATCAAATTTGCTAAGATCTACCTTGTAAGAGGATTTCAATACTTTGGTATGATCTCACCTGGCTAAGGGATTTACAATGAGAGAACCTATTAAAGTTCACCTTGTTAAGAGATTTGCTTGTTGTAACTACTAGGGAACAACAAGTGAGTGGTCTAGATGTAGCACTAATTTCCTATCAGGTCCAATTTGTTCTATGCACTCTCTATCTACTCACAAATATATCTCTATCAGATCTCTGATCGCAACCATAACTGAGATTACAAACTTTCTTCCCAACCTTCACATCAACCATAGAAACATTAAAACAATAACCTTTATAATATGAGAAGTACCACTTATACACATTTCTAGCACCAACTACATGAAATCCAAATGATTTCTTGCACAATAATCACACGCCAAAATGATAAGCTCTATGCTAAATACATTTTCCTATGACTGTGTCAGCTTAGAATAAGACTTGCATAAAATATTTTCAAAGTGGTCAAACACATTTTGACTTCTCCAATGCATCACCTTAAATCTTGGTTATAAGATAGCACCAATTCCAAGAATGCCAACTCATCAATTCCATAACCCTTATTACATGTCATCATAACACCAAAAATCATCGCAATCGCTATACCACATACCGATCTAAAATTTTCCAATTGATGCTCAAGAACACAAGTGTTGTTACCTATCTAAAAGATTGTGTCAACAAAATATCTCTTACCAATCAACCAAATGAGTTGTGATTAGAACCACATTGTAGTCTGACCATGTTGATAACATAGTTGTGAAAAAACCTCATAATTCTCCATCTATCATGAGCACTACCAAATTGTTGACCTCACTGACTACCGATTTTTTGGACTTAGCCAATTTTTTGCATCACCAATTACATATCCTTCACATCGATTACATCTTGCACTTCACCGATTAAGATACATGATTGAACTAGTTTAGTTGTCATCAATGAAAACCAAACCAATAACTTCCTATGACTACACCCAATACACCAATCTCCCAATCTCATCACAATGCCAACAATTAAAAAAAATATGCATTTCATTTAGTGAAATCCTATTGTATTTGTTACTTATTTATTATAATATTTAGTTGCATTAAACGTTCATTAGATCATTATTCATCATTAGTTTTGTGCATTGATCATTATTCTATTTTCATAGGGACTTTGTGTATATATTTTGTATTCTATCATTTTTATACATTCGCATATAAATTTTGCATAAAAGACTAATAAGTGTCTTTCATTTACCAAATAAGTTTACTTAAGTATATCCATGTACATCATATAGTAATCCATTTTCATTTAACTACATAGAACAATTTCAAAAACATTCAACATAGGATCATGTAAGCCATATGTTAGAGTAATAAAGTGTTTCCTTATTAATTGAATCATATTGATTTAATTATTAAGTCACTTATTACCTCTTTCAACTTAAGCTAAACTTTAGGCATATAATAATTAATTACTTTATTAATTATTATTATGCAACCTGGGGTTTTACCTTTTTAGGTTTTCTGATCTCCTTTTATAAGGATTGATCTCATAACACTTTGTAAACATTTTTTCTGGCATTTCATTATTGATTGCAACTTTTTTTTTGCACATCAAGGATTTCTCCTCTCTCGTGGATCCATACGTTCAGGTCTCCATATCTATTTTCTTCTCTCTCTTTTTGTGATAGGTGTTTGCATGCAGGTGTTCTTGGGAGTTGTGGGTTGTTTTTTATCAACTCCAATATGGTATCAGAGCTTCAGATCTGCTTTCCCCTATCCTCTTTCTGAGAGATTTGGTCATGTTCATCAAATATGCATTTTTAGAGGGTTTCCTATTAGATCTGGGGGGACCTATTTTTTGGTCATCTTGGCTTCAAAAAAACCCCACAGTTGCATTCATAGTATCCAAGAACCCCAAGATCCATATAAAATGTGTCCAATTTGGATAAAGTTAGAATCTGTGGCAAAAATAATTTTGCAACCAGTCCTGATACAGATCCTGAGGTAGTCACTGATTTTTTGAACACTGCTGACCCAAATGAACATTGTGGTTGCATCTAAAGCATTCGAGACACCCAAAATCCATATAAAACTTGTAAATATTGGACAAGTTGGCTTCTGAGGCAAAAAAAATGCGTACTAGGTTGTACAACCTAGCATGCATCTCGAGACAGGTATAGATCTTTAAAAAAAAATTAAAATTAAATTTTTTTCTACAGCACCATCACGCAGCCACCTGGGCACCACCATGGGCAGCTCCGCCATCGGGAACCGTTGATAGCCCGTAGTCAAGCCATGGTCACCATCGGTGTTACCACTAATGGCCCCTAGTTACCATCGCGGTCACCATTGGTGGTAACTACCAAGGTGAGTGGCAGTTACCCTAACCACCAAGGTTAAAGATTTTTTTCTTATTGCATGGTTTTTTTAGCACATACAGATAGGTAGGCAGATTTTTTCCCATAACTTTGGCATCTGGGATTGTAATCGAGCGTGTGATATACCATCGAAAAGCTGGTTCTAAGCCCAATCAAAAAATTTTGGTATTATTTTGGGATTTTTCCATTTTGATAATATTTTTTCTATCAAAGTCATATGTTCTCTGCGATCTTGGTGTTTTAGACCTCCCACATTATGGGATCTATTTTTCTTGCATCTGGGCTCTGTTTTCAGCAAACAAGATATTTTCGGAAAGCTCTTTTTGATCTTTTATCAGATATGATGGTTTCATGTGTGATTTTGTCCTTTTTATGACATCACCCATCTTCAGATCCTTCCAAACACCTTCTTTGGGCCCTCCAGCATAGCTATTGGTTTTTGGCTCATATCTTGAGCATACGGTGTCAAAATTTGGCAAATGAGATTATATCTTCAAAAAGATGATTTCGAGCTCTTTCTAGATCTGCAGGTTTTTTTTCTATTTTTTCTTTTTTAATGGTGTTTTTCACTGTCAAAGCCAGATGTTCAATTATGCACTCCAGGAGCTCTATCTTGCGCATTTGGACTCCATTTTTGGAAAATGATATACCATTGGAAAGCTTGTTCAGAGATCTTTCCAGTGTTGTGAGTCCTTTTATTCAAATTCTTTCATTTTATCTATATTTTTCTCTAGGTTCATTTTATTCAAATTCTTTCATTTTTGCAATCTAGTGGATATATTGGATGTTTCAGGTCCTGGGATCTCTTCCCTTTGAGGGATGGCTCATCTTAGGTTATTTTTTTTTTTTAGAAGCCTTTTATCTTATTTGAGCAATGTATACTTCACTTTTTTAGCATTCTTTTATGCACACACACTGAGATAAAGTGCCATTCTATTGCATGTATGGGATCTTGCACATGTTCGTGCTTTATGTACTCGCACTCCATTATAAAGTGCCAGGGGGGTTTTATGTTTACTTTTGTTTACCATATACTTTTTCCATGTGACCATTCCTCCAATAACATTAGCCTTAGGTATCTCTATATGTGTTTGTACTCTCTCTGCACATTTGATATTTCAAATTCTTCTTCATCATGCAATTCATATTGGATGATCTTTTCAATGTACCTATCATTACTCCCTTGTCAGTATTATGGGGGGGTTTCTACTATTGGTTCTACTAATTCCTTGGTTTGATAGTGTGAGTTATGTATTCAGTATTTGATTCTATGTACTAGGCAGTTGTAGTGGCTGGGTACCTATGCATTCTGGTGAGATGGATCATTTACCATATGGACGCTCTTTTCTTTCCTATTTTTGAATGCACTCTTCTGGCTTTGATTGATCAGCTCTTTAGACTTTGTTGTTTATGCCATTTGTATCTTTGAGTTCATGTGTTTGCCTTTGTTTGCCTCCTGATTCAAGTAGTTTTATTTGAGGGCACTCATGCATATTATAGTTTTCTCTACTTGATCATATTTTTGTGGAGGATCATCAGTTTCTTCTTGATAGAGTTTGTAGTTTCATGCTTCGGTGATGGTGTACATGTTCATCTTTGTTCCTATTTTCTAGAACATTCCTAGTTTTGGAGGCTTCCTCAGTCCTTCAGACTAGTCTTTGTCTCTTTTTGGAGTAGAGTTTTTTCCATGTGGTTTTCTCTATTTCTCCTCTTTTCAGAGACTCTCTTTTGTACTTGGGTACCTGATCAGGCCTTTTGTTGCTGGGAGCCATTTGCTTTTAGTAGTTCTTTCTAGGTTTTTAGCTTCTCCCAAAGTTCATCTTAAGAGGGGGTGTTAGAGAAATAAAGTGTTTTCTTATTAATTTAATCATATTGATTTAATTATTAAGTCACATATTACCTCTTTTGACTTAAGCTAAACTTTAGGCATATAATAATTAATTACTTTATTAATTATTATTATGCAACCTAGGGTTTTACCTTTTTAGGTTTTCTAATCTCCTTTTATAAGGATTGATCTCATAACACTTTGTAACATTTTTTCTAACATTTCATTATTGATTGCAACTTTTGTTTTTTCACATCAAAGATTTCTCCTCTCTTGTGGATCCAAATGTTCAGGTCTCCATAGCTATTTTCTTCTCTCTCTTTCTGTGATAGGTGGTTGCATGCAGGTGTTCTTGGGAGCTGTGCATTGTTTTTCATCAACTCCAATACCATATACATGATATCACATAATCGTACTAGGATCCCATACATATCATAAAATTTGCATCTCATGAAATAAATCTGCATCATAATCACATTACACCTTAAGCATAACAACATAAGATCTAAGGTAAACATAATCATGCATAATGTACGTAAGACATAACACCACATATAGGCATGAATCATGTGTATATCTTCATTATAAAAATCATGTTAGATCATCATGCATATGTTAGTATCCATCATTTCATCATCATCATAGTAAGTTAATCATGGATATGTCTAAGCATCTATCATATACTATACATGCATCGAAAATATTAAAAGTCTAATATCCAATGTCCAATGATATGAGAATATAACAATATGTCTATCAAGTCAAATACATCAATCCAAAAAATATATATGAATAATAAGTGTATATAAGAAACTATATACCATTGTCCCCTGAGTCTATATGTCTATGTCAGCATGAGGGAATAGTTGTCCATGTATCCTCTACACCCCCTACACCTATATCTAGTCTAGGAGGATATAATGTTATGCCTCCACTCTTAGCTTGTGTCTAAAGTCTTTCTTTCCTCATTGCATATGAGCTCTCTCTAAATATCTCAATCCATTGATCTAAAGGAACTACCTAGAAGTATGCATCTTTCTAGTATGTGATCTATCTCCTAGCTTGTAGAATTAATCTCAGACTCTCTGTATGGGTTCTAGGGGTCCTCATAGCCTTTAACTCATCCAATAGATTCTCTTCATCCCCCAGTCTCTTAATCATGCTATCTCTCTCCCTCTTAACCTCTTGATGTTATCCCTCTAGTCGCTCACTCCTCTCCTCCAACTCTGGCACCATGTCATCATGTATCTATGTCACTACTAGCCTAGCCAATATCTACTCTATATATATCTCCTCATCCTATCCCTAAGCATGATAATGTACATAGGGGTCCTCCTTATTTATATCTATCTCCACTATTTCATCTTGTATAGGGGCATCATGTGCCTATAATGGAACTTGTGCCTCATCATGCACCTATAAAGGAACATGTTCAACTCTCTCTACCTGAACTTGTATTGGAGTAGGCCTAGGTGTTGGAGTACCTCATCTAATATCATCAGTATCATAAATGGATGATCTCTTTGATATCTCTTATACTCCCCATTCATCCTAGGATTAATCATCTCTCTCCTCATAGTCCATTCCTGGAATGGTATAGTCAAAAAGCATCCCAAGCTACCTCATATGATACCATGAGTCCCCATGTGCTCTACTCCTTGTACATCCAATAAAATTTGTTAGTACCCTAGGTCATCCCTTGGCTATGACCAAACTATTGAAGCACACAAGTAACAACATGTCTCTCAATAATGTATGGTGTCCTCCCAATGATCCATCTAGTCTGGAAAACATATCACAACTACATCTCATTTTCCCCCTCCTCACAGTCCAAATAGGGTCTCCATATAACATCATCCAATGTGTTCAGTGCATATCTCCAATACTCTAGCTTTTCTAGATTAGGTTGGTACTAGATAGAAGCATATAAGAAAATGTATAGTTGTCACACAACTCTGAACCTCATAGAAACTAGTCATGGTATCACTATATTCTCCCATGCCAAAACATGGAACAATGTGACACCTGCTGAAAGTGAAGTTGTCCCATCATAAAAAACTTCATGCAAGTCATGATATAGGCTCCCTAGTAAAAACACTCCCCAAAAAATGGGTACCCTCATCCACCATCCTTTGCAATGTTCTCCCCCATCCTACTACAAAACCATGTGATATTTAATATAGGCACACATATCCACCAATAGTCCTTGCTAGTACAAATAGAAGTGGCTCGTACAACTCTACCATGTCCTCCCAACTAATCTCATTATCCTTGATATCATCATCACCAAGACTACACTCTGCTAGACCCCCATGTTGATCATATTGTACTAGAACTCATGTGATAGGTAGTCTAAGAATGTGATACACATTGTAGACACCAAAAAATGGGCAGGTGTCTTAGAATCATTCAAATTTGTAAAATCTTAGCCAAATGTTATAATTTTCATCAAAATGGATCAAATCAATTTTAAATGGACCTTTATTAATCAAAATTGGACAAAATCATTTAATTCAAAGGAAAAATCAAATCATGACATCAAATAATTAAATACAAGCTTAAAGGGATCAATCACACTATATAATTGATTTTAATCAATTAATTGTATAGTTTTAAATCAAAAATCTAATTGAACCTATTCGCTTACATGGCTAATTTAATTAATTGATGAAATTTAATTAATCATAACATCTTTCAACATAATTTGAGCAACCAATAATAATTGAGAACACAATGCACATGGATCACTCCAAATTGTTGAATCTCAATCACTCATTTTCAACTTTGAATCTCAATCACTCAAATTTGTCTACTTGTCCAAACATTTGAGGCAATCAGTTAAATTGTCCCTCCATTTAAAAACATTTCAAATCCTTTCACTCAACCAAGGCTAAACCATGATCAAGTAACTCTACCCCCTACCCTTGGGATTTTACTATAAATAGAAGTCATTTTGAGAGCATAATGATCCTAGAAAATTTGAATGCATAGCATCATCACTATAGGAAATTTGAGAGAAATTGAGCAATATCTTGACTATTTTGACTACCCTATGCAGCATTTTAACTACCCTGGGTGGCATTTCACAAATTTTCAACTAAAAATCATGTTTTTATGCTATAAATGCTATAAAAAAAATTGTAATAAATGCACTAGGAGGGTCAGAGTCACTTACCGGAGGTCCATAATCCAATGGTCTCTGATATCGTCATCCTCTCTTGAAACTATGCTCTCGAATAGGGACAACCATTGAAATCAACTTTCTCAAGATTAGAACAAAATCTCAATAGTAAAAAGTGAAAATGAATAGTAAATTTGGGTTTTTCAACCTATTTATGCTATTTGACCTAATTTTGAAGAAATTTTTGACCTTTTGATCTATATCTACATATCTATCAAACTACGGCATTTGTTGAGGCTTTGATTATCATTGATGTTTTTTCAGAAATGAAAACATATTGGATCTATTTTTAATCAATTTCATCATTTTTTCTATTCAGAGATCAATCTATTTCATTTCTGAGGGGGCATTATCATAGTATCAAATTTGCATCAATATTGAATCTGGGACATTAAAATTTTGAACTATTATTAGTGGGGCATGTTGCATCATTTTCAAATCAGGTTTTATCAATTTTAAATTAGTTTTGTATCAATCAATCAAGTATTGAAACTGTGATCAGGACATGCAATTTTCTTTAAATCAATGCACTATGCACATCAATTCAAAGAGGGGCATTTGTAGACACCAAAAACTAGGCAAGTGTCTTAGAATCATTCAAATTTGCAAAATCTTAGCCAAATTTTATAATTTTCATCAAAATGGATCAAATCAATTTTAAATGGACATTTATAATCAAAATTGCACAAAATCATTTAATTCAAAGGAAAAATAAAATCATGACATCAAATAATTAAATACAAGCTTAAAGGGATCAATCAAACTATATAATTTATTTTAATCAATTAATTGTATAGTTTTAATTCAAAAATCTAATTGAACCTATTCCCTTACATGGCTAATTTAATTAATTGATGGAATTTAATTAATCCTAATATACTTCAACATAATTTGAGCAACCAATAAGAATTGAGAACACAATGCACATGGATCACTCCAAATTGTTGAATCTCAATCACTCATTTTCAACTTTGAATCTCAATCACTCAAATTTGTCTACTTGTCCAAACATTTGAGACAATCATTTAAATTGTCCCCCCATTTAAAAATATTTCAAAGCCTTTCACTCAACCAAGGCTAAACCATGATCAAGTAACTCTACCCCCTACCCTTGGGATTTTACTATAAATAGAAGTCATTTTGAGAGCATAATGATACTACAAAATTTGAATGCATAGCATCATCATTATAGGCAATTTGAGAGCAATTGAAGGTGTAAACACTCACACACACACACACACACACATCCTTTAGGGTATAAATCATATCTCATGTGGTGAGATGAAAGGTACTAGTCTTGGAAATTCATCTCTCTATGAGCACGGTCAACATCCCCAAGTTTTCCCTAATCTCAGGTGTATATATCATATGTTCTAATCATGTGCATGGAATAATTGTTAGGAATGGGAACACTAAGAGGGGGGGGTGACTCAGTGTTCACTGAACTTTAACTTTTCTCTTTAATCTTTATGCTTAACTTAAATGCTTAAGTACTAAATTAAACATTCACATGAAACATAATAATAACACATGACACCAATATGATTACGGGGAAACCCAAATGGTAAAAACTCCGGTGGGAATTGACACCCACTAATATTCTGCACTAGTGTTTTGTGATCCTTGCTAGAAGATAATTTACCCTGTTAGGAGTAGCTTTACAATGCTTTTAGTACAGTAGACCTTGTTAAGGGTTGGACCTTGTTAGGAGTCTTTTACAATGATCCCTATTAGGGGAGTGGACTCACTATCTTAGAGCTCACTGCTCAAATGATGAAGGCTACAACCTTTTGTTATCAAATACACACTATATCTGTTGGGTGAACTATCACTGTGACATTGCTTGTTAGATCAGTTCCTTGGTGCACTCATGCTTTGACCTCTAGAAAAGCTCTAATACATCACATGCTGACTTCACATATCTATGCTCTACTTATCACAACTCTATAACAACTTTCATGCTGATTACAATGGGCACGTCTCATATTTATACGCTCATACAAACAAAATAATTAGGTCGGCCCTATAACTAATTACAAACAACACTTCCAAGTGAATTGGCTTAAGCGTGCTTATAATTATACATGTACATATGTTGGCAACCTAAATACAATAGGTGCATAGCCTCTACAACATTACATTACAATCACAAACCAAAATAGTCATTGTCGGCTCCATGCTTTGTTCTCTACTGGTACACACTAGCTGTGCAACTTCAACTGACTGTAACTTTCATATCACTACATATCTTCTTATGCACTCTTAGACTAAGCATGAGTATAGTCTAACAACCTTAACTCCTAGGGTACATGCCCTAATTCATCTGTACGCATCGGCACATATGCTCTGATCTGCCGATACCTTGTATATTGTCCAGTCTTCAACACTTAACTGAATTCTGATCTTTACACTTAGTGCACTTACTCCAAACTACTATATGACTTTTTTTCCATAATGAAAATACTATCTATAGTCATATACTTTAGTATAGATAACTTTCCAACAATCTCCCCCTTTATCATTGATGGCAACAAAGGAATATGGCCAAGTCTCTAACTGGTCCTTTACACAAAACATTTTGTCTTTTATAAATCTTTGTACATAAACTTATATCTCTCTATACATATATGTACTCCATATTCTATACAACACCCCCTTTGACATTAATGGCAAAGGTGCATCAAAAATTATATCTACATACCGTTACTAAGGGAACACATCCAAATATGTAATCTTGAGGTTCTGGATCTCCTTCCAAAAGGTTATCAGAGAATTGACTATCTGTAGATGGGTGTAGTGCATACTAAAGCTTCTCCATCTTCTCCAATTCTATGCTCAGACCTTGATCATAGGTCACCATGGTTGTATCAATCTCTTTTATATTCTGACTGAGAATGTCTAAGGAGGACGCAAGAGTGTTCCTCAACTAAGTCTGTCTAGACCTTATCTTTTCCATTTCTTTCTATGCCTTTTCAATTATGTTTAACTAACCTTGATATACATTGTTACATATGTTCACATCAATGGAAGTATCTAACACTTAACTCTTCACCTTCTCAATCATTGCCTCTGCATCTTTGATCTTCTTGAGATGGGCATTAGTGAACTTGTCCTGATCCATGGATTATGTGATGACTTTCCTTCCTTGATCTGAAAACTCCTTTAATTATGCCTAACCAGACTTAAGAGAGTTCAAGTATAGTGAAAAGTTACTCATGAGTTCATTGATTCTCTTCTTTAGATATTTCTTCTCTGCCACTAAGGCCACAGACTCTTCTAGGCTTGAAAATTTTTCTTTGAACTGTGAGATGACTGTGCTTGCATCATCAATTGAATGTACATTTACCATCTTTTTATCCTCGGGCAGTAAAATATTCAAAATATTTACTAACTCTAATAGGAGAGGATTTTTCATGACTTGCTTCTCCTTTGCCTTCTCCATAGCTAGGATGTTGAATTTTATCAATTCTTCTTCTTTCCAAGAATCTAAACTGCTTCTATCTGGAGTGAAAATTGACAACAATGTTGAGGAGGGAGTGATGGGAGTACTACTCATCACCTCTTGCTTCAGCTTGACCAGATTATTAGAGGATTCATCTTTCTTTTCTTCCTCTACTCCTTCTTGCTTTTCTTCTTCTTTCTCATCAAAAATGTCTTCTATGTTCACTTCTTCTTGCTGAGTAGGAGTACTGTTGCATAAGATCTCTACTTCTTGTGTACTCACAAATGCTTCCTCAAACTTATCCAAGTCCTTATTAGTAGCTTCCATGGCTATTTCCACATTATCTATGATAATTGTGCTATCTTTGGGTGATTCTAATATGGGCACAAACTGATCTTCTTCAATTTGAACTTTTTCTATGGGCGATGAGTCTTGAGGACCTATCACTGGTGCATAGGAGGTCTATGTTGCTTTACCTTTCTTATTTGATGTATAAGTGATGGGCATAGTAGGTATTCTAATCTATTGCTCCAAGAGTACCTTCTCAAAATCTTCCTTTATTTCCTGAGTTATCAAGTCATAGTCTTTGTTCATGATATGCAAAGTTCTTATTTTTGTTCTTAGGTGCGGCTTCACCAGGTTCAATATGAATGCTTCTTCTTCTTTGGAACAAATTGGGAGAGTATCTTGTAACACTTTTTCTCTTATCCTAATATCCTCTTCATTTTCTTGTTTGTTCAAGTGTTTCAAAATATTCCAAACTTTATCAGGTAGAGAGGACTATATTTCAAGAACTATTTTCTTGAACTTGATCATGTGTTCGATAATCATATTATGAATTTCAAATTTATCAATCTCACTATATGAATCATAATGTTTCCCTACTTGATCAATTTTGCCTTCCTCAATAATTCTAGAGCTCAAAACTTTAAGGCTAGGCCTGAATCCTACCTTAGGATGTGCTTGAATATTTATTTTTCTCTTTGTAGCATGCGATGATGGATGACTGGTGTTGGTTTCTTTCCTCCTCTTGGCAATAGGTTTATAATTTGGTGGATCTATAGGATCTCTGATTTCTATGGGCGTAGAAGGAGTATTGTCTTCATTACCCTTCTGACTGTCATCTTTTTCAATTTTTATTTTCTTCATCTTTGGAACTTCTTGTTCTTCTATTGCACTCTTCAATTCTAGAGCAATCTTCTCTTCCCTTGCCTTATCAAGGTCTTCTTGTGATACACCATGTATTCTTAATATTTTAGATGTGACCTCAGTAACTTCAATCTTAGTTGTAGCACTGTTTAACTTAGCATCAACTTCTCTTTTCTTCTCTTCATATGTTCCCCATCTAGGTTCATTGTCATCTTTAGGGGCTGATAGCAATACCTGTGCATTGGCTTCAAGAACTTGTTCCTCTACCTCATACCCAAGCGGATGAATACAATTAGTTCTAGAGTTTCTGCAACCCAAAAAAAGTGGTACAATCATTGATAACTTAATATCCAAATCTTCACAAGAACTTCCAAGGCTCAATCTACTCTCTAATCACTCTGAATATGAATGCAATGAGTAGACAAACAATTTATGTGTACTTAAAGTAAGTAATTCACCATTAATGAAACTCACGTAAACCAGGTTGTCTCTTCAAAATTTCAAACTCACTCTCTGCCAACATTCAGCATGTGCACTCTTGCACAAAGGTTCCAATACACTCCAATAGCTTAAGTCCAAAGGTGCATACTATGAGGATGAGTATACTAGCCACGCAGGGGTCTAGAGCTAAATTAGCTCCCACTATGACCCTAAGGGCCATTCATGTAGATGTAGAGGGTGTGTCCACTGGGGATGCATCCAATACATTACCATCAAATTTCCCTTCTTTCCATCTGACCAAATCATGCTCACATCTTCTGATGCCTTCACAAACTTGACTTCTACTTCAGGATCCAAAACTAGTTCCTCAAACTTTTTAGGGCTTTCCTGACCTTGCATCCTTGATCTACAAAACTTTGAGATATGTCCAGCCTTGTTATAGGTGAGACAAATTACTGGAGGTCTGTTATTCCTTGGCACATTGATATGAGTCACCATTTTACATGTTTTGGCTATGTGACCATTGTAGTTACATATCTGACATGTAACATTCTGTGAACTTCTTGAATTTGTCTGATTCTGATTTCTTTGATCATGTTGAATCTTGTTCTTCTTACTAGTCTTGTAGTTTATTACTCCATGACCAAATCTATTACATGTATAATAGTAACCATTAAAAGGCTTTACCTCTATACATTTCCTTGTAATATGTCCATGTTTGTTACATGGAAAACAAGTGCATTCTCTAGGCTTGTGCTCATTCATAGGAGGACCATCATTATCTTTTGTTTGATCTTCAATCTTCTTAGTATCAGTAGACTTCTTTTGTGTCTCCTTTCTTGCTCACATATTATCAATCTAATTATGTGCTTCATTGTATCTAATACAGCTAGTGTCTCCTTTGACTCTTCTTGCATACAACTGAGATTCTATCAAATTTGAACTCGTGTGTAATTTGTCAATGTGATTCCTTGCTTCTTTTAATTCAGATTCCAATATTTCTTTGCAATTTCTCAAATCCAATATTTTCAAATTGGCTTCCCTCAATTCATCATTGAGTTGAAGGTTCTCCTTGACTTGTTCATTCAAGACATCTTAATTGTTTATTAGTTTTTCATCAAACTCTTTAAGCTAACTCAAAAGAGATGCATTTTCTTCATTCAACATCTTGATTTTATCTTCAAGATCACTATTAGAGCATCCTTTCAAATCCTTTCTTAGTCTTTTGATAACTAAATGAGCATCACTAACTTTTTCTTTTAGTTCTTTAATTTCTCTTTCTGAATTGTCTAGGTCTTCAAGAGCTACTTTAAGATTCTTCTTCAAATGTTTCACTTTTATTTTTTCCATGATCTCCCCAAGTGGTTAAACTTCTATGCTAAGGACCAAAGCTCTGATACCAATTGTTAGGAATGGGAACACTAAGAGGGGGGGTGAATCAGTGTTCGCTGAACTTTAACTTTTCTCTCTAATCTTTATGCTTAACTTAAATGCTTAAGTACTGAATTAAACATTCACATAAAACATGAAACATAAGAATAACACATGACACCAATATGATTATGGGAAACCCAAATAGGTAAAAAACCTAGTGGGAATTGACATCCATTAATATTTTGCACTAGTGTTTTGTGATCCTTGCTAGAAGATCATTTACCCTATTAGGAGTAGCTTTACAATGCTTTTAGTATAGTAGACCTAGTTAAGGGTCAGGCCCTATTAGGAGTCTTTTACAATGATCCCTATTATGAGAGTGGACTCGCTATCCTAGAGCTCACTACTCAAATGATGAAGGCTACAACCTTCTATTATCAGATACCCACTATATCTGTTGGGTGAAATTTCACTGTGACACTACTTGTCAAATCAGTTCCTTGGTGCACTCATGCTTTGACCTCTAGAAAAGCTCTAATACATCATATGCTAACTTTTCATACCTCTTCTCTACTTATCACAACTCTATAATAACTTTCATGCCAATTACACTGGGTACATCTCATACTTATACGCTCATACAAATAAAACAATTAGGTCATCCCTATAACTAATTACAAACAATGCTTCCAAGTGAATTGGCTTAAGCATGCTTACAATTATGCATGTACATATGTCAACAACCTAAATACAATGGGTGCATAGCCTCTACAACATTACATTACAATCACAAACCAAAATAGTCACTGTCGACTCCATGCTCTATTCTCTACTGGCACACACTGGCTGTGCAACTTCAACTGACTATAACTTTCATATCACTACATATCTTCTTATGTGCTCTTAGACTAAGCATGAGTATAGTCTAAAAACCTTAACTCATAGGGTGCATTCCCTAATTCATCTGTACGCATGGGTGCATATGCTCTGATCTGTCAGTACTCTGTATATTGTCCAGTCTTCAACACTTAACTAAATTCTGATCTTTACACTTAGTGTGCTCACTCCAACCTGTTCTATGACTTTATTTCCATAATGAAAAAACTATCTATAGTCATATACTTCAATATAGACAACTTTCCAACAATTCATATTTGGGTTTCCTCGTAATCATATTGGTATTTTTATGTTTCATGTTTTATGTGAATGTTTAATTCAGTACTTAAGCATTTATGTTAAGAATAAAGATTAAAGAGAAACGTTAAAGTTTAGTGAACACTGATTCACCCCACCTATTAGTGTTCCCATTGTGTGTGTGAATTTTGTACCTAGTTGTGGACACAACACTTCAGTAAAACATTAGAGGTAAGCAAAATCAAAATCTTACAATGAAATAGAAACTAAGCTAACCAGATGATTTACTGCCTTCTAGTAGGTGCGAGTATGTAATTCTTAGATCATACCAAGATCAATGACCTTGATGAAACCTAAACAAAGGATTTGAATGCAAAAGAATGCATGAAACTATTGATGCAAATTAATCTAGATTTTTAGTATTTTCTTATGCAATAAGAATGATATGAATTTGGTATAAAACTAGAATCTAAGATGAAATTGATATGGAAAATTAATCTAACAATGATATGAAATGAAACTAAAATGAATTGAAAACAAGATTGATCTCACAAAATTTTTTGATTTGCCAAAAGCTTCAATTCTTTAGATGTCAATTAGCCAGCGTGATTGTGCAAATTCAAAGATTATGGATCAACAATTTGGTAGAGTAAGTACGCAAATTTATGAGATGAATTATGAAGAGATCAGACTTGTTTTTATAGAAATCTAGGGTTTTGAGGGTGCATGAGCAAAGACATAAATCACTCTTGATGAACTCACATTGATTTTTGAGTTAACAAGGATTTAGAATCAGATCAAATCACATAATCATGCAAAATCATGTAAGAACAGCTTTTTAACTTGAATCAGAAGTTGAGATCAACTTTCAACTCAAAAGAGAGTTGAGTTTAATTTTAGAACAAATAGAATTGATTTTCTGATTCAAAGTTTAACTACTGTTTGAATGTGCATAATTAATTATGAATTAATTAAATAAATAAAGTGATTTTTCCTCAACTTAACTAATTTTTGAATTTAAAATAATTGATTTATGGGTTAGTCAATTATTAAATCAAACTTTTATTCAAAAAAACTATATCATTAAACTTGACAATTGACATTAATTAATTAAATAAGAATTTAATCTATTAGTCATAAGATTTTTTATTTATTGTCAATATTTAAATAATACAATTTTGGAATAAATGTAATTAAATTCAACTCAATAATTAAGTGGCAGAATTAAATTAGTTAATTAAATATTTAGAATATTCAATTAATCAAACTATAGGATAAATATGATTTATCATCAAATAATCATTAAATTAAAGATAATTAAGATAATTATGAATATTTCTAGGAATATTCCCTGATGTAGAATTTAGATAAAATCAATTAGGAGTCGATGATGTTCAGATGTACCTTAGGTTAGGACTTCGATTTCAATTTCATTTGAGTTGATGATATAGAAGGTTAATGAACCTATAGCCCATTTTTGGGGTATTATATTTTGTCCCTCTTTGAATCACTATGCGAAGCATAGTGTTTCAAAGATAGTTTGTGTCTGATAAAGATGTTTGAGATTGAAACTGATTTGAAAGATGAACCAATTTCGAGACAAAAATTGATCGAAAGATGGGAAAAAGATGTCGACCCAGGCCTAGGATGACCAAGAATCAAAATGATGCTAGCTATATCAACAATGAACAGGTGATTACGAAAAAGTGCCAAAAAGCCTGATTCTGAACCTTATGATTGTGAAGAAGTGAGTGACCAATTCCAAATCTGAATGTCCTTCTATGAATCATATAGGTATCACATATGAACCCTTTAGTTATGAAGAACCAAGGAAATAACACTAATGAACTGATGGTTATGAAAATCTGATACAGTTTACAAGATTAATTAGCATACCAAATTGATATGGATCTCGATGAATCTGATATGCCCCAAGCAATGATAGATTTGCCCCAAGTGATGAGGTCTTTAGATGAATCAGCAACTAGACGTGGTTGTTGTCTTGACCACTGAAAGAAAGATTTGATTTATAGACTTGAATGATGTGCAATACCATGCCCCCTTCAAGATAAAAATCAAAATCTAACAAGAAAAGTCAGCGTTATAGTTTAAAAGCATGTTAATTGATTTTAGAAGTGGTTATACACGTCTAAGAACGTGTTCTGCATCATTTTGGAGGTCCAAAAGACCAAGTTTAACTAGGTTAAACCATGAGTTGACCATAGTTGACCAAGTTGATATTTTTATAGTTTGATTAAAGATAATCAGTTAAGTTGAATTTTGGATTTCTATGGTGTTTAGAAGGTTGAGTATGCAGGGAGTCGGCTATCCTAGGTTTGAAAATTTTAAATCACAATTTTGACATAGTAAATGATCTCAAATTTTGATTTTGATCTTGAAAATGGGTTTAGAACATCAAAATTAGCTAGGGGTGCAATTTTCATAAAAAATGGAGCACTTTTGAAAATTAGGTCAAAAGCTATATAAAGGCCAGAAGGGTCATTTTCATTTCATTATTCACCTTTAACTTTCAAAACTTTGTGGAGCCCTCTGAGAAAGAAAATGGCAGAACCAAAGGTACCTGTGAGTTAGCATCATTTTGAGCACAGCCGGAGACACCAGAGACCCCGTCAATATGGACATCCGGTAGGTTGACCTCTATGCTTTGCTAAAATTCTAATTTTTTCATGTTTATAGCATTTTTAGCATGTTTTCGTACGTTTTTCAATTTTAAATTTTTGAATGCATGGAAACTCATACGACTCCCCTCAAGGACTCGTATGACTTTTCAATTGTAGGTAGATTATTGTTTCAATAACCCCCAAGACTCGTATGAGAGGGACCCAAGAGTCGTACGACATTTTGTCGGGTCCCTCATAACTCGTACGATGAGGTATACAATGTCATGTCACTATTCTTTGTCATATGGTATGATGTAGAAACTCATATGAGTTTCCATGCCAGTCTGAAGTGTTGTATGAAAAAAAACAAGCCTAAAACTCATTGCTAGGTCAAATTTTTTAATTTTCTAATCTTTTAGCCTGATTGCTGACCTTTTAACCTACCTTTTGAAATAGAAAATTGTTCAATTCTTCCACTTGTAGCCTATTCTACAATCAAATTACTAATAGGATCCCTTGTTTTTGTGTTATGTAGGTCATATATCCATATGTTCATGTACGCATCTCACATCCAGCCACTCAGAGACTGTGTGTATCACTCTCTGACCCTATGAGGGTTCACCTTGCTTTCTGCGGCTTCAAGTATCTTATAAATTTACCTGAGATTAGGGTAAATCATGGACTTTTGACTGCTTTGATTGAGCAATTTCATTCAGAGACTCAAACCTTCCATTTACCAACTGGGGAGATTACTGTGATCTCAGAGGATGTGTACCATATACTGTGCATTCATTTTCATGTAGGGTGACATCTAGAGTATGTGAGTTTGGGGAACTCAGGTCTATTAGATTTTAGACATCTCTTTCGAGATGATACCCAGATGATAGCCTCTATTTCATGGGAGACCTTAGTATAGTGTTATGGATAGATGCACCGGCTGGAGTGTATTATTGTCAGGATGATAGGAGGGATTATCATGTCTGACCATTAGCAAAATGGTCTTTTGATGGGCTGGGCCCCAATGGTTGCACATCTGATGGCAACTCCCTCTGAGTTGGCTTGGGGTCAGTGCTTATTAGCCCACATGTTCTCTGAGATGCATGAGGTAGTGTTTTAGGAGAGAAAATATTTTGCAGCTAGAGCTTTAGTTTTACAAATCTAGGCATGGGATCATATCTCAGTTTTGAGACCAGTGTGCCAGGCATAACGTCAGCCTCAGGAGCCTGTCACATATATATATATATATATATATATATATATATATATATATATATATATATATATATATATGCTGGATATGCAACACAGGTACGGATGGGCAATACTGAGTATTGGAGGTGATGCCTCGATGATATGACTTTTTTTTTATGGAGGCCATATGTGGATATCGAGCCTTGGCCTACTGCATGAGAGCAATTTAGTTTCTTCTTTCAAATCCATGTGTTGATTGGTGTATGCACCCAAAAATGGTCACCTAGACTTTGGGCCCCATTTATTTGATTTGTCAATCCTGAATCATTTTTATCAATAATCAATATTTTTCAACATTTTCTTGATCAAGTCTTAATTTCGATCATATATTGGATTTTATCCTAAGTTTTTATTTAATTAAAAGGAATATTTCCTCCTCCTTTTATTTAAATAAAAATCCCTTCCTTTTTCTCTTATCCTAAGTTGCACAAATAAAGCATTATTCCCATTTTATAAAAAGAAGAAAAGCACTTTTTGTCTCATATGGACACAAAAGTCAACTCTAATTTTCCTATTGGAGGAATCTTGTGCACATGGATTGAGCTTCCATTTTTCTCCATCGTTGATTAAGTCTTTTGCCTCTTAATCTCAACCGTCCATTGATTTTCATTTCCTATAAAAGAAGAACTCTCTTCTTCATTTGCATATATCTTGTTTTCATGCTAATGTTATGCTACAGGTTTTCTAGGTCATTTGGAGCTCTTTTTGAAGACACTCTTGCATCCAAACTTTGAAGACATTGTTGCATTCCATAGTTTTCATAATTCCTTTATTTAGTTGCATAATCATGGCATATTAGCTTAGATTTCCTTTTATGCAATAGATTTAGCTCACATAGTTTAATTAGGGGTTTGTAATCCATTATTATTTCCTTTCATAGATTAGTTGTATTGTACCTTCATTTTGATAGATTAAGCTTGCATTGTCATTTAGATTTGCATTGCATTGCATACTTGATTCAATTTGGGGATATTGGCATTCTTACCCTTGTCTTTAGATTTGAATCTCTCATTGTATGGTTGACTAGCAAGGTCATAAGTTTGTAGCTCTAGCTAAGAGCAAATTCATCATAGTATCTTGCAACTCCATGCATAGACAGCTATGAGCCACTTTGTGAGGCCTCACCTTTGAGCAACCTTGCATGTAATGGTTCATAGAAGTGTGGTCATTTTTACACCATACATTTATGGCACCCACCGTGGGGCAGAGTAGATAGACATTGTTCTTTAGTTTCTTGCATTTTCATCATTTTTCGGATTAATTTTTTGAAAATTTCGTGTTCTCTATTTCTGTCTCAGAATATTGCGCAACACTTCTCAGAAATATCGTGCGATATATCTTATAGTACTGAAGTGATATTCCGCATGGGAAAAGTATCACCTGCCTGTGTTTAGGTTTATCGCTTGGTGTCGAGTGAAGTATCGCCTGACTATTTTGCAGTGTATCGCCTGACTGGTGAAGTATCGCCTAGTTACAGGAACTATATCGCGTGATTCTGGTGAAGTCTAAGGTATATCACCTGATCTAATAGAGAGTTGTAATTTCAGCTTTATTTTCCAAATTTGATCATGTTTAGTTTGTTAGCTTACTTTGCTACATTTAGGTAGAATCAATTTCCATAGTTGTACTCATTTCTTGGTTTACAATAGTTTGTAAGTAGGTAATTCTTGCTTTCCAATATCAAACATCTCATTTCAGTGATTAAGGGCATGGATTCATTCCTTGTGTACATAGGGGGTTAAATGTTCCACTCTTTTGGAATCACCCTATGTTAGCTTGGAAAGTTAAATATTCCATTGATTCACCCCTTTTTCACTTGTGAGTAGTATTGATAATCAAACTTTAGGATACTTTTGATAGAGCTTGTTAGCTAAAGAGGGTTTGGACTTGCTTATTTCTAATCACCCCTTGGTCTCACCCTTTTGATGCAAGGTCAGCATTCATACATAGGGGAGGGGTCTACTTGAAAAGAGCATTAAGTGTTCCACAACTTTCACCCTCTTTATGCTTTCTTGATCTCATTAGTTTCTAAGGTGTGGATTTGTCTTAAGTTTGTGTAAAGGGTTAAATGTTCCACTTTTGGACTCTCTTTGAGTTGGTATGAAGGGTTAAATGTCCCACTTTTGGACTCTCTTTGAGTTGGTATGAAGGGTTAAATGTTCCACTTTTGGACTCTCTTTGAGCTTGTGTGAGGGGTTAAATGTTCCACATTTTGGACTCACTTCACATTTACTTGAAGGGTTAAGTGTTCCACTTTTGGACTCACTTCATATTTACTTGAGGAGTTAAGTGTTCCACTTTTGGGCTCACTTCATATTTACTTAAGGGGTTAAGTGCTCCACTTTTGGACTCACTTTACATTAACTTGATGAATACTTGTGATGGAGCTTGTTAGCTAAATTGGGTTTGGACTTGCTTATTTCTAATCACCCCTTGGTCTCACCCTTTGGATGCAAGGTCATCATTCATACATGGGGGAGGGGTCTACTTGAAAAGAGCATTAAGTGTTCCACATTTTCACCCTTTTATGCTTTCTTGATCTCACTAGTTTTCTAAGACCTTGACTTACTTTGAGTTCATATGAAGGGTTAAGTGTTCCACCTTTGGTGCTTTGAAAATACTTTTGATAGTAGGTAACTTGAATTTTAGAGCTAATTGGACCTTGGATTTTCCTAACAAGTTGTTTGTAGGAGCTTTTCTTGAAGGAGATTGTCATAAATTGCATGCTAAGGGGCTACTAATGGTTTTTGCAGGGCTGCCCAAAGTATAATCAAAAGCAAAAAAAAAGAAAAAATTTCAAGTGTTTATTTCCTTTCAAGTGTGGCATCTACTAATTGCTTTAGGAACTTTAATACCTTATGAAAAAGATTTTGAGGTGGTAGGAGAAGTATGCTCTTCACCTTTAGGTGAATCAGAAAATCTTGACCCATCTTAGAATTTTGGAAGCAAGGGGGTAATTCAATTTGCTTGGTGTGTTCGGAAGTTTGTTTAGTATAAGAATCCTTTAGTGGGCCTGCTCTTGAGAAATCAAGAGGAACGACCCAAGTGGGGACAAGCTTTTTGCTGGCTATTCCAACCCACTATAATCTCAAGGCTATCAAGGACACAAAACCTTGGTAGACATAACACTTGTCTTTGCTTGATGCAAGTACTTGTGGGATTGTGATCATGAAGAAAACATTAAGCAAGAATGCTTAAGGTACTCTTGAGGCCGTGAGGTCCTAGTCCTTTACGAGGAGCAAGAGGGTTGTTGTGAACAGAAGCCCTTATTAAGAACCATAGATCAGAAGCCACCCTTTTCAGCCACTTATCTTCTTAGTGCAAGGATTGATCCAAGTGGAATAACTTGGATCACCCCAAGATACTCACCATATGTGTCCCTTTGGTTGTGTTATTTGACACTTCCATGACAAAGCCAATATCTCTTGTGGGAAACCACTTGGTGTGAGGCAAGGGGGCATCAAGTTGTGGGCTAAGTTGGTAAGCATTGAGCCTTGTCTTGTAGGTAGATATTGCTTGAAGTGTTTTCAAAAGTGCTATACCGGTGTAAATGTTCTTAGCATACAAACAATTGGTAGCATTCATAGGGTGCTTTTTCAAGTTTGATATCACAAGTTATTGTCTTGGCAAGGTTGCTTTTGCCCTTGTTGCAAGTGTTTAAAGACATGTTTGATCACCTACTGTTTGCAAAATTGTCCTATTGCTGTTAAATTTGTGATTGACATCAAATATTTTCACCATTAGATTTGAAAACTTGAAATCAGATCTTCAAAACTTGAAATTTTGCACACATTTGGTCAAAAACTACACCAGCATCGCCTGCTTAAGGGATAAATATCATGTGATAGTTCACCCCAAAATTGTGTCGCTCGATAGTTGTTAGGTCTATCACCTACTAGCTTTAAGGTTTATCACCTAACATCATGCAAAGTATCACCCGGTCTGAGGTCTATCACCTGGTTTGCATGGAGTCTATTGCCTGGAAGTTTTCAACAATGATTCTAGTTTCAGTCATTAAGTTGCCTTTAAGTACGACTTGGCCTTTGGGGTGGGTTATCTGACCTTACTATTAGAGACTTGTTTGACTAAAAAATTTTGATTTTAGCCCACCTAAGGATCATTTCAATTGATTTATAAGGTTACCTTGGACATAACTTGCCAAGTTAGAAAGTTATTCCTAGTGAAAAGTTTGTCTTTAGAATTGTTGATTACACCCTTGGAGAATTTTGGTCCTCTTATTGTCCAAATCATTTTCATCTATCTCAATTTCAATTTGAATTTTGGCTAAGTCCAACCTCCTAATTCAAAAGTGCAAGGGTATTCACCCTTTGATTTGAAGCACCTCTTTGACAGTGTTGGTGGCGCCTTTTAGTTTCTATCTTTCTTTTTTTTTCTCTTCAGACAATAGAGAATCTCAATTATCCTTGGTTGGAATTGACACTTTGAAAGATTGACTTAGCACTTAGAGCTCCTTTCTTTCATGTCAGTTACTACAAGATACCAAGTGAATCAAGGGAAGAGACCCCCAGTTATCTTTAATCAATTACCACCAGTTAGAACATGTCGACAGCATAAAGAAAAGGAACCTCTCTTTGATTAATCCCCTAGGAGTCAACTAGAGGTTGAGACTGATCCTTGTGAGGAGGGTACTCCTGAGACACACTATTCATCAGGCAACAACATGAGTTTTTTGAATATCAAGAATTCTAGAAAGGCTCTCAACCAAAATCTTCAAGAAATGTTTTCAAGCTTTACAGATGAAATTCACATACCTGATGGATTCAGATGAGCAAATAGTCCCCAAGAGTCACCTTTGATCAACACAAGATATTTGGATCCTCAAAAAAGAAGAGAAAGACATCGTAGACATGATTCTTCAAAAATAGGATCTCAACATTATGAAGATGAAACAAAATATCATGTCAATGCAGCCAACTTACACAATGCATCAGCACCTTCATCTCCACCCAAGGAAAATTCCTGGCATACTAATGCTAGATTGAAGGCTATTGAAAAAGCTAAGCAAGCTTACAAAAATGAGCAAGCTGCTAGAAAAGAGAAACTTAGGCAGTTAGAAGAAGAAGAAAATGCATTGTTGGAATTAAAGAAGAAAGCCATGCAAGAAGAGGAAGATAGGTTATATGCATGATGACTTCAAAGAAAATTCAATGGTAGGGGAACTAATAGTGGGACCAACTCCCCCCCATCAACCCCATCACAAAGTCCAAAGACTAGGAGAAGGTCTAGGACACCCTCAAGATCCCCAAGCCCAAGGGGAAGAAGAGTTTCAAGATATGATCACCATAGGAGAAGTTCACCTCCTAGACTTTCTAGACAACCCTCCCAATGGGTACACCATGGTTCACCAGAAGGAGGAAGATATGTTAATTTAAACACCTTAGATTTTATGGCTATTCAACAAGAGCCATCTTTCCAAGCCTATGTTGAGAAGTATGTTGAACAAAACAAAGACCAATTCTTGGAAAGTCTAATCAACAAAGGTGCCAAGGTGCCTTTTGATTTTGATGTGGATAGAAAGGTGAAGAAGCAAGAACCATCAACTGATGAGGTGATCAAACAATTGCAACAAGATGTGGATAATGTGAGGGCTCCTAAGAGCATGTTCAACTTGGATTCTATTTGTCCTACTTCTATTGATAAAAGTGTTGTGATGGTTGACTTCCCTAAGAAAGTTGAGTTCCCTACATATGACAAATATGATAGTATTGGTGATCCCCATGACCATGTTAGGCAATTCTATATCATGATTTTTTCTTTCCACCATGAGGATTCTTATCTAATGAGATTGTTCCCTAGGAGTCTCAAGGGACAAGCTATGGAGTGGTTCACTAACCTAACTCCACCAGTCAAAACATTTAAAGAGCTTGTGGAGAGATTTGTCCAAAAAATTTCATATAATTTGACATGACCAGTCACCATGCTTGATTTATGCAAATTAAAACAAAACCAAGGAGAGTCATTTGTTACTTTCTTACAAAGGTGGAGACGTTTATGCACAAAATACCCAAGGACAATCCCTAAGGAGGAGAGGATTGATATTATTGTGATAAATCTGATACCTAAATTAAGGTATGAAGTCAGGAAGTACCCCTTCAGCTCTTTTGATGTTATGGTTGATGTGGCATGTCGCATTGAAGATATTTTAAAAGTACAAGGAATTTTGGCCAAATCAACAAACAATAACAATAGCCAAAACAACAACAACAATCATGGAAACAAGGACAAAAAGAACAACTATTGGAACAAGAATAAATAGGTGGTCAATGATGGTGTTGTCAACTCACCTCAACCTAAGAATGAAGTCCTTAATCTTTCTAATGCAGTTCAAGCCATGAAATTACAAGTATCCTCAGAACATGAAGCTAGTAAGCCAAAATCTCAAGGAAAGTCAAAAATAGAGAAAAGGCAATTTACAAAACTTGGGGATTCCTATGCGGACATCTTTAAGACCCTTATTGCTCATAATCTAGTACAACCCCAAGACCCTTCAAAGTTTCACATTCCAGAGACTGAACCATATTGGTGGAATGAGAAGGCCTATTGTATTTACCACAATGGAATTGGACATGATATCAAAAATTGCTTTAAGCTCAAACACCTTGTCCAAGACCTTATTGAGGGTGGGAAGTTGCAAGTGGATGGCTTAACTTCTAATTCAAATCACAAAGCTTTCAAAGAGCCCTTACCTAAACATGAGAAAGGAGAAGGTTCTAACAATGACAACAATAAGGGCAAGGCTTCGATAAATTATACTTATACCAAAGCAGACAATGTCATCAATATGCTTGAGATAGTTGAGGAGAATGTTAGCATGATGAGAAGGAAGGATTCCTATGAGTATAGCAATGATTCAAAACAAGTGTCTTATGATGGACCTGTAGTGATGTTGAGAGGTCCTAACTCACGAAAGGAGTCTCAGCCTCTTCATGCTATTACTAGGAGTCAAGTTAGTCAACCTCCTATTGTCATTAGAGGTCCCAATTCTAGTAAGCCTAAATAGCCTACATCCAAACAGGTTCCTTCCAAATCAACTATTGGCCCTGAGCTTAACTACAACCTTGTTGACCAATTACAACGTATGCCAGCACAGATTTCTATCTTTGAACTTTTGGAATTGTCCCCAAGGTATAAGCGTGTCCTTGAGGATGCCTTGCGAGCAGCTAGTGTTCCCAAAAACTTAGATGTGGATCAATTCCAGAACATGGTCAATCATTTAGCCAGCCCTCATTTCATCACCTTTTTCAAAGAAGATGACAAATCCATAAGTCACCCACACAACTTGGCCTTACACATAGAAGTCATGATTCATAAAACTCATGTCAGGCATGTGTTGATAAATGGAGGTGCAGGATTAAACATTTGTACCATGAGTTTGTTGAAGGCTTTAGGATATTCCGAAGAGGTTATTGACACAAGGAAAAAGATCACAATCAAAGCATACGATGAAGTAGAAAGGAGTTCTAAAGGACTAGTAGTTTTACCCATTTGTATTGGTCCAGTGGAAAAGGATATTTTATTTCAAATTGTTGATGTTGGACCTTTGGCCTACAATATTTTTCTAGGAAGGCCATGGATTCACGAAATGCAAGCTGTCCCATCAACATACCACCAGTGTGTTAAGTTTCCTCATAATGTTGTAGAGATTTGCATCCCTGGGGATAGTACTTTGTCAGTCAATAACATTTCTACTGGATTGCATATACCTTTGAATAGGGAAGCTGATAGTTCTAGTATTTCACTTGAGCAATGCAAAGAAAAGTTTAAGACCCTCGACCTTGGCATGGGAGATTACAGGATTGATTATTTCACAAAGTTACCAATATCTCCTAGGTCTTATGGGAAACCTTCATCAGATATGAAACCCTCTTCATCAGCCATGACATTATTTGGAAAGTTTGTTGAATCTTCAGTTCCTATTCAGGAAGAGAAAGAGGAAGTTGTCATCAGAGATTGGATCTATCATGAGGAAAAGTACCAACACAATGAAAATTTTGCTCCTTCACCTAAGACTTATGGGAGGGGGTACATGTTAGTGAGAAACATGGGATATCCATGACATGGTCCTCTTAGTCATAGATTGGATGCTAAGTCTAAGCCATTGGATCATGCTTTATTTGCACAACACAACAAATCTACAATGGGTTTAGGTTTTGAAAATGATAAATCCAAAGATACTATTATCCTAGCTACCACAGATAGTGATTCTAATTCTAAATACACAGCTAATCTTGCCAACCAACAAGACATGATAGAAGATTGGGTGCCTTCAACTGATCTCCTTTGGGGAGAACTTCAAAATTTGACAATTGATAGTCCTCCTATCCCAGCTACGACGGATAGTGGCTATAGAAATGCTAGATTAGCCATAGAATGTATCGTCACCCAAGCTATGACAAGTGATATTGATTCAGGCACTTTAATGGTTCATAATTGTGTGGCTTCCACATCATGAGGCCCAAATGCTAAAGATTCAGAGACAGATTCACATGAATATGAATGGGACTCACTTTTAGATACAACCCTAGACTTAGATGTTGATGTTATTCGAGCCTATAGTACTCAACCTGATGTAGTTGATGAGCCTATTGTAGGGCTAGAGGATTGGACTCCTCAAATCGCCTTAGTGGACGATACTTCATTAGGAGAGATGAACCTCGCTTCAGGTACTTTAATAGGGAACTTGATAAATTCTGAATATATGGTCACCAAAAATGACACCCATCACATCTACAATATCGAACCAGTCATAGACCTACCTATTGTCCACCACAATTTAATTGATTGGTCTCAGATCTCACAAGTGCCACAACTATTGACTTTTCAGAATGACTATGAGATTACATGTTACCTTGATGCCATTGAGCCAGTAGTGTCTTCCACCAGTGAACTGACTACGAGTATGACCGAGCCTAATATTAAGTACCTCAGTCTCAAAATAAAAGAGAGAAAGAAAAAGAATAGGTGTTCTAATGGTGAAAACCACATTGTGGCGGTATTAGAACCAAAAATAGTAAAAAGAAATGACATATCTGAGGGTGAAAACCTCTTTGAGGTGCCCAAGGATGGGGTACTTAATAACTTGCTGAGTTATTTTCAGGACAGATCATCAGTGTTGATTGAGCCAAAAAAATTAGTTAATTTGAACACAGAAGAAGCTCCTCAAATAGTTCATCTTGCTCAGTCTTTATCAGAAGAAGAAACAAAGGCATATACACAATTCCTACAAAAGAAAAAGATCAACTTCGCATGGACTTATTCAAACATGTCAGGGCTTGACACAAATCTTATAATGCATCACTTATCCATAGCCCCAGGAGTCAAACCAGTAAAGCAAAGACTCAAGAAAATGCATATGCATGTAGCTCTCCTTGTCAAAGAAGAATTAGAAAAAAATTTGACAGCTAGATTTATCAGAGCCATAGATTATGCAGAATGGATCTCAAACATAGTACTAGTGTCCAAGCATGATGGATCTATTCGTGTATGCACAGATTTTAGAGATTTAAACAAAGCATGCCCTAAGGATGATTTTCCACTTCCAAATATTGATATGATAGTGGACATGATAGTCAGCTATGAAATATACTCTCTAATGGATGGATTTATCAGATATAATTAGATTAAGATAGCACCTGAAGATCAAGAGAAAATGGCATTCACTTGTGCATGGGGAACCTATTGTTGGAACGACATGCCATTTGGGCTAAAGAATGTGGGGGCTACCTACCAACGAGCTATGACTACTATATTTCATGACATGATGTACAAGAACATGGAAGATTATGTGGATGATACCCTGGCTAAATCAAGAAAAAGGAATATGCATCTGGATGATTTGGAAGTAGTTCTAGATCGTATGGAATAGTTTCAACTCAAATTGAATCCAAAAAAGTGCACATTTGGTGTCACCTCTGGCAAACTTTTAGGATTTATAATATCAGAAAAAGGAATAGAGGTTGATCCCGAAAAGGTCCAAGCAATTTTAGATATGCCACCTACAAGAAATATTAGTCAGATGAGAAGTCTTCAAGGACAACTCCAGTCTATTAGGAGGTTTATTTCTCAGCTTGCAGATAGAGAACAACCCTTTAATAAGACACTGCATAAGGGTGCTTCTTGTGTTTGGAACAAGGATTGTCAAAAGAGCCTAGATCAAATCAAACAATACTTGACTAATCCTCCAATTTTAATGCCTCCTATTCCAGGCAAACCTTTGATTCTATACATTTCAGCTATAGACACTTCCTTGGGGGCATTGTTGGCTCAGTTAGATGAAAATGGAAAAGAAAGGGCCATATACTATATAAGTCATACTCTTGTATCATATGAGGTCAATTATAATAACATTGAGAAAGCTTGTCTTGCCATGGTGTTCACCTCTCAAAAGTTGCGACATTACATGCTAGCTCATACTACACACTTGATTGCTAAAATTGATCCTCTAAAGTACTTACTTAGTAAGGATGCCCTCATGGGTAGGCTCACCAAATGGATGATGGTACTATCAGAATTTGATATAGAGTACATTAAAAGAAAGGCCATAAAAGGGCAGGCTATTGCAGACCAACTTGTTGATTTTCCAGTTAAGGATAGCATGCCTATACAAGTGGAATTCCCAAATGAACATATACTGCATATCACAGCTCGCACCTGGAAAATGTTCTTTGATGGCTCTAATATGAAAAATGGGTCAGGTGCAGCAATATTGTTTGTTTCTCCACATGGATATACTATACCAAAGTCATACAAACTACTCTTTCCATGTACAAACAATATCGCAGAATATGAAGCATTAACTAATGGTTTGAAGATGGCTATAGAATGGAATATCACTGAGTTGCATGTTTTTGGGGATTCACAATTGATAATAAATCAAGTCAATGGAGAGTATCAAACCAAAGATGACAAGTTAATACCCTATAAGAAAATGGTTGATTCTTTGAGATGCTACTTTACTTTTGTGACATTCCAGCAAATCCCTAAGATAGACAACAAAGTTACAGATGCTATGGCTACATTAGCTTCACTTTTGCAATTGGAGCAGCATGAGTCCCAATTCGAGTTCCTGGTGGAAGAACTACGTTACCCTATCTTTGATTCTTCTGAAAGCTATGTCATTTGTACCCTTGTCACTCATGAGTCTTCCCAGTATGGTGCTATCTATTCATACCTTCACGATGGTGTCATCCCTGAAACTTTCACTCGATCTGAATGAAGAAATCTCACCCGTAACGCCTCTCACCATACCCTCATTTATGGTGATCTATATAGGAGGGGTTTTGATGGGACGCTTCTTAGGTGCTTGGAAAAGGAGGAATCCAACCAAGTGTTAGTTGACATCCATGAGGGCATTTGTGGTGGACACTCTAATGGTCTTGCCATGGCCTGTCGATTGCTTAGGGCGGGGTATTACTGGCCCACAATGCAAGCGGATGCAGTAGCTTTTTCTAAGTCTTGTGAGAAATGTCAAAAACATGGAAACCTGATTCATGCTCTAGGTAGGGAGCTAATTTCTTCTATTTCGCATTAGCCATTTCAATGATGGGCCTTTGACCTTGTTGGGAAAATCCACCCCAACTCATCAAATGGACATAAGTTTATTATCACAGCTACTGATTATTTCATGAAATGGGTAGAGGCGGTTCCTCTTTCTATCACCGCCAACAAAATAGTTTCACTCTTCATCCTAAATCACATTATTTGTCGATTTGGAGTGCCTTCTGAGATCATTATTGATAATGGAGTACAATTTAAGAACAAAGACCTAAAGCATCTATGCAAAAAGTTTCAAATCAAGCAACATTGGTCCTCTATCTATTTTTCATAGGGAAATGGCCAAGCAGAAGCCTCTAATAAAACCATTCTTAAAATCCTTCATAGGACAATGCACAAGAATGGTAGGGATTGGCACCTACAAATCAATCCTGCACTATGGGCTTATAGAACAATCATTCACACACCTACAGGAGCCATGCCCTTTGCTCTTACCTATGGCGTTGAAGCAATATTACCCCTAAAAGTAGAAATACCTTCACTTAGAGTCTCTCTCAAAGGACTAATTACAGATGAGGATTACCGTGCCATGAGGTTATAGGAATTAGAACTTCTAGATGAGAAGTGTAAGGCTTCCTTTGATCACATGAGAGTATATCAAAAGCGTATGTCCAAAGCATTCAATAAGAAGGTTCACCCTAGGGAATTTCAGATAGGTGATCTTGTTTTGCGAGAGAACCCTAAGAATAGTAGAATAGAGAACAAAAGGGAAAGTTCAAACCCAATTGGCTTGGACCATACATTATCATAGCAGCTTTTGGTATAGGTGCATATTTACTGTCAGATGAAGCTGGAGAATAGCTCCCTGAGCCCATCAACATTGTGCACCTCAAGAAGTTCTATCCTTGATGCCTGTTTCTATCTGGGGGCATCCTTTGTACATATTTTATGATCCTAAAAAAATACAAAAAAAAATTGATATATGATGCAGAAAAAATCCTAAAAAATATATAAAGTCCTGAAAAAATACAAAAAAATCAAAAATTCAAAAAATACAAATAAAATAGAAAAAGTACCTTGGTGAAAACCTGCAAGCAGGTGCCTTGGTAGAAAAAATGCAAAAAAAAATTGAAAAGAAGAAAAAAATGGCAATAAAATCTGAGTGGTGAAAACCTGGAAATAGGTGCTACTTGAGGCCTTTGCACCCCTATTTGTTAGCATGCATCCTCAACAATTAGCCACTTTTCCATCATGACTTGACCTTATTTGACTTGGTCTGGAATTGGTCTTTATCTTTATCTAGGGGGCATAACTATTAGCATAGGTCCTTTAGGTGCGTTTTTCTTCTGGGGGCATTTCACAACAGGTGTTTTTCAACACCACCCCAACAATATTTTTTAACACTACCCTTGCATCGAGTGTTTCTTAACACTTATCAAAATGTCTTACCCAACAGTCTAAGTTTGATGCGATATTTTAATTGGCAGATGTGATAATCGGAGTTTGACTCTACTGACCAACACACATGCACTTAAACAATCAACTTGATTGAGATATGTTGACTTTATTTTTCTTTGTGTGTTGTCTATGAAGATTTCTTTGATGAGTGGTCTCTCCCTGAGAAGTTTTTGCTGATGCATAGCTAGAAGACTAAGGGTATGAGAACATGTTTTATTTCTTTATCTGCTTGTGGGTATATTTTGTTGGTCCTAACTATCATTAGCATTTATGCTGGTCTTACTTGACACTATGGATTGACAAGGTATTATCTTTGACTGTTCTGCAAGTGCATGCTTCTAGCTATCCTGACTTTTCATGTGTCTTGATACAAGCCTAATCTCACCATATTAAACTTATGTGATCTCACTGCATTAGTCATCTTGACCTACATGTCTTTGATGCCTAGGAGAGATTTCCACATTTCTATCTGATAAAGATCATATTCATATTCACATAGTTATACTAGTGTGCATTGTATGATCTTACGACGCTACCAATAACACTCGATGATGATAATTAGATGTCTATAAGCGTTGTGACCTTGCAAGTCAACCACTTTTCATAATAGCTTTCATTTTAGGTTCATGTTCATTTATTTTTGCACCTTGCATATGGAGAGAGCTCCCCTTTTCATCTTACATGGACCTGTCAGTCGACTACACTCACATTTCACTTCTTCTCAATCATATCCTTCGCCCTTTGTCTTTCACATCATAGCCTTTTCTATTCCTATAGCATTTTAACCTTTTGACCAATTTTCAAATCTTCTCAGAATTGCATGAAAATTGCACCCCTACCTAATTTCAATGTCCTAGATCCATTTTCGAACTTGAAATTGAAATCTGAGGTCATCTTGATAGTCAAAATTGCATTTTAAAATTTTCCCCTTCTTCTACGCAGTTGACTAACCTTTTGAGGCATAATTCTTCGATCTTCGATGGAATTTCTTCCTTCCATGTCTCTCAAATTTTCTCATCTTCCATTCGCTCTATTTCTAGTCTTTTATTTCTATTCTTCTATTTCCTCGCTGGGGCATGTTTCACTGCCTAATGGTTAACCTATCAACCCTTATCTTTGATTGTGATTCATTATGATTTGATCAAATCTTTTATCAGTTTGTTGTCTCTCCTCTACCTGATTTTGATTTCAACTCCAAGGGGTCAGTATTTATGGGATTCTTATCCTTGATTTCTTGATTCTCTTGATTTAGACATCTTTTGTGAGCTTTTGCTCAAATTTGAGATTCTTATCTCTTACTTTGGATTTGATCCCAACTCGACCTCATGTTCAAAGGCCTTTTATTTATATTTTGTTCGGATATGATCCCGAATCGACCTCATATCTGAGTTGTTTTGTGATCCCAAATCGATCTCACATTTCAACTTCATTCATTGACTACATGTGTTCCCAAATCGATCACACATTATTCAAAGAGGGGCAAATGTATGCACCCAAAAATGGTCACCTAGACTTTGGGCCCCATTTATTTGATTTGTCAATCCTGAATCATTTTTATCAATAATCAATATTTTTTAACATTTTCTTGATCAAGTCTTAATTTTGATCATATATTGGATTTTATCCTATGGGCTAACCATTTTATCCTAAGTTTTTATTTAATTAAAAGGAATATTTCCTCCTCTTTTTATTTAAATAAAAATCCCTCCCTTTTCCTCTTATCCTAAGTTGCACAAATAAAGCATTATTCCCATTTTATAAAAAGAAGAAAAGCACTTTTTGTCTCATATGGACACAAAAGTCAACTCTAATTTTCCTATTGGAGGAATCTTGTGCACATGGATTGAGCTTCCATTTTTCTCCATCGTTGATTAAGTCTTTGGCCTCTTAATCTCGACCGTCCATTGATTTTCATTTCCTATAAAAGAAGAACTCTCTTCTTCATTTGCATATATCTTGTTTTCATGCTAATGTTATGCTATAGGTTTTCTAGGTCATTTGGAGCTCTCTTTGAAGACACTCTTGCATCCAAGCTTTGAAGACATTATTGCATTCCATAGTTTTCATATTTCCTTTATTTAGTTGCATAATCATGGCATATTAGCTTAGATTTCTTTTTATGCAATAGATTTAGCTCACATAGTTTAATTAGGGGTTTGTAATATATTGTTATTTCCTTTCATAGATTAGTTGCATTGTACCTTCATTTTGATAGATTAAGCTTGCATTATCATTTAGATTTGCATTGCATTGCATACTTGATTCAATTTGGGGATATTGGCATTCTTGCCCTTGTCTTTAGATTTGAATCTCTCATTGTATGGTTGACTAGCAAGGTCATAAGTTTGTAGCTCTAGCTGAGAGAAAAATCATCATGGTATCTTGCAACTCCATGCATAGAGAGCTATGAGCCACTTTGTGAGGTCTCACCTTTGAGAAACCTTGCATGTAATGGTTCATAGAAGTGTGGTCATTTTTACACCATACAATTGGGAGGTCATCCTCCACAATAGAGAGATTCCTTATCACCAAGGTGTGGCAACAGTATGGATGAGTGTAGGATGCCTCTAAAGATTATGCCACCTATGCTCGGATAGCTCATGAGCTTGGACTTGGATGGACTATGAGGCTTTCTTATGCTTTGTGTTTATAGAAGTATAGTACTATTGCTGGCAGGGATTGGAAGTATAGACCATAGGTGATTGATGCCAGAGTTATAGATGGATTTATTGCATGGCTTGTTGACCATTCAATCCATAGTTTCTCTGATCCTATAGAGATGATACCTTCCATGGAGGAGGCTATGGATGTCACTAGAGCACCGATGAGATAAGCTCCTAGACCCACACAGGTTCCTTTTTTGTAGCTAACACCTCCAAGACCCAGACCTATGGCTCCTCTACAGAGACTAGCTAGATAAATGAGGCCCCCTCATCCCACTACTTCTATAGTAGGTAGGCCTACAAGTGCACAAAGATGGACTAGGGGTGAGGGTGGTATATTAGGTTTTGTTGGTATAGTTGATGAGGTACTTGTAGCAGAGCAGTTTGTAGGTGGTGGAGGCCCCGATCCATTATAGGGTGACATAGATTTTGATTTAGGTGCTGAGGTTAGACACCATAAGGCACAGAGAGTAGAGACCACTGAGTAGGCTACCCCATATACTAAGATGGCAGTAGCCGATGTTGATCCTAGTGCTCCCCTTACTCCACAGGAGACTATCAGATGGCTTAGATTATAGGTCAGGGACCTGAAGGTTCTCGGTTGGAGGAGAGGTTTCTAGAGGCAAATAGATAGCATGTAGAGCTTCATGAGGAGACTCGTAGATTACAGACAGAGGTGATTCATCAGACCTCACGAGCTACTTATTATGTGTTTGCCTATTATTTTGGTGTTCCTATTGCACATAGATTTCCTACTTGATCTTAGTATATGATAGCATCAGAGGGAGCTAGGGAACCTAGAGCAAAGGCAGTACCCAATGCACCACCACCTCCTCCACCAGATGTAGAGGATCAAGCTGATGGCTGATCTATCTTCTTGTTCTGATATTTTTGATCTCTTGATTTTGATATTATTCTGACTTCTATAGCTCACCTGAGCTCATTCTTTTGTATATTGTGCCAGTAGTGCACCCCTGACTAGTTTGAGATATATGATATCTATATGAGATCAATATTTTGGTTATGACATCATTTGTACTTGTCATGTTTTGATTTATGATGATATCATGTGATGCTAATGCTATGAGTAGTGTAGAATGTATGTATGGATTTATGCAATGCAATGATTCCTTTCACATGTATGGATGTTATGCATATGTTTTTTTATTATGGAAAGATGTGTGTATGAATGCTTATGCACATGGATGTAATATAATAGATGATTGTGATATGAAATGTAAATGCAATGATACACATGATATGTTTTGCAGGTATTGATGAAGACAAGTACTCATTCTTATGTCAAAAGGATGTTTAACCCAAGAGGGTAGCTTCTTACAGTTCTATGAAGAGACCTTCAAGTTATACTTCAGCTCTTGTTAGATTTGGATAGGTGATTGAAGAATCATTTAACCTTTGAAGTTTATCCAAACATTGTGAGATCATTCAAACATGCAAAATGCAAAGAAACATGCAATATGAAATGCAACCTAGGACCTAGGACCTAGTCACTGATCATGTGTTGGTCATTTTCATCATTGAATTTTTAGGTAACCAGATAAATCAATACAATTCCTACTAGTTATGAAACCATAGATATATGAATATTGATTTTTATGCTCAAGAATCAATACAACACCCACTGGCTAGACAACCATAGACATATGAATATTGATTTTGTTTTTGGAATGTCAGATTAGATATAAGCACCAAGGCATAAGCGCTAGGATGACCTAAATATCATGTCCATTTTAATATAGCAATTTGTATAAGCATCAAAACATAGACGTCATCATGACCTGAATACGTCTTGCATTACAAACACATCAAGTAGTCAATAGATCATTTTAAATCTAGTTTGAATTACCCTTAGTGACCCTTTATCATTCACATCCTTAGGTAAGATCACATTTCACAATAGAAGAAAGAACATACTCAAAAAGACAATAGTTAGATCAAACTTCCTTGAATTTTCTGGGTATCAATGGTCGAGGTACTCATGGCCATCCAATTCAACATAGAGGCTCTTACAGACAAACACCATTTCAATCCAAAATTTCCAAAGTTGTTAGATTTTCACATACAAGCAGAAGACAAAGAAAAGATTATGCCCCCAGTCCTTACCCTCTAAATCCTATAAAGGACATCATCGAAGAGCTCGAGGGAACATAATATGCAAAAATCTCAATGTGAATTAGTAAGCATACAAGGAGATAAAAGCATGTAAAAAGCATAAATTGTTTTCATTTTGTGTTGATGTTTGTGTTTGATTGCATTGTTGTAGATGAAAAATCTTTTCTGGAGAGGAGATTGACTGACTGACTTGGATAAAGATTCAAAGAAGCTTGACTAGATATGACTCATCTAAGGTATACTAGAGACCATAGGATATGACATTGATTGCCCCCAAGTGTTAAGCATTGATAGGATACAGACACTTTTGCTGATTGGTGTACAAACTGACTTATTGAAAATAGGAATGCAGGAACAAACCAAGAGATATGTACAAACTAAAGCAAGATTGAAAGTTGGGAAAGACCAAGATTGCATTGATAGATGGAGCGTTTTGAAACAAGTGGCACCCATTTGCTAGATTTTCAACATCTTGGTAGAGATTCTATTTTTTCTACCAAGGCGCCTGTTTCCAAGTTTTCACCAAGGTACTTTTTTCTTTTTCTCATTTTTTTTTATTTTTAAATTTCTTTTATTTTTTTTGTGAATCATCAAGGTGCCTATTACTAGGTTTTCACCAAAATGTTCATTTTTTTAGGAATTTTTCTAATTTTTAAGATTTTTTTCAGGACATTTTACCATAGACTGAATGCCTCAGGCATAGAATTTCTTTAGATGGAGAATGTTGATTGGTTCTCGGAGTTGTTCTCCTTCAGTCATTGAGAGTTGATAGGCTCTAGAGCCAAAAGTAGCAGTGATTACAAAGGGACCCAGCTAGTTGGGTTCAAACTTCCCCTTACACTCGTTATGTGATTGATTTTTGGGATTCTCTCTCAAGACTAGATCGCCAACCTAAAATTCTCTGTGTCTGACTTTCTTGTTGTAGCCTCTTGACATTCTTTTTTTGATATACTCTGAGATGATCATATGTTTCTTGCATGTGCCCATCTAGTAGTTCAAGTTCTTGCAACCAAGACACTCTATAGTCATCATCAGTTACTAGACCATGCATTCTGATTCTTAGTGATGGGATTTCAAGCTCAATAGGCAGTACCGCTTCAAACTCATAAACTAAAGCAAATGGTGTAGCCCCAGTGGGCATTCTGATACTTGTTTTGTAGGCCCAGAGAGCTAGATTGATCATGAGATGCCAGTCTCTTCCTTTTTATTAAATGTTTGATGCAAGATTTTCAACAGATTCTTGTTTGAAGCCTCTGCTTGTCCATTCCCTTGAGGATAGTAGATAGATTATCAATGTTGTATAATCTTGAATTTAGCACATAGATCATCTAAGTCTTTGTTCTTGAACTGTCCACCATTATTTGTGACTATAGAATGGGGAATACCATACCGACATATGATGTAGTTTAGAATGAACATAGAAATTTTCTTGCTAGTCACTTGTGTCAAAGGAACTACTTCTACCCATTTTGTAAAATAATCTATAGCTGTGATTATATGGGTATGTCCATTAGAAGACTATGGATAGATAGCACCTATAAGATCAAAAGCCCATTGCTGAAAAGGCCATTATGTAGTAAAGGGAATTAGATCTCTCCCTAGTGTGTGAATCAAATTACCATGTACTTGACACTTTTGACAATTCTTTGCATATGTGATAGCCTCTTTTTCCATTTTAGGCCAATAGTACCCAACCCTAATAAGTTTTTGAGCTAGAGTTAAACTGTTAGAATGTGATCCACATATACCATTGTGGACTTCTTCTAATGCACGTTGAGACTCTTCCCGTTATATAAACCTCAGTAGTGTATTATCTAGACCTTGTTTTTATAGATTGTTACCAATGATGACATACCAGAAGGCAGTGCGGATAAGTTTTCATTTCTCATACCGGTTAAAGGAATTGGGAATGATTTGGTCTTGGAGATAGGAAAAGATATTTTTACATCTGGAAGAATCATGATGTACAATAGTGCAGATCATATGGGTGTCAAGGGAATCATATACAGGATAAGATAGTGCTTCCACCAAGAACTCGTAGCATAGCTCATGTTCAAGCTGTTGTAGTAGAGTGGACAATGTTGCCATAGCATCAGCAGCCTTGTTCTCCAATCTAGGAATTTGTTAAAATGTGATAGATATGAAATATTTCTTTAGATCATCTACCATTCTTTTGTATGGAATGAGCTTTTCATCTTTTTTTTGGTACACATCATTGACTTGATGGATTACAAGTTGTGAGTCTCCACGAATGTATATCTCTATAACTCTCCACTCAATTGCTATTTTCATGCCATTAAGGAGAGCTTCATATTTAGCAATATTGTTTGTGCAAGGAAACTTTATTCAGAATGCTTTAGGGATTGAGTATCCTTGAGGAGTGATGAACAATATGCCTACTCTAGACCCATTATGTGTATAGGAGCTGTCAAAGAATAACTCCCATGCTCTGGAAGAAAGATACATGATAGAGGAATCTAGAAATTCCATTTGCATTGGTGTGTCATCAAACATACGTACATCCACCAATTGATCAGTAATAACTTGACCTTTAATATCCTTTCTTTCAACATATTCAATGTCAAATTCACTTAAGAGCATGACCCATTTGGCTAATCTACCTGTGAGGGTAGCTTTGCTTAGTACGTACTTTAGTGGATCAACTTTAGCTACCAAATGGGTGGTATGAGCTAACATGTAATGTCTCAGTTTTTATGATGCAAAGATCACAACTAGACATGTCTTTTCAATCATAGAGTAGTTCTTCTTGTAAGCCACTAAAGTTCTACTGATGTAGTATATGGTTGTTTCCTTTTTGTTTTCATCATGCTGAACCAATAATGCCCTCAATGATGTATCAGTTGTGGAGACATATAGGATCAAAGGCTTCCCATGAATAGGAGGCATCATAATTGGAGGATTGGATAAGTATTCTTTGATATGATTGAAAATTTTAGCGCATTCTTCATTCCATGTAAATGTCACACCTTTATGTAATGTCTAGGTGAAAGGTTGTGATATATCTGCTAGTTGTGAGATGAAACATCTGATTGACTTCACTTGCCCTTGTAATGTTCTCATTTGACTAATATTTCGAGGGGGTTGCATTTCTAGTATAGCCTTTACCTTTGCATGATCGACTTTAATGCCCTTCTTTGAAACAATATATCCTAGAAGCTTTCCAGAAGTGACGCCAAAAGCACACTTCTTAGGATTCAATCTAAGGCTGAATTTCTCCATTTTGTCTAATATCTTGCTTAAATCACTCAGGTGTTCTGATCTTATCATAGATTTTTCTAGGATTTCATCAACATAATCTTCCATTGTTTGATGCATCATGTCATGGAAAATAGATGTCATGGCCCATTGATAGGTAGCACCAGCATTTTTAAGGCCAAACGGCATGACATTCCAGTAGAAAGTACCCCATGCACATGTGAAGGCAATTTTCTCTTGATCGTCAAGAGTGATTTTTATTTGATTGGAGCCTAAGAAGCCATCCATTAAGGAATACATCTCAAATCCCACAGTCATGTCCACTATCATATCAATGTCAGGTAGTGGAAAATCATCCTTAGGGCATGCTCTATTCACATCTCTAAAATATGTGCATACTCTTATAGATTTGTCTGGTTTTGATACTGGAATAATGTTAGAGATCCATTCAGCATAGTCAATAACTTGGATAAATCTGGCTTTTAGGAGCTTCTCTAATTCAATTTTTACCAAGAGTGCAACATGTGGATACATTTTTCACAACTTTGGCTTTACTGGTTTTACTCCTGGAGCAATAGATAGATGGTGCATTATAAGATTAGGATCCAACCCTGGCATATCTGAATATTTCCATGCAAAGTTGATCTTTTTCTCTGTTAGAAATGTAGTAAATGCTTTATTTTCTTCTTCTGATAAAGATTGTGCTACATGGATTAATTATGGCTCTTATGTTGTTCCCAAGTTGATTGACTGAGTAGGTTCTATTAGAATTGGAGATCTTTCATGTAAATGACTCGGAAGGACATCAAATATCTCATCTTTAGGTGCCTCATAGAGGTTTTCACGTTCAGATACGTCTTTTATTTTTACTTTTGTAGGTTTTGAGACTACCACAAAGAGGTTTTCGCCCTCATAACTCTTCTTTTTATTTTTATTCTTATTCTTTTGACTAAGATTCTTGATGTCTAATGTTGTCATGCTAACGCTCAATTCACTTATGGAAGTCCTCATAGGTTCAATTACATTGAGCTAGCAAGCAAGGGCATAGTCATTGGGAAAGGTATAGATATCTTGGCTTGGACTTGTGGAAGTTTGGTCAAGAAGGTTGGGATGTTGGATAGTCAAAGTGGGGAAGGATTGGGAGATAGTGTTTACAGATATGACACTATCATCATTGGTCCTAACCTAACGCTCGAGTTCAAAGGTGATATTACCACTCAAGACATTCAATTCATGAATAGTCTCAATGTCAATGTGGAAGTCCACTTCAGCTATCAGTGGATCAGACTCGTTAAGTTCACTACTTCGCTCTAGACTCACATTGGGTTTAGGTGTAGATTGGTGAATGACATCAACATGTTTCTCTGTAATTAGTTCATCCCATTCATAGTCATTGGATTCATCTTCTAATGCCTCATCTAGACCTTTAGGACATCTAAGAATATGTGTGAAATCCGAACGGATTCCCCAAGAAGGGTTTCTATCTAATTCATGTTTGAATTCATACTCATGAGAGTCTATTTTAGAATCGATATGTTGTTCCAATTGTTCAACTATTTGGACTGTTTCAGTTGAATTCTCTGATATGGTTGTGGTAGTAGGTTCTTGTGTTTCTACTATATTAATTCTTCTGATTGGATCATCTTTAGCTTCAATAAGATATTTTTATTTCTTTAGGCTAATGCTCATAAGGAATGAGCTCAGTGGTGGTGTCAGAATCCTCAATGTCAGATTGTTCTATTTCTTCCTTTAGTTGAATAGCTATAGATGGTTCAATATGTTCTAAGACATGAGGAGATTTGTTGCTTAGATAAAAAGGTTTCTTCTTATACCCTAGACCTTTTTTATTCTTGTTTGTGTGACCCTAATGATTAAGCGGTGACAAAAGACCTTTACCCTGTATTCCTATAGCTCATTTTCTAGTATATCCCATTTTAGCAATTAGTTTGTCCCCTAGTCCATATGACTTCTGAAGAATTTTTCTTGAAGAAGCATCACATGTTTAGATGAATCAAGTTTGAGATTCATCTTTGTATAACCATGCAAGCATGGCTTCATCTTCCTCAAACTCTTGTTTAGATACTTGTTCTGTGACAAAGGTGCCATTGAATTTGGCATGGGATTCTTTAATAATAGGTTTCACTTTTTCTAAAGGTTGTCCATAAGATTTAGGGGACAATGGGAGAGATGTGAGAGATAAAACTAGTTCCATTGTGTATTCTCCCATACCATTGTCTTTAATGTTGACTTCCATAGCCATTTCTTCTATCTTGGATGTAGAGGCAACATCTGTTTGCTTAGTGGAAGATTCTCTATTATTAGGAACAAGTTTGTCTGCACTTTTCTTCAATGCATTACAAGTTGTAGACAAGTCAGCTGGAATAGTCACCTCTACTCCTTCATAAGGGAATTTCACACATTTATTATATGTGGAAGGAATAGCTCTCATTTCACGTATCCAGGGTCTCCCTAGGAGAATGTTGTAAGCCAAAGGTAGATCAAGAACTTGACATGTGATATCTCTGATAAAAGGACCTGTTCTGATAGGTAAGACAATTGTTCCCTTGGAGGATCTTTCTTGTTCATCATATGCCTTGATGGTTATCTTATTTTTAGGATCAATAGTAGCTTTAGTTAATCCTAGTTATGTTATCAAGATGTAAGAACAAATTTTTAAACTAGCACCCACATCTATCAACACACAATTGACATGATAGTTTTGGATCAAGACTTCAATGTGCAAGGGCTGGTTATGTGGATGAATCAAGGAGTTATCATCTTCCTCTGAAAAGGAAATATACTGTGGAGACATAAGGTGACCAACCATAGTCTAGAATATATCTAAATCAAGGTTGTCAAGAACATTGGATCCGAGTAGAGATTTGTCTAGAATGGCTCTATGAGTGGGAGATATTCGAAGAAACTCAAACATTGAGATTTTGGCATTTGTATGCTAGAGTTGTTGAATGATACTGTATGAAGTAGGTCTCGTGTCTTTAGAATTTGAAGATTTAGATGTAGCCTTCTATTTAGAAGCGGATGATAGATTGAAAGGCATCTTAGGGACATTTGATGAATCTGGGATTTATCCTTGCAGATGTGTCTGAGGTTGTGATCGAGGAACTGCATTTGCTGATTGATTTTCTCTATCTCTTCGCATAATTGTGATGACATTGCAACTTGTAGATAGGCATGGTTCAACCATGTTTATGATAGCATTGTTTCTAGGATAGGCATAATTGACTTTAGCCCCCATATTAGGCTGAGAAGATGAATCTCCTTGACCATGTTTTGGAGATGGCTCTATGAATGTTGTATGATCATTATTTCTTTTTTGATTGTCAATCATGATATCTCCATTATCAATCTTGTATTGTATGAGGTTTTTCAGGTGTAAGCAATTATTAGTTTTATGACCCTTATTACGATGGAAGTCACAGAAGTCATTCTCTTTCCACCATCTTAGTTTAGGTTCAGGATCGAATGGTCGAATCTCAAGCAAAGAAATGATGTTATTGGCTAACAGAGTTTTCATGGCTGATTCATAGGATTCTCCAAGAGGAGTAAACTTGCATTTAGGATCTGAAGGCCAAGGTTTACACTCTGATGTCTTTTTATTGGACTCTATTTCTTTTGATTCAGAAGCTTTTATGGCTTGGGTGCCAATAGTGAGATTGAAAGCGGGTGCCTTGGATGGGGCACAAATAGTATCAAGAATGCCATCTATGACAACACCTTTGTTCTTGTTCTAGTTTTTGTTCTTATCTTTAGAACTAGATCCAGATTCATACTTGTCCTTTTGAAGAGAGATATCTCTTTTTTTCACAAGTACTTTCTCAATTTTGATCACATTATCCACCATCTTAACAAAAGATGTATGATTTTGCATTTGTAAGGGATAATTGATTTCTGGAACAAGGTTGTTGATGAAGATTTCAAACTTCTTAGTTTCTAGAAAAGGTCTAGCATATAGAGAAAATTGCTTCCTCCATCTCTTGAGAAATGTCAAGAATGGTTCTCCTAGATATTTTTTCAGATTACAAATGTTGATCATGGTGATCGGATGTTGACTATTGTAGGAGTATTTCTGATAGAACAATTTAATTAACTCCTCAAAAGTTTTGATTGTAGGAGGCATTATAGAGAACCAATGAATGGCTGCCCCTCCCAAAGATCGAGGGAAGAGATGCATTAGATAGGTTGGTTCATGCATGAACTCCATAGATTGAGTATAGAATTCCCTAACATGATCTTGAGGTTTAGAGTTTCCATCAAACTTATCATACTTAGGCATTTCCACTCTTTTAGGGAATGGTGGCATGTATAAGTCTTTATCAAAAGGAAAAGGGCATAGGGCCTCCATGGAGAACTCCTTAGGTTCCTTTTCTTTCTCAAGTTTGTTTAGTTTGACTTGCATGGCATGCATCTATTTCATCATAGCAGTGATTGGAGTTTCTTCCTCATGCATGATAATATCCTTGACATTAAAATGTGGAGGAAGTTTAGCTCCTTGTTGAGCTAACTCTAGAAAGTATGCCTCTCTATCTTCCTTCAAGAAATGCTTCATCATTCTTTTGAAGTTATCATCATTTTGATATTGAGTAATTTTAGAAGGTGTAGGTTTTTGATCTACACCATGTTGGGATTGATGTCCTCGGGATCCTCCCCCTTGAGACATGTTGTTGTGATGAGAGCTACCAGGGATAGATTGATGTGAGGTATTCTGATAGCTTCCATGAATTGAGAAAGGATGAGTTGGTGTTTGATTAACTATGTGGATTGATGCAAGAGCGGTAATGTAACCCCTTTTCAAGAAAAGATTTCCAAGAGCATCTTCTCCAAATTTAGTTGTATCATAAGATTGATGAATTGTTTGAGCAAGCACAGAAGATGTCTCCGAAGAGATTGTGGGTTGTTCTCTTTGTTTTCATGATGAAGCTCTGGTTTCCACCATTAACTTTAGGTGAAGCAAAAGAGCAAGATGAAGACAACTGAGAAATGACTTGATTCAAGAAGATCAAATGATGCAACCTTGTCAAGATTGGTTTGATTGAAGATTAGATTTAGATGTAAATGAAGGATACTATGTCCTAGTTGTATGGGTAGGTGCCCAAAAGATAGCGGACATGAGCTCACACACTTAGCCATTTTGATAAGCATGATTAGAGATTGATCTGACAAGGTTTTGACACAGGATGAAAAAGACTCAAATCAATTAGACAGAAGGCTAAATCAAACTCAAGAGACCACTTTAGGAAAATAATTGAATTCTTTCTAGTTTTTGCTCTATTCCTGACATAATGATTTGTGTGATAGATTCTGGATATAGGCTGTAAAAATAGGATCTCTGACAGTTTTGACAACTTTCTGGCAATTTTTCAAGATTTTCTCAAATGAATTTCTACAAGCTCGTATGACAGTGGGTATGCTCTGAAACAACAATTGTAAGACTTGTACGACAGTTGATAGAAGATTTTGACCTTTTGTTTTTTACTGGCAGAAAACTCATACGACACTATGCAAGCTATCATATGACAATACAGGGGTTATGAAATGATAATTGCCAAAGCTCGTACAACTTTTTGACCTTGTGAGATGACTTTTGACTCCAAAAAGGAATTTTGCTTCAGATTTTGCAAATTTTAGGTTCTCGGTTTCAAATTGTTCACAAAGTTTTATGTCCATATTTGAAGATTATTCTGAGATTGTTCATTTTTAGTAACCCAATAGATAAACAAGCACGCAAAATAGCAAGCAACTGATTTCAAGCACATCTGAAAACATTGAACAGGGGAAAAAGCAACCCTGTGCATGAACAATTAAGTGACTGGATGTGCTAATTCCTAGGAGTGCTAGTTGTGTATGTTCCAAAAAGTTTTTCAATAATGCACATATTCCTAGAAAATGAAAAATTTGGCCTCACTAAGGTTTGTAGTAATGGTTTGACTCTACAACTTTTATGATCCAAGAGGGTGAAATCCAATCCTGGCGCACCAAGGATTTGACACAGTCTAAGAATTTAATCAATCAAGAGCTACTAGGGAGATCTGATAGCCCAACAAGAGACCACACCTGTGAAGATTTGTTCCACAAGGACATTTATATAATAGTTGTCACTACCATGGTGAAAATGGCTATTACCACTTGAGGTTCCGTCCACATGGTTGACCCAATTAAGGAAATGTCCACTATAGTTAACCCTCTCTAAAGGTGACTCACAAAAGATACCACATGGAGACTAGTTCCAGATTCAAGGATCTCAGTTTCTGATACTACCCAAAAGGGGAGTAGAGCATAGTCCTTTAACCTTTTCACTTTTAACCAAAACAAAGCAGACAGATTAATCTAACACACTAAGACCAAGATTTGTTAGGAATAAGGTGTCTCAACGTTGGATAATTCCTATTCTTATTATTTGTTTTGTAAAATGTATTTCTTGCAAATAATGTTGATGTGTCAGCATTTTGAATTTTGTGTAAGGAGATCATGGCTAAAACGGTTATGATGGATTCCTATGACACATAAGAGCTATGTTAGGAAGATTCAATGACAAGTGAAGACATGTGGCAACTGATAAATTTGAGTACTATACACTCTTCCCCAATCATGGGGTTTGGGGCATCGCCCCGAAAATTTTTTGGGGTTCCTATTTTCTCAGAGAATGGTAAAACCCTAATACGGTTATCTTTGGGAGTAGCCCTAAAAAGTGAAGCACATGATATAAGCATTTTTTAGGGTTGTGAAGAGATGTAATGTGAGTGTATTGTTGGAACATTTTATGCTATCGTGATTTTGTCTTCAAGGTTTTGAAATTTTCTGAAAGAACTTGCATTGGAAGTGTATTGTAAGCTGCAATAGTTTTGATCAATACATTATGCAGGTTTTGGAGTGCTGGGGTTTTTACTGAAAGGTTTCCCTAGGGTATATCATTGTGTCATTCTCTATTTTTCTATTTTCATGGTATGTGGTTGCAATATCTTTGTTAAAGTAGTTAACAAATCTAAAATTGGAAGGATTTAAAAAGAATTTGCATAATACTTTCCTATAGAGATTAGCGTAGGAAGCTGTTTCCGCCCCTGAGTTTCCTTACAAGTGGTATCAGAGCTTGATCAACTTTTGATCCTAGTTGTTGGGTAGGGTTTTTTGAGCTGATCTCAAGTTTGAGTGGGAGTTTTTTGCAGAGCATTTTGAATCTTATTTGTAGATTGAGATGGCAAGTTCATCATATGGGAGAATGGAGGTGGAGAAATTTAATGGCACTAATTTCGAGTTGTGGAAACTCAAGATAGAAGACATGTTGGAAGATTGTGACCTATGGGAAGTGACTTCAAGCACTACAAGACCAGCAACTATAGCTCAAGTAGATTGGGACATCAAAGATCGTAAAGCTAAGGGTCTCATAAGACTATGTTTAACTGATGCGGTTCTTCTAAATGTTCTAGATGAGAAAACTACAAATAGTTTGTGGGAAAGACTTCCGGCCGTGTATCCGGCCAAATCTCTGGTGAACAAGTTGTTCCTAGGGAAGAAGTTGTACTCTCTATGAATGGAGGAAGGTGGATCCTTAATGGATCATTTAAATGCATTTAATTTGCTGGCTGCACAGTTGACATCAGCTAGTGTCAAGTTAGAGGAGGAGGATCGTTGCTACACACTTTTGCATTCTTTACCGGATTCATGGGACCATCTTGTGATGGCTCTCAAAAGCACGTTAGTCACCTTCAAAATGGATGATGTGGTGTCTTCGCTGCTATCAGAGGAGATGCGAAGAAAGGCTTCTGTTTTAAAAAAAGAAGCCCTTGCTGTTTGTGGGAGATCCACTGAAAGAGGGAAGAAAAATGACAATAAGTCTAACAATAAGGATAGATCCAAATCCCATGGGAAGTCAAAGACTTCCAATAAGTCCAAGGCAAAATGTTGGAACTGTGATAAATCTGGGCACTTCTATAAAGACTGTAAAGAGCTGAAGAAGAAGAAGAAAGGTTCAGATTTAGCTTCAGAAATATCTCAAGAAGATGGCGATGCATTCATCACAGCTTTGGCAGCCCATGCATCTGATGATGTGTGGTTGGTTGACTCAGGTGCATCTTTTCACATGACCTCTCATCGAAATTGGTTCTCAAAATATGAAGAGTTCAATGGTGGAAAGGTGTACTTGGGTGATGATTCTCACCTAAAGATAGTTGGACGCGGAAGCGTCACTATCAAATTTCTTGATGGATGAGTAAAGGGAATCAACAGAGTTATGCACATTCTAGGTTTGGCATGAAACCTATTATCTGTAAGTATGCTGAATGATGTAGGTGTGCAAGTTGTTTTTTTGAAAGAAGGATGCAAGATGATGAGAGGATCGATAGTGCTTGCAAGGGGTACTAGGAGAGGTACCTTATTTTAGCTAGATGCATGTATTCCTCTATGTAATAGTTCTTCATCCTCACCATTTGAATGAGCAGTGAAGAATTCTATGGTTATTGGTTCTGATGGCAGTGCAAACACTTTGGAAGGTAAGCTTCCTATAGAAAAGACAATGTTATGGCATATGAGATTTGGCCACATTGGTGAAAAGGGTCTCAGAACCCTAAAACATAAAAATCTCATTGAGGGGTTAAATGACTGCAATCTCGAGTTTGACTTCTACGAACACTGTGTCTATGGTAAACAAAATCATGTTCAGTTTTTCTCTAGTTCTCACAAATCTTCTGATGTTTTGGATCTTATTCATTTTGATGTATTTGGTCCTATAAAAGTTCCTTCAATCTCCATGTCTGTATTTTTTGTATCTTTCATAGATGATTACAGTAGAAGGACATGGATTTAATTCCTTAAAAGTAAGACACAAGTCTTTAGTCGGTTCAAGGAATTTAAAGCCCTTGTAGAGAATCAGACTAGTAAGAAGATTAAGTGTGTGAGAACTGACAATGGTGGTGAGTTTTTCTCAGTAGAGTTTGAACAGTTCTGTAAAGAAAAAGGTATCGAGAGGCATAAGACAACTCCTTATACCCCATAGAAAAATGGAGTTGCAAAGAGAATGAATAGGACACTGATGGAGAAGGCTAGGAGTATGCTTAGTGGAGCTAGTTTAGAACAAAGGTTTTGGGCTGAAGTTGTGGCCACTACTTGCTATCTGGTTAACAAATCTCCTACATCAACCCTTGTTGGTAAGACACTGATGCAGGTGTGGTCTAGTAAGAAGCCTTCAATTAGACATCTTCATGTTTTTAGTTGTGAAGCTTATGCACATGTTCCAAAGGAGAAAAGATCTAAGTTGGAAAACAAAGCTGTTAAATGTATTTTCATCAGATACAGTGCCGGTGTGAAAGGATACAAGCTTTGGGATCCTGTGACTAGTAAGGTGTTGTATAGTAGAAATGTTATTTTCAAAGAGCTAACATCTTCTCCTATTGTGCTACAACTAGATGAAAAAGAAAAGGAAAAAGATGTTGTTCAGTTGTCTCCTACCCCTGAGAAGACTGAACAGAGAGATCATGTTGGGCCTAATGATGAGGAGAGCTCTAGCAGCTTTGATAGTTCAGAAGAAGAGGAAGAACAACCTCAACCGCAGCCCTTGAGGAGATCCATGAGAGAAAGAAAGCAACTAGAAAGGTTTGGTTATTCTATGTTAGATTCTAGTTGTGCCTTTGCTTTGATTACTAACACTGATGAGCCTAGATCTGTGAAAGAGGCTTTGGGCATGGAAGATGCAGGTTCCTAGATTGAGGCTATGGATGATGAGATGGCTTCATTGGAGAAAAACAAAACTTGGGACCTTGTACCTCTGCCTAAAGGGAGAAAATTTGTTGGCTGTAAATGGGTGTTCAAGAAGAAATTCTATGCAAATGGTAGTGTTGAAAGGTACAAAGCTAGATTTGTTGCAAAGGGGTATTCACAGGTAGAGGGAATAGATTATGGTGAAATATTATCTCCTATTGCAAAGTTGACATCCATTAGATTTCTGTTATCTCTTGCTACATCATATGATTTAGAGATAGAACAGATGGATGTGAAGACAGCTTTCCTTCATGGTGATTTGGAGGAAGAGATTTATATGTCACAGCCTGAGCACTACATTGTTAAAGGTAAAGAATCCTTAGTTTGCAAATTGAAGAAATCTCTATATGATTTGAAGCAATCCCCTAGGATGTGGTACCTTAAGTTTGATGCCTTTGTGTTGTCAATTGGATTTGTAAGATCGAAATCAAATCATTGTGTTTATTTCAGAGTTGAAAATGATCACCTTCTTATTGTTGCATTATATGTTGATGATATGTTGCTATTTGGGAAGGGTAAGGGTATGATTTCTGATTTTAAATCTCATTTGTCATCACAGTTTGAGATGAAATATCTTGGGGTAGCAAGGTACATCTTGGGTATGGAAATCAGTAGAGACAAGTCTAACAGAAAACTTTGGTTGAGTCAAAGTAAGTATGTGAAGTCTGTGTTGGATAGGTTCAACATGGCAGATTGTAGACCACTATGTGTTCCTATTTCTGTGGTAACAAAGTTATCTATAGATGATTGTCCAAAATCTCCCAGTGAGGTGGAGGACATGAGTAGAGTACTTTATGCTAGTGCAGTTGGCAATCTTATGTATGCTATGGTCTGTACTAGACCAGACATTGCCCAAGCAGTGGGAGTCCTGAGTTGGTTTATGGCTAATCCTAGATGGGTACATTGGGATGCAGTTAAGTGAGTATTCAGATATTTGAGGGGTAAATCAAATTACTCCATATGTTATCATGGTAACTTTTTTGGATCTCTGCATTCAGTTTTTATTCATGGGTTTGTGGATTCATATTGGGCAGGTGATATTGATAGCAGGAGATCCACCAGTGCTTATGTGTTCACTATGTTTGGTGGTGCCATCAATTGGATGAGTAAGCGACAACTTGTGATTGCTTTGTCCACTATAGAAGCTGAGTACATGGCTGCTACTCATGCTTGTAAGGAAGCCATTTGGCTTAGGATATTATGTTCTGATGTTGGTGTTGATGTAGAACATATTACTATTTGGTGTGACATTCAGAGTGCTATTTGCCTTGTGAAGAATCCAACTTTCCATGCCAGAATGAAGCACATTGATGTGCAGTTTCACTTTGTGAGAGATATGGTGGAAGATGGAAAGTTAAATTTGGAGAAAGTAGATACTGTGAAGAATGTTGCAGATGCATTAATGAAACCAGTGGGCACTGAGAAGTTCAGATGGTGTTCAGAGTCTATGGGCCTTTTGGCCTATAGCAGTTAGTTCTTGTTATGTTCCTGTTGCTCTTACAAGGTGTTTGACAAATGGGAGAATGTTAGGAATAAGGTGTCTCAACCTTGGATAATTCCTATTCTTATTATTTGTTTTGTAAAATATATTTCTTACAAATAATGTTGATGTGTTGGCATTTTGAATTGTGTGTAAGGAGATCATGGCTAAAATGGTTATGACAGATTCCTATGACACGTAAGAGCTATGTCAGGAAGATTCAATGACAGGTGAAGACATGTGGCAACTGATAAATTTGAGTACTGTACACTCTTCCCCAATCGTGGGGTTCGGGGTATCACCCCAAAAAAATTTTGGGGTTCCTATTTTCTCGGAGAATGGTAAAACCCTAATACGGTTATCTTTGGGAGTAGCCCTAAAAAGTGAAGCGCATGATATAAGCATTTTTTAGGGTTGTGAAGAGATGTGATGCAAGTGTATTGTTGGAATGTTTTATGCTGACGTGATTTTGTCTTCAAGGTTTTGAAATCTTCTGAAAGAACTTGCATTGCAAGTGTATTGTAAGCTGCAATAGTTTTGATCAATACATTGTGCAGGTTTTGGAGTGCTGGGGTTTTTACTGAAAGGTTTTCCCAGGGTATATCATTGTGTCATTATCTATTTTTCTATATGCATGGTATGTGGTTGCAATATCTTTGTTAAAGTAGTTAACGAATCTGAAATTAGAAGGATTTAAAAATAATTTGCACAATACTTTTCTATAGAGATTAGCGTAGGAAGCTGTTTCCGCACCTGAGTTTCCTTACAAGATTATCTCACAAAGATCTATGATTTCAACCGCTTGTGATCTATCAACCTCTCTAGAGAGAGATTGTATCAATCAAAATTTGAAGACACACAAATCTAGTAGAACGTGAGATGCTCTCAATATCCTCCCTACCTACAAGGGTTCTCTCGTTGAGAAGAGTTTCATTGGAAACCCACTCTCTCAAGAACCACAAATAGTGTTCATAGGGCCTATTTACTATGTGTAACAGATATGCTGAAAGCAAATCTATGTTCATTTTATAGCCTAAAAATTGAAGTTTGTGATATTAAAGCAGTAAAGGCACACAAGCTTGACATATGAGAGTTCATTTTTAATCCAAATCGAAATGTTATCATCCTGAGGAGAATACCTGAATTCCTTGTGATGTGCTTAGTAGATTTTACCTAATTTTAGCAATTTCACATGCTTTTCCCAACCAGAATCAGCAGATATCAATCAAAAACAGAGAAATTCAATTGTTAAGATTAGTTGTTAGTCCAAATCTAAAAACCAAATTTGAAAACTACCTGAAAAATTGAAATGATAATTGAACTCTGGCACTGAAACTCGTACGACAGTGGGTCACCTCCCAGATGACAATCTGAAAACTCGTACAACAATGGGTACCAAATCATACGACAATAGAGCCTCCAAACGATAATTTTCTTTTGATGGTATGATCCTCGATCAAATCAACTATTGTACGACAGTGGGTACCGACTGGTATGATTTTTTGACAAAATGCGTAAGAAAATTGTACAGATAGAAAATAAAAATCGTAGCTTGGAACAGAAAATGATAAGAAAATGATAGAAATTGAGAGAAATGGAATGGAAACCCATTTTAGGGCCCCATGGTGGGTGCCAGAAATGTGTGTGTGAATTTTGTACCTAGCTGTGAACACAACACTTCAGTAAAACATTAGAGGTTAGAAAAATCAAAATCTTACAATGAAATAGAAACTAAGCTAACCAAGTGATTTGCTGCCTTCTAGTAGGTGCGAGTATGTAATTCTCAGATCAGACAGAGATCAGTGACCTTGACGAAACCTAAACGAAGGATTTGAATTCAAAAGAATGGATGAAACTATTGATGCGAATTAATCTAGATTTTTAGTATTTTCTTATGCAATGAGAATGACATGAATTTGATATGAAACTAGAATCTAAGATGAAATTGATATGGAAAATTAATCTAATAATGATATGAAATGAAACTAAAATGAATTGAAAACAAGATTGATCTCACAAAAGTTGTTGATTCTCCAGAAGCTTCAATTCTTCAAATGTCAATTTGCCAGCGTGATTGTGCAAATTTGAAGATTATGGACCGACGATTTGGCAGAGTAAGTACGCAAATTTATAAGATGAATTATGAAGAGCTGAGCCTTGTCTTTATAGAAATCCAGGGCTTTGAGGGTGCATGAGAAAAGACATAAATCACTCTTGATGAACTTGGGTTGATTTTTGAGTTAACAAGGAATTAGAATCAGATCAACTCACATAATCATGCAAAATCATGCAAGAATAGCTTTTTAACTTGAATCGGAAGTTGAGATCAACTTTCAACTCTAAAGAGAGTTGAGTTTAATTTTAGAACAAATAGAATTGATTTTTTGATTCAAAGTTTAATTGCTCTTTGAATGTGCATAATTAATTATGAATTAATTAAATAAATAAAGTGATTTTTCCTCAACTTAACTGATTTTTGAATTTAAAATAATTGATTTATGGGTTAGTCAATTATTAAATCAAACTTTTATTCAAAAAAATATATCATTAAACTTGACAATTGACATTAATTAATTAAATAAGAATTTAATCAATTATTCATAAGATTTTTATTTATTGTCAATATTTAAATAATACAATTTTGGAATAAATGTAATTAAATTCAACTCAATAATTAAGTGGCAGAATTAAATTAATTAATTAAATATTCAGAATATTCAATTAATCAAACTATAGGATAAATATGATTTATCACCAAATAATCATTAAATTAAAGATAATTAGGAATATTTCTAGGAATATTCCCTGATGTAGAATTTAGATAAAATCAATTAGCTTCGATGATGTTCAGATGTGCCTTAGGTTAGGACTTCGATGTCAATTTCCTTCGAGTTGATGATATAGAAGGTTAATAAGTCTATAGCCCATTTTGGGGGTATTACACCCATTCCTAACAATAATGACTACATGGGAGGATATCTCTCTCGTCTTAAACTCTACGTGGGAGGATATCTATCCTATGACATCAATATGTATGTGATGTCTTCCTACTAGCACAAAAAAATAGAGTATAACTTATCAAATAAATTGCTTAATGAATACTATCATTGATCTATCTATCTATCCTAAATCTATAGTAATTTATCTAAATCACTTATCCTATCAGATAATTCTATCAATTATCTATCTTAGTGGGACAACTAGAAACCATTACAACTATGTTTCCTACTTAACATCAATCTATCCATCATGAGATACAGACAATCATATCCTTATCGACTTCAAATTTAGCATTATCCAAGTGGCTTATCTAATCCATTTCTATTTGTGCATAACAAACCTATGTTTGTGCAACATGGATGTATGTACATATTCTACCTATGCATTCACCACAAATACTTATGTTTGCATAGAAATCATGGTTCTGCACTATCTTTCTATGAATGCATTGTTATAATCAATATTTGTGCAACAATTATCATTGCACAAATTTATGAAATACTTGCGTAGTTAGCCTAACTTGATTTCATGCTTGCTTAGCTACCCTAAATGATAGCACAATTATTTCGTATTGTTGCGCAAATATCATAATTTTCTATGAAAACATGTTACACAACTACGCATTCATTTGATGCCCTGCAATAATCTAAATTTACTTACAAAATTATCCAAAACTCTATCAAAAATCTAACATCTATCAAATCACAGAGAGGTTTTGATGACCTACCGACTCTCCATAGTCAGTGGGTCTATGATACCGTTTGACGCACTCAAATTGATGAGTGTGCAGTGAGAACAACATCTTATCCAGCTTTTAGATGTCTTTATCTCTCGCTCCAATCTCTAAATCCCAAGTGTAACAATGAACCCCATTTGACCTTTTCTTTCCTATTTATAGCCTATCGTGCCCTAATTGCTTGGTGAGTGGACCATACATCTCATTGCTTTTTCGTATTTTATGTTTTTTTTGTTTCTCCTCTTGTCTTCCATATTCTTTATTGTGAGATTGATCGACCCAAATTTCTTCTTTAAAAAAATCGCCAATCAATCTCTTGAGGGGGCATGCTAGTGTGCTTTTGATTGGGACAAGGGAAAGGTACTACAAACTAAATTTTTTTTTGAAACAATGCAACAAGCGTATTATTTCAAAGAGGGGAAAAATGTATACACTAAAAACTGGCTTGATAAATTAATTAAATATTTATTATTTAATAAATAGTCTTCCTTCTATTACTAAATAAATTATTTAATCTATTTAGTTAATTCACCTACCTTATTTTTCTTATCCTAAGTCTTCTAATTATTCTTATTAAGAGATTTATTAAATTACTTAAATAACCACTCACCTTATGACTAGGTCACCTTAGTCCACTTTATTAGTGCACCTCACTTGACACTGTTGGCACCTAAAAATTCATGCCTAAATATATATGAAACGTCAGGGAAGTATGGAATTTTATTTTCATTTTTATAAATTTATTAGATTGTAAATGTTTCAGTTTATGCATTTTGTTGTTTGATATTGATAATTTTGAAAAAATAAAATATATATATATATATATATATATATATATATATATATATATATATATATATATATATATATATATATATATATATATATATATATATATATATATATATATATATATATATATATATATATATATATATATATATATATATAAAATGAGGCCAAAAAGATGGCGAGAGGGAGTTGAACACTCAACCTCTCGAGCCAGCCTTTTGCCTACATCCCTAATCCCTCACCCCTAACCAATTAGTCTACATTATTCTTTGAAAGGAATAGGGGAGAAGTATTTACTTATTTTAATTGTATGTGCAGGTGAGAGATCAAAACAACTTTTTCACATAGGGAGTTACCTCTTCCCAAATTATTTCTATAATTTAATAATGTGATTATTATGTTATTTTGTATTTATATATTTTCTAATTTTTAGGAAAAAGAATGGGGAGAGGGAGTTGAACACTCGACCTCTCGACCCGTCCTTTTTTCCTACCTACCTACCCTCCTACCCCATAACCAATTGCTCTATTTTATTCTTCGAGAGTATGTGTAGGAATAAATATATAAATATAAAATAATTGTATTTCTTTAAAAATAAATTATTAAAATTAATATTATATGTTAGGGGGAACTTCAATATTTTAATTAATTATTTTAAGTTATATGATTCGGTTAGTTTGTTATTTAATTAATTTATTTATCAAATGACCTAACCTCTTTTCATTTTCGCATTTTCACCTATAGCTAATATGAAAATACTTTTAGGGTGAAGTAATTTTATTATTATTAATCTTTAATTGTACAAGTTTTATAGATTCAATTTTCTATGTTAGGGTAGAATAATGATAAATTATTTCCCTATATGTAGTTTCTCATGTTTATGTTAATAGTTTTTTCTTTTATTTCCCCTTTAGTATTGAATATAAATTTGATTATAAATTTTACCTACTGATCCCTAAAAAGTAATTTCTTTGTGCTTTTTTAAATTTCAGGTTTAGGGTTTGTTATTTACTTTTATGAGTAAATTTATTATTTAATGTACATTAGGGTTGTTTAGGAAGGTAAAAATTTCTATGCCCTAATTATGTACATTTTAATAATTACTAAATTTCCTTTAGTTTTAATTTTCTTAAGGGAATTATTTTGTGAGATTATTAATTTAGCCCTTAAGTAAATGGATTTTGTTTTAAAACTAATGTTATTATAAAAGAATGTAATATGTTTTAATTTTTACAAAAAATAAAATAATAATAATGATAATAAAGTATAAACATGAGAATAGTGTTTTTTGTGTGAATGTTTCATAATTTTTGTGGGATAAATTTTATTTTACTTTTAGAATCTCAAGTAATATTATTAATACATTATATAATATTTTTATTATAAACTAATGTTGATTGTTTTTTGGGTGCAGGAAATTAATAGATAAATTATTAATGCACAGAGCGCCTAAAGAAGAACAAAGATAAATTTATACGAGAAAGACTTTCCCGAATAAATCATTGTAATAGTTTATTATACAAATTTTTAGGTTAGTTGCTAAGATTAGGTTTTGTGAAAGGACATGTCCTTTCACAGGAAACCTTTGAAATATATATATATATATTCAATTAATGGTAGAGAGAGACAATAATTTTTTAGAAGACAATCTTGAGAACAAAATGTTTATAAAGGAATACATGATGGAGTAAATTTTTTTGGGTGAATCTGGTGAATTGATGAATGAATTTTGAACATTATTATCACATTACTGGAGGAGAGATAAGTTTAAAATCTTTAATATTGAAAAGCAGTTTTTTTTTTTATGAGTTGTATTGGATGAATTTTTTATTAAGTTCCTTTAATGTGATCGTTTAAATTTTAGTAGTTATTATATGTGATGAAACTGTTGGTCTCCCGGGATATGTTTTTAGTTAAACTCTTCCAAACTACAGCTGTTTGGTCTATAAGCATTGGAGTTAAATTCAACAAAGTTGTCTATAATGATTACTAGGGTTTTTACTGTCTCCGGGTACAACTAGATTATCAAGACTCTATTGCCCAATGTTATAGGCACTGATCTTTACTTCAGTTCATGTTGATATTTATGTGATTTTCATTTATTTGTTTCCAGGTTCCGCCCATTCCAATTTTGAAGCAGTTATCTATATTTAGGACTTAGATTTAAAAGTTTTCAATTGATTCACTAATCTTGATTTCTAATAGCATTTTCATCTTTCTAACCCTAATTTTGTTATAACATTATAGTTTTGGTACTTTAGTATAGTTGTAGTTTGATCGATTAGGTTTTCAGTTTTGATCCTAGATTAGACATACTAGATCCGAGTTCTTAGATTATCAGTTTTCATTTATCATTTTTGTTTGGGTACACCCGCCCTGGTTACTAACCTAAAGTGCAGGAATTTGACCTAGACAAAGGTCGAATTCATCAATTGGCTTCCCGAAACCACTAAGAGGAAATCCAGTGATTTCAGGAACCAACAGACACATCACCCTTGGCTAAACTAAATAATTTAATTTATTTGTTAAATAGCCTATTTTTCCTCACTCATGAATCATATTCCTAAGGGGTCAAAAAGGGGTATGTGGCCTTATGAGAGTTAGTCTTGTGGCCATATTTCCTCCCAAGACCTAGTCCATGCCACCTTGCCTACAAATTAGTGGTTTGTCTAGCCACCTCATATAGTCAAAGGTGACTCATAGGGACACTTGTACAAGGAGACCTATTGAGGAAAAGGTCCTTCCCCTTTCCTCTCAAGGGTCATGGAGAGACATTTAACATGTGTCTCTCCTTCCCTCATCAACCTCCTTGTCATAGTAGGAGGAACATTCCTCCTATTCTTCCTCTCACATTCCAACTAATCTCACTTTCTTCTCAACTCCCATAACCAAGTCAATCTTAGCCCTTGATTTTCCCTCCTTTCAATATCCATTGTAGGACCTCACCACATAGGCTTGAAGCTTCCAAAATTTGATAAAAGGAGGAAATTTTCACCCTTTGAGGCTAATTAGCAATTTATTGAATTAGAAATCTTGAGAGCATTTTGGCATTATAAGCATTCATAGAGAATTGTAAGCACATTTAGATCAACTTGTTATCATTTTGAAAAGAATTGTAGCATTATCATTAGCATTCAAGTGATCATCATCTTATTTTGAAAAACCATCCTCCATTATTAGATTTTTAAGCATTCTAGGAAAGCATCTTAGATTTGCATCATAGAATATCCACTATCTCCAAACTTTTGAAGGTGTCTTGGAAGAAGCTGATTTGAAGATCTAAGAGATCAATAACAAGAATTCAAAATTAGGAGAGAAATGGAGAGCTACAAGGGGTATGATTAAGGTAAAAATTGCATTTTTGGTTTGTCTACTCTTTCATTCTTCATCGTGTGCGCGTGTTGTATAAGACTTAAGCTAATTAGTGGGTTAGTAGTAGAATTTTATAGATTAGACAACATTTTTTCATACATTCATATTACCACAATTCAAATTTCCTTCAACCCCATTACAATTATAAAAATTCAACATGTACCTTTTAAGGTTCACCTATGATCTTATTTATTAAACCTCATTACATATCCTTATCAAATTTTGATTGCACCTCCCTCTTCAAATCATTTGTCTCTTTTGCTCCCAAAACCACCTTCAAATTATTTCTTCATTGATTACAATTCCATTTTTCTCTTCAAACTCAAATCTAGCTTCTTCTAGAAGAAACAAAGGTAACACTTTAAATGCCCTTTCCTCTTTTCTTGTTTTTAAAATATTTTTCCTACCTTTTTACTAAACATTGAAAGTATTATCTATAGCTCAATGGATTTCATTTCAATCATATATCCAAGGCCTACCCAATGAAAAATGGCATGCATCCATCATTACACATCATAGAGCACTTCATCCTATATGGAGCGATTTTGAAAGCAATAAGACAAGGCTTATCCACTAGCACACTATGCTCTTTTTCAACCAAGAAATCATTTAAAGGTTAGCTTTTTGAATGTGAACAAGATATAATTTTCAATGATTTTTATACTAACAAGTTGTGCAAGAGCACCTATGAAGACACCTAAGGTCACCATGGATCCAATCAGAGATAGAAGGACAAAAGAATCCTTAAAGGTTAATTGGGATCTTTTGAAGCCTATAATGGCAATTTGTAACAATCAATTTGATTTAAAAGTTAAATGTCCTAGAAGTCTTGATAATGACTTAGGACCAAACTCATGTATGAATGGCCAATAGTGCCAACAAGGGATCTAAGTTGTTTGGAGGAGTCAATTAGGTTCTAGAAGAAATAATAAATTGATTGGGATAAAAGTTAAAAGGTTTTTAATAGTAATATGCAATAAATGTAAGTTGGAAATTCAAATATTTGAATTCCAACAGTTATGAGCATTTAGGAGGGAAAATGATTTAAAGTGTTTTTTTACTTAACTAAGCCTTCCAACCGATCCAAATTGGTTGAGGAAGTTGGTAGGGAGTTTATTTAATTCTTGGGAAGGTCTTTGTACGGACTAATGATGAAATGTGCAGACTTTCTCAAAAGTAGACAATGAAAACTCAGAATTTTTGGTTATTTACATATGTCATTTGCATGGTTTGAATTCTTACAAGTTTTATTGTTATTTCAAACAATATTTGATGCTCTGAAAGTTCATTTGAATAAGATTTCACCAATAGGTGCTGACTGGTCTTTGAAAATCATAAATTTTACTTGACAGTTTGGTCTTTTTGCAATGAAATGGATCATTCCATGAATGACAACACTCTGATTCTCATGGAATGATTCCATTATGACTAGTACAATATTCTTCCAACATGATCTTATGTAGAAGAGTTGAAGGAGATTGGTGATCACCAAGAATAGTGAAGGAAACTTGAAGAAATTGCTTGCTAGAGTGTAGCTCAGTAAGAGATTAGCCTTAAGGAGGGCATGTTTTTTTTTGAAACAGAAAAAGGAAATGTCAAATAAGTAGTGAATCCTGAAGGAGGGGTTATGGAAGTGATTTTTGGGTCATTTTCTAGAAGGCCCTAGTTTTTGGAGCCATTTGGTGAGGGATTGTGAGTTTGACCATCTGGGAAGTTGCTGGATGAAAACCAATACCATAATCCTTTGTTTTGGGATATAAATAGGGACTTATGAAATTTATAGCATTTGGGGATAATTATTTTTGGTATTTTCTTTGCAAAGTGGCCCAATTAGGCCTAGTGGCAATACTAGAGTCAACAATTTTATGCATAGTTGTTCCAAAAGAGTAATACTCCATTTTCACATATGTTGTGTAACTTCCCAATGGGTTTCTGAATCCACAATTTAATTTTCGAGTGTTTTGTAAATTCTAGTCCAAAAGTCCAAAAATTAAGAAAAATAGGACTACTAGGAAGGGTTGCTTGGGTTAGTAACTCACTTTGAGATATCTGATCAAGAGGATTAAAGGGAACTTGTAACCTATCAAGAAAAGTTAGTTAGGGTTTTTTGGGACCCTAGGAAGTCTTGTGGTTATCCTTTTGGTCATTTGGAAATCATTTGACCTCTTAGAGCAAGTGGATTCCCTTGGGTACACAATGAGACCTAGGGATTATTTTACAAAGGTGTAGAGTCTTGTTGTCCAATTTGTGGAGTTCTTCAACCCTCTGCATCAATTGGTATCAGAGAAAGTAAGAACCTTGGGAGGAAGGTTAGGTGTGTACATCTAAGGAAGGGTTTGAAGATTTTGAAGAAGAGTCTCAAAACATGCCTCCAAAGATGACAAATGTCGAGCTTGCTAGGATTGTGATGGAGCAAGCAGAAAAGAACAAGAGATTGGAAGAAGTCATTGAAAGGTTGACCAATCTTGTTGAGAAGAGGGGTTCAGACTGTTTTGAGGATGAAGGTGAAGTAGAACAAGAACCTGTTGAAGGAAGGTTGGATCCTGAGGATGCTAGACTAGTGAAGGTCATGAAGGCAGTTAAAGGAGGAGAATCCAAAGTCAAAGCAGAGATCCCAATGTATGATGGGAAGATGGATGAGGAAGTTCTCCTTGATTGGTTTAGTGTTTTTGAGAATGACTTTGACTATGAGGACATTGAAGACAAGCATAAAGTGAAGATTGCATAAGCAAGACTTAAGGGTCATGCATTGTTATGGTGGGATTTCCTACAAGCAGAGAGGTGGAAGAAAAACCTACCAAAGATCACATCATGGCCTATAATGATGACCAAAATGAGGGAAAATTTTCTACTTGAGGACTACAAGGTTCAACTCTTCAAGAAGATTCAAGGGTTGAAGCAAAAGGACATGGATGTCGAAAGGTACATAGAAGAATTCCACAAGCTTGACATTAGATCCTCTCATGATGAAGATGTGGAAGAGAATGTGGCTAGATATCTTTGAGGGATGAGGTACAATATCCAGGATGAGATGACCATGGCTACACCAAGGACTCTTGAAAATTGCTATAAGTTGGCAATGAAAGCAGAAGACAAGCTTAAAAGAAGGCAAGAGAGGCAAGGCAGTTCAAGAGGACAACAAAACAAGGGCAAAGGAGTTAATCCAAGCCAAGGACAGAATAAGAAGGGTAAAGAGAAAGTCTCAGATTAGAAAGGAGAACAAAGAAGTGGTAGAGGAAAGAGCTTTCCTGGAAAGTGCTACAAGTGTGGTGAAAAAGGGCACCCATTCTACAAGTGTCCTGAAAGAGAAGCTAAGAAGAATAATAAGAGGGTCCATTTGATTCAAGGAGAAGAGGATAGTAAACATCAAGAGGAAGAAGAAGCAAACCATGATTATGCATATCCTGAAGAAGATGAGTGTCTCTTGATGGGAAGGTCACCTATTCAACATACACCCAAGGTATCTATTTTTAGAACAAATTGTAAATACTATGGCAAAATATGCAAGGTTATCATAGATTCTGGTTCATTTGACAATCTAGTGTCCTATGAGATGGTAAATAAGTTAAACTTACCTAAATTTCCTATTGATATACTATATAGGGCCTCTTGGGTGTAATGTTCCTTGGTTGTGAACCCTAAATTTAGAGGATAATTAACTTGAACTCTTTGTACTTATTGTCATGATACCACTATAAACTCTTGAAATATCAATGATAAGTTAAATGGCTAATGTTGATGCCACTTGCTCTCTCTAATTTAACTAATTAAATGTATCCTTGATAAATAAATCTATACTGAGTGTATTGGTTATAGAGTCTCTTAGAATCGGATTAATATACATAACACTTCTTCTAATTATATCCCTATGCCGGAGGGAGTCCTTAAATCTATGCCACAAGTAATTTAATATTACTTAGAATGATGATGTTGTATCAGATAGGAACATTTTCCCATGCAATGGTGTTGCTGTCTTATAATGATAACAAATGAGACAAAATGCTCAAAGTCTTCGTCCAAGAATATCTACTCCTTTTCTTCAACTTATTGACTACTATGTATTCCCTGACCAGCGACTAAGAACAGTTGGCATCCATCATTAGTCTCTTTGAAGAAAAAGGACATACGATTCCCCTTTTTATATATTTCTTATTGTTATAATTAAATATATTTGTAATTTCCTATCTTTATTTTATATCCTCCCTAGATGATTCGATGATTCTTTCTATTTACTGCTGTATCTTGCTTTGAAACATTTGAAAGAATGTCCTTTATTTTATTAAATAGATTGGTGTTGAATTGATTGACAAATGAATTTCTTGATAAGAGATAGGAGCTTGATGTAAGATAGTGACTTGATGTCCGATGAAGTGAAGAGGACTACCTTCTTGTATTGTCTTTCTTGAATGAAGGGTTACTTGGTAAATATGTGTCCATCTCTTCATACTTGGCAACCATTAGATACACCTCTCCAAATATTAATCGATCATGTAAACGGTGATTATTATTGATCTTTATTAATTAGTGCCAAGGTATATCATCGACTAGTTTTAGAGATGTTCGTTATCTTATTCATTATTACTGTCGTTAATTATATCTGTGCTTATTCGGATATCTTTTATTCGCCCGGTTAGTAGTTACTTACTCATCGGTCAATGATATTAATCAATATCACCGGTCTGGCATTTTGTATCACGTTATCGGTTTGGCGAACACGGAGCATAATAATCCATTTGACTAAGGTCTCGTATCGCTAGTGCCCAGTCATGACCGTCATCTTATATATTGCTGAGTTTGATGTATGACATGGGTTTATTACCCTGTTCGGTCACTGTATTCCTCAATCCTAAATACTATAGTTGTTGCGTAATATCCCAGATGCCCGATTTGTAAGTCATCGACTATATACATTTCATACTATGACGTGATTATATTATATTGATTATGTTTTATATTGTTTAATTATTTATTATATTATGATTATATATATATCATTAATGATAGATTCATTTATTTACATTTGAATTATTATTATTTAAATATTGTTATTATTATTTAATTTAATATTATATTTATTATAATATTATTATTTACTAGGTTATATATATATATATATATATATATATATATATATATATATATATATATATATATATATATATATATATATATATATATTTCTTTCTTTAATCTTATCTTTTAAAATTATTATGATTAAATTTTATTTCGGAGAAGGGGACATTACTTTGGGTCAGTAATGATCAGAATATTGTGATTAAGGAGCAAGCATATGTAGATTTTTCAATTGGGGGTTATGTTGATAGGGTTCTATGTGATATAGTTCCCATGACATGTTGTCACATCATCTTAGGAAGACCATGGTAGGCTTCAAGGCAGACCATTCATTATGGTTTGAAAAATGAGTATGTGGTGCACAAGGAGGGAAGAAAATTCACCCTTAAACCTCTTCCAAGAAAGGTAGAAAAAGTTGGTAGCATCATTGTCTTTGGTGCAAAAACATATGTAGATTTGCAAGTTCCAAGCATGAGAAGATAGTGACTATAAAGTAGGATTCTAAGACCACTTTATTGGTCTTGAAAGATGAGTTTGTGGACAATCATGAGGCATTGACTGTAAAACAAAAAACAAGGCATGGAGATGGTGTCCTCATTGGCACAATGTGGTGTCCTTTGGAGAAAGAAATGAAGAAAATTGTAGAGGTGTCATTGAAAGACACAAGGAGGGATCTATTTGATCCTAGAATGCAGTTGCAAGGCTAGTTTGTGGGGGTACAAGATCATTGTTTGTAGCAGTCCATTCTGAAGTATGATGATAGATTTGAACTTGATCCCATTTCTTCTTTTATTTTTCACTCTTTGCATGCAGGTATGAAGAGTAGGAAGACAGAATTGGTTGCTGATCAGAGGGCTCACAAAGAGAAGAGGAGAGGACCACCTACAAGGAGAATGGGTGGCAAGAAGACAAAGTCCCTTAGTTCTTGGGACAAGAACTTTTTCCAAGGTGGGGTATGGTGCAGAAGCACCTATGAAGACACCTAAGGTCACCATGGATCCAATCATAGATAGAAGGACAAAAGAATCCTTAAAGGTCAATTGGGATCTTTTGAAGCCTATAATGGCAATTTGTAACAATCAATTTGATTTAAAAGTTAAATGTCCTAGAAGTCTTGATAATGACTTAGGATCAAAATCATGTATGAATGGCCAATAGTGCCAACAAGGGATCTAAGTTGTTTAGGAGAGTCAATTAGGTCCTAAAAGAAATAATAAATTGATTGGGATAGAAGTTAAAATGTTTTTAATAGTAATATGCAATAAATGTAAGTTGAAAATTTAAATATTTGAATTCCAACGGTTATGAGCATTTAGGAGGGAAAATGATTTAAAGTGTTTTTTGACTTAACTAAGCCTTCCAACCGATCTAAATAAGTTGAGGAAGTTGGTAGGGATTTTATTTAATGCTTGGGAAGGTCTTTGTACAGACTAATGATGAAATGTGCTGACTTTCTCAGAAGTAGGCAATGAAAACTCAAAATTTTTGGTTATTTACATATGTCATTTGCATGGTTTGAATTCTTACAAGTTTGATTTTTTTTTATAATTCTTTAAGGATATTATTTTCATCATTTCAAACAATCTTTGATGCTCTGAAAGTTCATTTGAATCAAATTTCACCAATAGGTGTTAACAAGTCTTTGAAAATCACAGATTTTACTTGACAATTTGGTCTTTTTGCAATGAAATGGATCATTCCATGAATGACAACACTTTGATTCTCATGGAATTATTCCATTATTACTTGTACAATATTCTTCTAACATGATCTTATGCAGAAGAGTTGAAGGAGACAGGTGATCACCAAGAATAGTGAAGGAAACTTGAAGAAATTGCTTGCTAGAGTGTAGCAGCAAGAGATTGGCCTTAAGGAGGGCATTTTTTTGTTTGAAATAGAAAAAGGACATATCAAATAAGTAGTGAATCTTGAAGGATGGGTTATAGAAGTGAGTTTTGGGTCATTTTCTAGAAGGCCCTAGTTTTTGGAGCCATTTGGTGAGGGATTTTGAGTTTGACCATCTGGGAAGTTGCTGGGTGAAAACCAATACCATAATCCTTTTTTTTGGGATATAAATAGGGACTTTTGAAATTTATAGCATCTGGGGATAATTATTTTTGGTAGTTTCTCTGTAAAGTGGCCCAATTAGGCCTAGTGGCAATACTAGAGTCAGCAATTTTATGCATAGTTGGTCCAAAAGATTAATACTTCATTTTCACATATGTTGTGTAACTTTCCAATGGGTATCTAAATCCAAAATTTAATTTTCAATTATTTTGTAAAGTCTGGTCCAAAAGTCCAAAAATCAAGAAAAATAGGACTATTAAGAAGGGTTGCTTGGGTTAGTAACTCACTTTGAGATATCTGATCAAGAGGATTAAAGGGAACGTGTAACCTATCAATAAAATTTAGTTGGGTTTGTTGGGACCCTAGGAAGTATTGTGGTTAGCCTTGTGGTCATTTGGAAATCATTTGACCTCTTAGAGAAAGTGGATTCCCTTGGGTACACGGTGAGACCTAGGGATTATTTTACAAAGGTGTAGAGTCTTGTTGTCCAATTTGTGGAGTTCTTCAAGCCTCTGCATCAACAAGATTTTGAGTAGATCTACCATATTTGATCACCTTACATACCGTGTCCTTACATTTACATTTTGTTCAAAAGGCATTCTCCCTCGTCCAATCAGCTTCAAGGGTTTCTCTGTCCACAAGTATTAAGGTTCTAAACATCAAGATCTCTCCTAACTCAACTTTATCTTCTAACTAAGGTTTTTCTTCTTCTTGGGCTACCATCACTCTTTTTAGGTTTTGAGAGTAGTAACAACCTCATGGGCTTCATCACACACAAAGCACTTTGAGGGCTTCTACACTTTGTAAGGTAATTTTCCTCTTCTACATTTGAAGCCTCCCCTTCCTCTAAAGTCAAAATTCATTTATCTTTTTTGGATCTTCACTCTAGTATGTTTTAAATAAACCTCTTTCCCTTTATTTTGATATCTATCACTCATTTTACTCGATATTTCATTTTTCAAGTTCAGTTTCTCCTTATCCATATACATAGGCCACATCTATGGTAGGAACTTTCACCAATGCAAGCTCATATTGAAGTTGAAAATTGAGCCTCATAAATTGTTCAATATAAGTCCACACTTAATGATCCATTTGTTTTAAATTTTAAAATTCTTTTTTAAAAATTGGTGGTGATCTAAGGGCCAAATTTGGGCTTTCAAATGTTTCAACATCTTAAGCCAAAGAAAATTGTTATCATTTCCTTGTCTTCCTTGACTTTGCACATTTTCCCACCATAAGCTACATGTGATTTCAACTTGGAGGCAACAATTTTTACTCTTGGATCTAGCCTGAAACATCAAGATTGAGTTCACCTTTAAAATATGGAATATCCACCTTTACTTCAGAACTTTGTTCAACCAAAGCTTCAATAAACCTCTCTAAAGGGTCTAAAGCCCTAGCAACATTTAATAGTTTATTCAGCTCATCTTCGAACCCATCCAATCATAATCTAGCTTCAAGGGCCTTTAGCCTTCTAAACACTTCCCCAATGTTTCTTCCAAGGCCTGAACCCCTCCTACCCTTTCTTCCTCAATTTACACAGACTCTCATTTGAACCATCATGAATTATTCTAATACCAAAAATTGATGCAAATAAATGCCTCTACATTTTTGTTTACAACTTAGCTCTAACAGAGAATTAAAAGAACCAATTTTATATAAAGAGAGATATTAAACAAAGATAATGATACCAGATTGTCTAATAAAACATAAAAATTGAACAAAAGAGAATATCATAGCCCACTACATAACACTACAACCCTCCCTAACTAACATCTCGGACAAAAAATAACTAAAAATAATAAAACACAAACTACAAGAATATAATACAAAGCAATGTCAGAAGAGAAACTATACTTACATTAATCATACACAATAAAAATATATGAAATCCCTACTTTTAGATATCATAAAAGTCTCTCTCAAATATAAAACCCTTGTTTTTATTTATCATTAAAAAACTCTCCCTCTCCCAACCAAACTTAACAACACATACAATCTACTTAAACAATTATCTCTCTCACCCTCCCATCCAACCAAAATTGACAACAAAAACAATCTACTTTAGCAACAAATGCAATCTACTAACTAAATAAACAATACATGCACATTGCACTTTCAACATGGGATAACCCCCCCTCAAGTTGACACTCCTACAATAGTAAAGCTAATCTGAAATAATCAAACTTGATGAATGTCATATGTAGAATGGAAAGAGCTTACCATAATTGGTGACATTACCTATCCTCGGGGATCGATATTAATGTGTGCTACCAAATGGCTATTATCTTAATGTATCGTCTTAAAATGGAAGCACTTCCATGATAAGAGCATTTAGCCCTCCGAGTAAGTGGTATGGGGTCATGTTAAGTGCCTTGATCGGGTCTTTGCATGTATTTGGCTTTCTCCTTGCTTTCTGCTTCTTTTCTACACTTGATTTCTTCATTATAGGTGAAATTAGGGTTAGGATCTCAAGGATTCTCCTTAATCTCCCTCTTCCATGGCTTTATTTTATAGGTAGGACTTAGAAATGGGTCCTCTTTGCCTTCATCATAGTCATCATAGGATTGTATGCCTATCCCTGGCATTCTGTCCCATTTTGGTATCATTTTTAGGTCTTCGAGTGCCCCCGAGAACTCCTATTCTGATTTTGGCTAGATCTGGGCCCATAGGGTCAGAATCGAGGTTGATCCTGACTAGGTCAGGATCGAGCTCGATCATGACTAGGTTAGGATCGAGCTCAATCCTGACTAGGTCAAAATCAAGCTCGATCCTGACTAGGTCAGTTACAAGCTTGATTTTGCCCCCCTCTTTCAAATCTCCAAATTCCTTGATTTCTAGGTATCGAATTTCGAGGATATTTGTTTTCCCACCTACGGGTTGGCTATTTCGAGTTTCAAAATGGTAAATCCTCAAATTTTATTTAATCTAGGTATATTTTCTAAAGGTTAGGACATAATTTGGATTTAATTCTCCAAGGTGGCCCCTCTAGAGGATTGTGCCCTAGTTCACTATAAAAGGAGGCCTTCCTCTCTCATTTTCTCCATCTTCTTTTGCCATCAAACAATCTCTCAAGCTCTCAAGTGCAAGCAAGAATTCAAGTATTCAAGCAAGCATTCAATCATTCAAGTGTTCAAGCATCCATCCTTCAAGGAGATCCATTGTTAGCTATTGAAGGATTCAATCTCTCTGGAGCCCCCCTTGAAGATCCATCCTTCTACATTCATCCAAGCTTCCTCATATGAAAAGATCAAGTCAAGATTGGTGTTGAAGATCAAATGTCATTGATTGGAGACATCCTACATTCATTCTACATCCATTGAAGCATTCCTACTTGTGGATTGGAGGATTCAAATCCTCTACAAGGACTTCAACATAAGCGAGGTGATTTGTTTCAATTACTTTGTTTATGCACACTACATTTCAATTCTATTTCAAGGTTAATTCCTAAATTGGGGTTTGACCAAGGCAAACCCACCATACAACAAAAACCCCCATTTTCTTGCAGGTACAGGTGTAAAATTTTGGATCTGAGAGTGGATTTGTATACCATTTTCAGTGAACTTCTGAGATCTGTGAACAAGATCAGAATCGACCTTCAAATAAATAATCTAGCCTTTGACCTTTAATGAGGGTCAAAGTCGACCTAATCTCATCTCAGAAAAAGATTTCTAGGTTTTCTCGTCTCAGCATTTCCAGTCCAAAACAAGTTGCAGAATTGCCCGAAAGTACACAAAGACATCAGAAACTAGCATTTTCTAGCTCTTCCCTAATTCAAGATTCCATTCAAGCTATAGAGGCTCTTAAGAAAGTTCTTCGTGATAGTGATCAAGGTGTTAACCTCTTGTGTGGTATTAACCTTGTGCATTCAAATGTCAAACATTTATCTCAAGAGGCTCAAGATTTAGGGTTGATTCCTCCTATCACTAGTGTTGAACCTCCTTCTAATCATGTACCTAGTATTCCTACCTATACTCCTTCTTTGGTGAGTGTGATAGTGCCCTATGTTCTTATGAGTGTTCCTCCTATGTCCCTTCCTAAATCACAACATTCATATCATAATGTTCCTTTTACTTATTCCAATCCGCTTCCAACTGTAGTTCCTAGTGTTTCTCCAGTTGTGTCATCTATTCCTACAGCTTCTTACACTTTTCCTAGTGTGTCTAATGTTGCTACTCCTCCTATTTCCTCTAATGATTCAACAATCATCAATTTGGCTCAAACTGTGTCATCTTTACAACAACAACTCGCTTCCTTAACTCAAAACAAGTTTAGTATTCCTACATGTGACATGGGAAGTCCTTTGTCATGAGAAATTATTCGTATTCATGTTCCTCAGCAAGGTGAGATGCCTCATCTTGAGAATTATAATGGAAAAGGAGATCCCGTTCATCATGTTAAAACATTCCAAATCCTTTGTAGTGATTATGCTCATGACCATAGGATTTTAGCCAAACTATTTGCTAGAACCTTTCATGACAAGGCCTTACAATGGTATTTTTCCTTGCCTCCTTATTCTATTGATTCATTTCCACAACTTGCTAATGCCTTTATTCAAAAATTTCAAAACAACATTGGCCCGCAAGTGTCTTTGACTGATTTGATGCATTGTAAACAAAGTGCTAAAGAAAAATTGACTAAATTTATTGGTAGATTTAAGCATTTGCATGCTCAGATTTCCTATGCTATTCCTGATATGGATATTCAATGTATGTTTATTTCAAATTTGGAAAAGGATATTAGAGATAAGATTCTGCTTACTGAATTTACCTCTTTTCAACAACTTTGTGCAGCGCTTCATCATTATCAATTACAAGTGAGTCAATTTGAGAGCAACACTCCAATGGCTCCTGTTCCAGTTGATTAGAGTGATGTTGCTCCTAATCCAAACAAATTTCAAAAATTTAACAACTATGTCAAGATAAACAAACAAGCGAATGCATTTGCTGATCAAGTTGTTGTTGCATCTCACAATGCCACTTTTGCATCCACTTATTTTCAATTAAATCGTACGTTTACTCCTCTTTCTGAATCTTTACATGCTATTATGAATAGGTTGATAACTGCTAATATGATTACTTTACCTCCTATTCGACCTCTTTTACCTATTACGATTGCATCTAAATCTTTTAATCAAAATGCTTTTGTCAATATCATCGTCAGAATGGTCATGATACTGAGAAATGTTATTCTTTAAAACATAAGATTCAAAACTTAATTGATTCTAAGGCTTTATCTGTTGATAATCTTGATGGTAGTGGGAACAAATATGTCTCTCCTCCTAATCAAAACCTTCAAATCTATACGAACCCTTTACCTACGCATGATACTAATACCATTGCTCAACCATCTACTATGAAAATTGTGTATGATTCAAAGATGGATGATCTCAATCATGTTCTTAATAAAGTGGAGCATGTTGGTCAAACTATATCTCCACCTCAACTTCAACCTCAGATTCAACCTCAAGTTCAATCTCGACCAAAAGCTAATCCTAAATTGAAAACTCAACCTAAACCTCAACAACAACCTAAGAATAAATGACCTCGGGAACTTTTGATTACCTTCGATGATTCTGAGACTATTAGAGCTCCTAATGGTCCCCTTTACATTTCTGCTAGGATTTCTCAGAAACCTACTCGTGGTTGTCTTGTTGATCCTACATCTTTAGTCAATGTTATTACTGAAGAAAATATTTTTATGAAAAGCTTACAACGTGCTTCTTATGATACATCAGATGTGTGGATTCAAACTTGCAATGGTTTTCTTTATCCATCATTTGGTTCTATTACTTTACTGATTGAACCTTGTGGAAAAATTGTGAGCACTACTTTTGTTGTGATTCCTACTTCTGATCAATTTCAAGTTAAGCTAGGTTTGCCTTGGTTGACTGCCATGCATGTTGTTGCTTCACCTATCCATAAGTGTCTTAAGTTCATTCATGATGGCGAAATATAGATGATTAATCATAGTATATATCAACTTTCCAGGCTTAGAGATTTTGCTACTCTTGATTTCTTTTGGCCTTCATTACCTAATTCATGTCCTCCTCAACCTGATAATATTTTTCGATCATATCAAAGCCTATAAACATCATAAGATTCTTGAATTAAGCATACCTCCTATGGATCTTAATCGTGGTCTTTTACCTACACCTTCTATACCTCCTTTAACTATGGCTTCTAGTTATGTTAATCAAGTTTCCTCTATCGAAGATCCTGTGATTGTTTCTCCTATTGTTAATAATCCTATTGATCTTCCTAAAGAACCTGTGAAGGGTCCTGAGATTGTTCCTCCTAGTTCTCAACCTATTTCAAATAAATCAAAATGCAATCAATCTTCTAATGAACATCATAAAAAGTGTCGTGCTCATGCCAAAGCTCGTAATTCTATTCTTCAAAGATCTCTACCTTCCTCGAATAAACCTATGCATGATGTGTTAGAAAAGGTTGTTACTAATAATGATGTTCACATGCATGATTATGATGATTCTATTCGTATCTTAGATCCTATTTTGATTAATTTGGATGAATAATATACTCTTGATGACATTGATGATGTTAATGATGAATATGAGACTATTGACATTGACATTGATTTACCTAATACGCTTTCATCATATTTAACTCTTACACCTAGTGTCGAACATTGTGATTCTCAAGAGGATCATTGTTTGGAACTGGCTATCATTCCTATTGTGTTGGATATAGTCCCTCTTGCAAGTTACCCACCTTCCCTAAATGATATACAACAAGATGGGGAGATTAGGCGGCACGCTTGATCGGCTTGTCCTTCGTGGTAGATTTTTTGTGTGTTTTCCTGTTGTACTGTGTTTCTCCCATAATGTGTTTGATAAATATTGTTAGATTCTTGTATATGATCCTTGTTACTCGGTGCAAGGTGATGAAAGAATCAAAATTGTTGTTCAAATTCTTCTATATGTATCTCTATTCTTCTATGCATTGTTCAATATTATGTCATAAATGTGCTATTGTTCGTAAATGTTTCCTTGTGTAATCTGCTTGGATTCGAGATATGGTAGCACTAATTCTTTTTGGTATCCATGTCATGGTCCGAAAAGATTCTCCTTCATATATCTTATGTGATCTTTACTCCTTTGTGATTGTAGTTCTAATTTCTTTGGGGAATGATGTCAATTCATTTGCAATAATATCATATATATATTATCTTATGATCATACTGACCCCATGGTAGGTAGATCTCTTATGTGTTCTCTGTATGTTTCTGTGATATTTTCCTTGATTTTTCTTCGTCTGGGGGCATCTTGACGTGGAAATGTAATCAGTGGAGTTGTTTATGTTTCCGTTAAAGCCATTGCTCCTATTAAAGTGTCAGCAATGACTTTAACGTGGGGCATACGCTCTGCTCACCTGTTGCACACACGCACTTTTTGATACACACATATGTTTCAAGATACTTTTCTCCCTTTTTGGATTAGTAACTAATCCTCAAATCATGGATTTATATTTTAGGATCTCTTGATCCCTCCAGTTTCAAATAGACATATTTTGATCCCTTAAAGTCAGAGGTGTCCTTAAGACTAGATCTCTTTATTATTTTTTGGTTTTATTCTTATGGAATAGAATATTCCTAAGGATGAATCCTTGATGGGTTGACTAGTGAGTAGCCACATTCACTAGGCAGTTCAATTCCATCTTTCCAGTTGCCCTGTTTTCTTGTGTGGTTCACAATGAGACATAAGTTCTCATTGGGTGAGGTAATCACACCTTCTTTCTATCTCTAGAGACGTCTCTCTTATTGTGATCTAGGAGTCGACGAATACTTGAGTCCCTGGGGGCTTAAGGTTTCCCTTTGTCCCTTGGATTACGATAAGATTATCTTTTCGTTCTGATCTCCTTTACCAAGAGTTTGCATCGAATCCATACTCTTGCTAAAGTGGGGGCTTAATGTATCGTCTTAAAATGGAAGCACTTCCATGATAAGAGTGTTTATCCCTCCGAGTAAGTGGTTTGAGGTCATGTTAAGTGCCTTGACCAAGTCTTTGCATGTATTTGGCTTTCTCTTCACTTTTTGCTTCTTTTCTGCACTTGATTTCTTCATTATAGGTGAAATTAGGGTTAAGATCTCGAGGATTCTCCTTAATCTCCCTCTTTTATGGCTTTATTTTCTAGGTAGGACTTAGAAATAGGTCCTCATGGCCTTCATCACAATCATCATAAGATTTTATGCCTATCCCTAGCATTATGTCCCGTTCTGGTATCATTTCTAGGTCTCTAAGTACTCCTGAGACCTCATGTCCTGATTCTGGCTGGATCTGGGCCCACAAGGTCAGAATCGAGGTTGATTCTAGCTAGGACAGGATCGAGCTCGATCCTGACTAGGTCAATTACAAGCTCAATTTTTCCCCCCTCTTTTAAATCTCCAAATTCCTTGATTTTCGAGTATCGGGTTTCGGGTTTCAGGGATATTTATTTTCCTACCTCCAGGTTGGCTATTCCGGATTTTGAAATAGTAAATCTTCAAATTGTATTTAATCTAGGTATATTTTCTAAAGGTTAGGACCTGATTGGGATTTAATTCTCCAAGGTGGCCCCTCTAGAGGATTGTGCCCTAGTTCACTATAAAAGGAGGCCTTCCTCTCTTATTTTCTCCATCTTCTTTTGCCATCAAGCAATCTCTCAAGCTCTCAAGTGCAAGCAAGAATTCAAGCATTCAAGCAAGTGTTCAAACATCCATCCCTCAAGGAGATCCATTGTTAGCTATTGAAGGATTCAATCTCTTTGGAGCCCCCTTGAAGATCCATCCTTCTATATTCATCCAAGCTTCATCATATGCAAAGATCAAGTCAAGATTGGTGTTGAAGATCAAATGTCATTGATTGGAGACATCCTACATTCATTCTACATCCATTGAAGCATTCCTACTTGTGGATTTGAGGATTCAAATCCTCTATAAAGACTTCAACATAAGCGAGGTGATTTGTTTCAATTACTTTGTTTATGCACACTACATTTCAATTCTATTTCAAGGTTAATTCTTAAATTGGGGTTTAACCAAGGCAAACCCCCCATACAATAAAAACCCCCCATTTTCTTGTAGGTACAGGTGCATGATTTCGAATCTGAGAGTGGATTTGGATACCCTTTTCGGTGAACTTCTAAGATCTGCAAATAAGGTCAGAATCGACCTTCAAATAAAGAATCTAGACTTTGACCTTTTTATGAGGGTCAAAGTCGACCTGATCTCATCTTGGAAAAAGATTTATGGGTTTTCTTCATCTCGGCATTTGCAGTTCGAAACAAGTTACAAAATTTTTCAAAAGTACACACAAACATCAGAAACTGGCATTTTTCATATCTTCCCTAATTCAAGGTTAGTATTTGTATTTCAATTATTTCAAATTTCAAGCATAATTCAACCATAGGGAAATATAGGGTTTCTCTCTCTCTTTCATATTCTTCATAGATTAATTCGATTGTGCATTAGCCTTTTAGTTGATCAAATTGGATCTTTTCTTTGAGAATTTGGATTTAGAAGTAGATCTCATATTTCTCTCATACACATTACACAAATTACAAATCATACATTTAAATAGGTGTGATGTCATTTTACCCCTATTCACTTAATATCAAAAATGGTGGAACCGCTAGTGGAGCTGACATAACTAGTAGGACAAATATTCCTCCATGCTCAAAAGTATATGGTATCCATTGTTCTGGTAACTCAGCACATGTCTATATTATTAAGACAAGAAGACTTATGTCTAACAATGTGTGAGACAATGCTCTCAATGAGGTGTTTATCAAGGGGGGGAGCATGGACGATGCGACAATGCATGTGGTCTGACAAAATCATTGAAATTTCTCAACAATTTTTGGTGGCTTGAGTGTGATTTTGTGGAGTATGGAAAGACCCAAAAACCTTAGATCGCTTCTTACAAGCAAACAGATTAGGTAAGCAACCTAAACATACATTTGTAACGTCTTTTAAGGAATTTTTTTTATTGTAGTATCCATGGAAGAGAATAGGAAAGTCCATGCTCATAATATAAGTGTGATGTTTCTTTTTCTACTGTACTTCTTCATTCTTAGGCTGCATTTAATTATTTCACTCAAAAGTATAAACCACCCCAAAAGTTTAGATGAATCTAGTGTAACAGAAGGTTTTAAGCTTGCCTAGCATAGAATATGTGATGCAAGAGCATTTTGGGTCCTTGGCAATCCTGTGTCACCAAAAATATGTTTGAATTTTTCTATGTTGCTTGGTTTCTTCTTTGACCAAGTTGGTCGGTAATTGGTCGGTTTCCTTTTGTTACCTAGTGCAGTTAGTTATCTCTTGGGTGGTCGGTTGTTTCACTGGTGTTTGGCGTTGCTTGTCTGTTGCTCGGTCATCCTTGCTTACCGAGTAGGTTATTTTGAGTTCTTGTTGGGCCAACTTGTGCATTTATTATGGGTCGTAGATTTAATGTTGAAATCTATCATTGGGAGGCGTGTTGTCCTAGATCTAACCGATCCTTCCATTGATTGTGGATCTGAAGGCCAATTCAGTTCGGTTGACTCTTGTATAAATGTAGTTGTTGGGTTAGAGTTTAGGGTAGTTTTTTGGTAGAAGAGAGAATTAGAGATTTTGATAGATCCTCATATGTTTGAGGACTTTTGAGACTCATTGTAATATTTGGCCATAACCGGGAAGGCCTTACAGCCTGGCATGTATGATTCTATTTGATGAAAATATATGAAAGACTCTGCATTCTCTCTCTCTCACTTTGTTGTTGTGTTGCTTCCTCATGTTGTTGAGAAGGCTAGATCATTAGGGTGCGCCATTCCTTGGCCCAAATTGGTCCCTGCCTTGCATCAGGTGGTATCAGAGAGAGGTGAGATCTTGATCTCAGTCTGCGGATCTAGGTTTGCAGGTTCCTTTTGAAACCCTAGTTGAATTGTTGGGTGGCATATTGTCATCTAACCTGCAATTACAGAGGGTTGTCAAGATGGTTCATGGTAGGCGAGATGCAAATCCAGGATTGATAGATATGCTAAGGCAGATTGTTGCAAGATTAGAAGTTGTTGAGACAGCCCAAAGAAGAGGTAGACATCTTGAGGATGTTAGTGATGATGAAGTTGAAGAACAAGGAAATGCAGAACTGGCACCTGTGATGGTCAAGGCGAAGAAAGATTTTTGAAGACTTTGACAAGTTTGAAGTCAACACCACACTTCAATCCTCCTGAGTATGGTGGAAAATTAGATTCTGATGAATTGGTGGATTGGATTACTGAGATGAAAAATTATTTTGAGTATGAAAACATTCATGAAGACAAGAAGGTGAAGATTGCAAGCACAAAGTTGAAAAGCCATGCATCCTTGTGGTGAGAACATCTGCAATTGGATCAGAAGAGGAAAGGCAATGACAAAATCAAGGTATGGAATAAGATGGTAAACAAATTGAAATGAAAGTTCTTACCTTGTGATTATCAGATTAACCTAGTTCGGCGAATGCAAAGCCTAAGGCAGAAAGATATCTCGGTAAAAAAATATATTGAGGAATTATATAGATTAGATATCAGAATTGGACATGATGAAGATGATGTGGAAAGAATTGGTAGATACTTGAATGGTTTTAGAGTTTCCATCCAAGAGGAGATCAGCTTGGTTAAGTTGGAAAACATTGAAGAGGCTTATCAATTTGCTTTGAAAGCTGAGGAGAAATTGAACAAAAGACATGAGCAAAGACAGAGAGGTCGAGGTGGTAGATTCCATAAAGGAAGAGGCAGATCCAATGGTGAAAATGGTAGATTTGAACCTGAAAAGACAAATCTGGGCAAAGGCAAGACCGAGTGGAAAGGTGAAAGTTCATCTAGAGGCAGAGGCAGTAACTACTGAGGTTGTTATAGCAGAGGAAGTTTCTGAGGAACTTGTTATAATTGTGGAGAGGAAGGACATAGATCATTTGAATGCACACAAGTAAGAAGGCAGGAAACAGTAGAAATGTCTTGGTGTAGGAAGAGTCACCGAATGAACCTGAGATGAAAGTAACTTGATGGTAAGGAGAGCACTATGGAATGAAGGCAAAAAGGAAGATCCGGTAAGGAAAAGTTTATTTAAGACCAGATGTAGAGTTTCTAATAAAGTTTGGAAGGTAATCATCAACAGTGGTAGCTCGGAGAATCTAGCATCTGAAGAAATGGTCACAAAATTGCAGTTGAAAAGATTGGAACATCTGAAGCCCTATCAGATTTCATGGATCAAATATGAGCACACACTCTTGGTAAGTGAACAATGCTATGTGAATTTGAATATTGGAAAGTACTATGATAAGGTGTTATGTGATATCATGCCTATGGATTGTTGTCATATTTTGTTGGGTAGACCTTGGCAATATGATAGACATGTTATTTATGATGGAAGATTGCATAAGTATACTATTGTGGCTGATGGAAAGAAACAAATCTTGTTGTCATTAATGGAAGAACTTGTCAGTAATGTTTGCACATCTATGAAAGTTTACTTGATTGAAGGAAAAAAGTTTGTTAAAGATTTGAAAAAGAATGATGTATGTTTTGTTGTTATCCCTAACAAACCAAGTAAGAAGATCGAGGATAGTGTTACTGAAGAAATTGATAAGTTACTCAACGAGTATAAAGATATCATTTCTGATAATGTACCTGATGGTTTGCCACCGAAAAGAAGTATTGATCACTATATGGATCTAATCCCTGGAGCTAGTTTACCGAATAAGGCACCTCATCGGTTAACACCTACCGAGAATCAGGAATTGAACCGACAGATTCAAGAGTTGCCGGAGAAATGTTTGATCAGAGAAAGGTTGAGTCCTTGTGCAGTAACTACTATATTAGCACCTAAAAAGAATAGGGAATGGAGAATGTGTACTGATTCCAGAGAAATCAATAAGATAACAGTGAAGTATAGGTTTCCTATACCGAGAATGGATGACATAATGGACAGTTTGACCGGAGCAAGATATTTTACCAAAATTAATTTGAAAAGTGGATATCATCATATTAGAATCAGAGAAGGTGATGAATGGAAGACTGTTTTCAAGATAAAAGAAGGTTTGTATGAGTGGTTGGTTATGCATTTTGGTTTAAATAATGCACCGAGCACTTTTATGAGGCCAATGAATGAAGTTCTAAAGAAATTATTGGGTAAGTTTGTAATTATATATCTTGATGACATTCTGATATTCAGTTGACTAGAGAAATACATTTGTTGCATGTTAGACAAGTTTTGCAGAGATTGAAAGAGGAAAAGTTGCTGATAAATCTGAAAAAGTGTTCATTCATGAAAGAAGAGATTGTGTATTTGGGATTTGTTATTTCAGTTGATGGTTTGAAGATGGATTCTGAAAAGGTTGAAGCTATTCTGAATTGGCCTACACCTGAAAATGCTAGTGAGGTAAGATCATTTCATGGAGTTGCAAGTTTTTACAAAAAGTTCATTAGAAATTTCAGTGCAATTTGTAATGCTATGACTGAGACTATGAGAGGAGACAAAAGAGTATTCAAGTGGACACATGGAGCTGATAAAAATTTTAAGACTCTGAAGCAGAAGGTTACTAAATTGTCTGTTTTGGCGTTGTCGGATTTCAATAAAGTATTTCAAGTGGACTGTGATGCAAGTGGTAGTGCAATTGGAGTTGTATTGAGTCAAGAAGGTAAACCTGTTGCTTTCTTTAGTGAAAAGTTGAATGATGCTAGAAAGAAATATTTTGTGTATGATCAGGTATTCTATGCTATTGTTCAAGTACTGAAGAAATTGAGACATTATTTGATACCAAGTGAATTTGTGTTGTATATTGATCATAAGGCTTTACAGTATTTTGGTAGTCAGAATAAGTTGAATCAGAGACATATGAAATGGGTTGAGTATTTGCAGAGTTACACATGTGTGATAAAACATAAGAGTGGAGTCACTAACTGAGTTGCTGATGCATTGAGTAGAAGAAGATCTTTGATGACCGAGATGAAAATTCAAGTTCTTGGTTTTGATGAGATAAAAAATTTCTATGAGGATGATCCTGATTTTTCTGAGTCATGGAGAAATTGCAAAGCACCTATTCAAGATCAACAAGATACTAAATGGGATGAATATTTTATTCAAGAAGGTATGTTGTTTAAAAGTATTCAGTTATGTATACTGAGAAGAGTAATGAGAAATAATTTGATAAAAGAGAAGCATAGTAGTGGTTTGGCTGGACATTTTGGTATTGATAAAACATGGAATTTGCTTAAGGAGAAGTACTATTGGCCTCAGTTGTATAAGGATGTTCAAAAATTTGTGAAAAGTTGTAGAGTTTGTCAAGTTGCAAAAGGAGTAAGTCAGAATACTAGTTTGTATATACCGATTACTATACCTGAGAAACCTTGGATTGACATCAATATGGACTTTGTTCTTGGATTACTGAAGACAGTAAAAAATAATGATTCTATATTTGTTATTGTGAATAGATTTTCTAAGATGGCACATTTTATACCATGTAGAAAGACATCATATGCAGTACATGTAGTAGATCTTTTCTTTAAGGAAATTGTGAGATTGCATGGATTACCGAGGAGTATTATCTCTGACTGAGACAGTAAATTTGTTGGATACTTTTGGAAGACCCTTTGGAAGAAGTTTGGCACTGAGTTGAAATATAGTTCTACATTTCACCCACAAACCGATGGACAAATTGAAGTTGTAAACAGAAGTTTGGGTAATCTTTTGAGATGCTTAGTTGGAGACACACCGAGTAATTGGGGTTCTGTGTTAGCACAAGCAGAGTTTGCATACAATAATTCAGTGAATAAGAGTACTGGAAAGACACCATTTGAGATTGTGAATGGCACACAATCGAGAGGTATATCTGATTTGAAAGACATTGATGATGAAAACAAGAGAAGTGTTGAAAGAGTGAAATTTGTTGAGTACATGAAGATATTGCATTAAAATGTGAAGTTGAAGTTGGAAAAAAGTAATCAGAAATACAAAGACAGAGCCGATAGATCAAGAAGACATAAGACTTTTGATGTTGGTGATGAAGTGATGGTCCATTTGAAGAGAGGTTGATTTCCTGCTGGAACATATGGAAAGCTGAAGATGAAGAAGTTTGGACCTTGCAAAATTTTGAAGAAATTTGATAGTGTAAATGCATATGAGATTGAGTTATCTGATGACATGGACATATCACCTATTTTCAACATTGTTGATTTGTATGAGTATCATGAACCTGATGAAGAAATAACAGCACCAACAAAGTATCCTAAGAAGCAAAGTGAAGAAATAGAGCAAATCCTGAAGCAAAGAGTTGGCAAGAGCACAAGAGGAAAACAGTATATGGAATATCTGGTTAAGTGGAAGAATAGACTGATGGAAGATAGTTCATGAATTTCACTATCTGAGTTGGATGCAACTCGGATCAACCCTGCTGAATGATTCAGAGAATCATTTCAAAATAACCCCAAGTGTTTGATGCAAGAGCATCTTGGGTCTTTGACAATCCTGTGTCACCAAAAATATGTTTGAATTTTTCTGTGTTGCTCGATTTCTTCTTTGACCAAGTTGGTCGGTTTCCTTTGGTTACTGAGTGCGGTCAGTTATCCCTTGGGCGGTCGGTTGTTTCACTGGCGCTCGGCGTTACTTGTCTATTGCTCAGTAATCCTTGTTTACCGAATAGGTTATTTTGAGTTCTTGTTGGGCCGACTTGTGCATTTATTATGGGTCGCGAATTTAATGTTAGAATCCATCATTGGGGGCGTGTGGTCGTAGATCTAACCATTCCTTCTATTGATTGTGGATCTGTAGGCTGACTCGGTTTGGTTGACTCTTGTATAAATGTAGTTGTTGAGTTAGATTTTAGGGTAGTTTTTTGGTAGAAGAGAGAATTAGAGATTTCGACAAATCCTCGCATGTTTGAGGACTTATGAGACTCATTGTAATATTTGGCCGTAACCGAGAAGGCCTTACAGCCCGGCATGTATGATTTTATTTGATGAAAATATATGAAAGACTCTGCATTCTCTCTTTCACTTTGTTGTTGTGTTGCTTCCTCATGTTGTTGAACACGTTGGATCATTAGGGTGCGCCATTCCTTGGCCCGTCCTGGTCCCTCCCTTGCGTCAATATGCCATTGTAGGATCTGAACAGGAATGAAAAATTCAAATCCACACCTTAAAACAAAACCAAGGTCCTTGAAGCCTTACTGTCTCTTAGGTTTTAACAGCAATAAAGTGAGATAAAGGCAAAACAAGAACAGAGCGGAGGCAGTAAGTATTGTGCTAGCTTGGTAGATTTGATCTACACAAGCAACTCCATGCCTCTGTCATCAAACAACAATTGATTCAAACGTGTTAGTGACAAGTGATCGTATAGGCATGGAGAATATTTGGTCATATTCAGAATGAAAATGCTATACTGTGGAAAGTGATGTTGCTCGTGATTGCAGGATGCAAAACATGAGAATGGTGAAGAGTTCCTAAATTCGTTTCAGACCAATGGATTCTCTCTGGTGTTAAGGCAGATCAATTCAGCTTTGCAAGTTTTCTGAAAGATGAAATCATGTGCTTGCCTAGCAGCTACAAAGTACGGCAAGCAAGCCTAGCAAGTATGTTTATTGACTTGTGTACCAATTCGGGTGTGTCAAAGATGCAATCAAACACTTTTAGATAATGCTTAAGCGAGATCTTGTTTCATGGACAGCTGTGACTACAGAAAACTTGCTTGTAGAACGCACAAAGAGGTAACTCTGAATCTTTCTCACAAAAATTTCAAACCAGTTACTAATTTTTCAATCCCTGTGCTGGTACAGCAACTTTGAGGGAAAGAAAACAGATCCATGCCCATGTCATCAAATAAAATAACTGGCTTAAAAGTCTCATTATAGAACTCTCTTATTGCCATTTCTTGGAGGTGTCAAAAAATAATAGAAGCGTGCAAATGTTTTCCACGCCATGTCTGACAAGAATGTTCTCTCATCGAATTCAATGATAGCAGAGTGTACGCATGAGGAGGCCAGTGAATGACTTGTTCAAATGTAATATGTATCTATGAAGCCTGACCATATCACCTTTGTTGGTTACCCTCCACTTGTAGTACCAGAAGCTTAGTAGTTGGACTTCACCATTGTTTTAATTCCATGAAAACTGTTTTGGCATCCGTGTGATGTTGGAAATTTATGTTTTCATGGTTGCCACTCATTTGGAACTTTGCTTGGTAATTGTAAAACACAACAAAACCCTTTCTGAAGTTGGCAGCTGGGGACTCTACCACTCGTTAGCTACTCTCAAATTTATATAAACTTAATAAGCAAAAGAGAGGGTATTGAAAGGACCAAAGAAATAAATAAAAGCTAGGGAAGCTTTAAAAGAGCATAAGCATCTATATAGTAATGAAGAAAACATATGATTTGGTAATTGGTAGTACAAAACAGATTACATCTTTGAACCAAGGAGATATATGCGAAGTTAAAAAGATTTAATAGACTGCCACCCTGCCTTGCATCATAAATTGGTGAAACATATATTGTTAAGAGATACTAACCTCTACCATCATTTTAAGAATGACGCAAATTCATATGAAGACTTCTAGTGATGCTTAGCCAAATTAACTAATGGAACTGTAACTTAATTTATCTTGTCTGGGTAGTCAGTAATAAAACACAGAAAAATTGTTGGAGCCATTAATAACAGAAGAACTGCTGGAGTAAGGATTCAATTATCCAAGAAGATATAGTACTCTGATCGAAGATTTTGTGCAATTGCTCAAGTTGAGGAGTGTTTGTTTAAGGTGATACCATATAGGTAACTCTTTAAGAATAGATAAACTTTGCGGCCAGAAATCTTGTAAAAGTGTCTAAATCAAAGTACTTGGTAAGCTGCATGATACTCAACCCTGAGCTTGTAAATGCTATGGTTACTGTGCTTGAAAACACTTGTTTGCATATTGATTTCTTTAGATTCTCTTGGGGTTAAAGATGTCTGCACTTGACAATGTTTTAGAGAATGATTATGGCAACATTTTTTCAAGCAAACATTTCTATTTAGAGAATAAAAACTACTTTATGACCAAGTTGATCACGGTGAATGATTTGTTCAAATGTAGTATGCATCTATAAAGCCTGACCTTATCACCTTTGTTGGTACCTCTCTACTTTAGTACCAGAAGCTCGGTAGTTGGACTTCACCATTGTTTTAATTCCATGAAAACTGTTTTGGCATCCGTATGATGTTGGAAATTTATGCTTTCATGGTTGCCACTCATGTGGAACTTTGCTTAGTGATGTGTAAAACACAGCAAAAGCCTTTTTGATGTTGGAAGCTGGGGACTCTACCACTCCTTAGCTACTCTCAAATTTGTATAAACTTAATAAGCAAGAGAGGGTATTGAAAAGACCAAAGAAATTAATAATAGAGAAGCTTTAAAAGACCATAGAAACATCTATATTAAAGTAATGAAGAAAGCACATGATTCATAGTACAAAACAGATTAGATCGTTGAACCAAGGAGATATATGCAAAGTTACAAGATTTAACCCAAGAAGAAAATGTGGCAGGTCATGCAGTGGGCATGGACTTGGGGGCACTTGATGTCAATTAGATGCAAAATTTAGTCACTCAACAAAGTACAAAGCTGAATACGGCCGTCGGACTCATCAATAAATTTAATGGAACATCTATTCAAAATCAAATTTTTAACCATCTCTGGTTGTTTGCAGACTGCCACCCTGCCTTGCTATTGGTGAAGCATATATTGCTAAGAGATACAAACCTCTAGCATCATTTTAAGAATGACGCAAATTCATAGAAAGACTTCTGGTGATGCTTAGACAAATTAACTAATGGAACTGCAATTCAAATTATCTTGTCTGGGTAGTCAGTAATAAAACACAAAAAAATTGTCTGGGTGATGCTTGAGTAAGGATTCAATTATCCGAGAAGATACAATACTTTGATCGAAAAATTTTGTGCATGCTCAAGTTGAAGAGTGTTTGTCTAATGTGATACCATACCGGTAACTCTTCAAGAATAGATAAACTGTGGCCAGAAATCTTGCAAAAGTGTCTAAATCGAAGTGATTGGTAAGCTGCATGATGCTCAATGCTGAGCTTGTAAATGCTAGGGTTGCTGTGCTTGAAAACATATGTTTGCATATCGATTTCTTTGGATTCTCTTGGGGTTATAGAAGATGTCTGCACTTGGCAATGGTTTAGAGAATGATTATGGCGACAATATTTTTCAAGCGAACATTTCTATTTAGAGAATAAAGAATACTTTATGACCAAGTTAATCACAGTGAAGGCCATCTCTGCCTACCCTGGATCTCAAATATCCGCAAGTCACAAACTAAGGCTCCAAGGACATATCAGCGCAGTACTTTTACCAATGTGCTTTTCCCTATGAATTTGTGTTTTTTAGGTCATTTGTAAGTTTTATATATGCTGCAGCTTTAAATTTTAATGTATATGGAACTTACTTTGGTCAAACCATTGTGTAAGACAAACTTATAAGACATTCAGACATACTCTTGTTCACTGTCTTTTTTTCTCAACTTCCTGACTTGTACCATTTTCTATTCATTTACTTCCAGCTCTGGAGCCCTTTGTCTCCAGATCTCGAAGGATCTGTTGTAATTCTTTCCAATGACTAGCCATTTGGCCTTGCTTTTGTGTGGTTTGTGTCCCTTTGATTTCTGATTATTGCATATATATCTGCTCTGAAATTTTTCAAGATTGTTCTACAAGCAGAGGTATACTATAACACTAGCAAATCACTTGTTAAGGATTTAGTTCTCTATTAGTAGCTCTGTATCTATGAGAAAACATTTAAATCTATATTTATCAGAGCATTAGAAAAGAATTGCCAAAGTATTTCAACTACCGCAAAGAATATTAATGTAAAAGCAACACTAATCTTCTTCACATCACAGATTGTTAAGATAACCTTAATTCTGAAAGCTATAAGTGAAGCCATTAATAAAATTGCTCAATAAAACTTTTGAGAATGTGTAAACTTTTCAATTCTTTCCCTCTGTTTATGGTCAAAACCAATTCAATGTTGCACTTGTTGAAAGAATGTTTGCAGGCATAGAAAACTAAAGCATCTTGCTCACATGGAGAGAACCAAAATATATAAAAATATTAATATTTATTCAGAGTTTTATAATATATTTTACAAATGTTTATGTAGTATTAACTATTATACTTTCGTAAAAAATCTCCAAAAACGTTGATGCAGAAGAGGTACTTCCTCTGCATTCAATTTCAAAAACTCAAGCAAAAAGATGACAACAAAAACTCTGTGGACAAAATTACATTGATTGTAATTGAAACACAATAACAAATCTATAAGCATGAAAATACACTTACTCCTCTGCAACAAACTTAAGTACAAACTAGGCCCTCTGATGGCCTCTCTCTGCCGATACACATGCTACACAGGCCAGTCTTATACTCACTCCTCTGTCAACTGCAGAATGTCCACATCTTGGGTTGTTCTCTTTTTACCCCTTGCACTGCCCTCTACTCCAATTGGGTAGATACCAATCACACTTGACTCCCTTCCTCCTAAAAGGGTGATTCAACATGTCAAACTTCTGTTGTTGAAGGATGTCCATATGCTGTCCCTAGGTCGTGGGATGCTGGGAAAGACTGAAATTTATCTTTTCTTCTTTCAATTCATTTCTCATTGAAAGTTTCTACATTCCTTGGAGATATTCTATACTAGTGTTGGCATATGACCTCTGAAAGTAGCACTTCGACAACAAAAATTATTACAGCATTGTACTAAGCTGGAAACTTCTTTAGCTGTGCCTTGAAACAAAAGCCTTTCAAGAGCTCGCATTGTCCTCAAAATGCATATAGATTAAAAACTAAAAAAAAAAAACCTGGGGTGAACAAATTTTAAAAAAATTTGGTGATGCCAATTGCTCTAGACCCGGGATGCTCCTGCATCAAAAATCCTAAACTATCTTATGAAAAACTAACTTCCAACTAATTATTTATTGAATCTAAAATGCTTCATAACAATATGTAAACCTTAATTTTCCAGCATCCCCTTAAGAATTACATTAAAAAAGAACAAGGAAAAAACAGTCACTACAATATGGACTCGTCAGAGCCCATCTTGAAATCTATTAAAGTGACTCCTCCAAATCTCCCTAAAACCCCTCAAATGTCTCTCTAGGGAAATGTCCTAGCTGACCACCAAATTTCCTTAAAACACCAAGCCACTCATGTCTAGGCAAATGTCCAAATTGTCCACTAATACCTGTGAATTGAGACATACTTGACTATTCGCAAGTACACCACCCTTCTTGTGAATCAAGACAATTATTCATCAAGACAAGTACTCCACTATCCACAAAGATATTCATTTTGTGTATCAAGACATGCTCAATCATCCACAAATCTACCCCTTGCTCCATGAAGGAGCACAAAACAAAACGTTATTCCTCATGCAAGGTATAGTGAGAAGTTAGCTCAAAATGATAATATTCCTCCAACCTACGTGCCTCCAACATCCAATATGACTTATGAATTAGATTACTTTGCAATTTTGAAAAGAATAGGGGTCTCAATTCCAACCAAGAATGTACCCATTACAATAATAATTCTTTTTACTTCATTTGCAAAACAAACATCTCATATGAATTTTATGAAAAGAAATATATAAACTCATGAGATTTGAACCTCAAATCTTCCGCTCACTATTGTTTTCATGAAAATCCCCCTCCAATTACTCCATACACCATGCATATTAAATCTCCTCGTATGTTTGTTTTAAAAATAAAAACTAATAAATCATTATAACAAATAGTTTTTTTCCAAATGAATTTTTTTTTCATCATCCAAACATATCTTTCATAACTTTTTCACCCTCACCTACCAATACCGTAATCTGTGTAAATGATCAATATCTATCATCCAGTGCAGCCATACAGATCTTTCGTCAACAATGTGATCGTTGACTAAACATTGTGGATGCAGGAATTGAAATAGTAAGGGTGTTTCTTTAAACAAATCATCAACTCTGCTATCATGTTGAAAAATGATTGCAGAAATAAATTTTGTAGAAGCTAAACCATTTTGCTCACAAAGAAAGCACCAATATATATCAAAAAATTAATGCTTATTCAGGTTTTAAAAGATATTGTGCAATAGCTTAAAAAGCATTGAATTCCCAAAAAAAGTTCCCCAACGACTCCTTAAACTACCTTACAGGAAGCTAACTCTTAACTAACTATTTATTAAATCTGGCACTAAAAATCTTTATTAATATATGCAAACTTCAATTTTCTAACATAATCTATTTCTTTGTAACGAGTGACTGGAGTTGTCAATATTATTATCTTCCTCATATATCGCCCCATAGCAAGTCTTTTAGAGGAAGAAGAACCAGCATGCTTTCCCATATAAGGAACTTTGAACCGTAAGGCATGTGACCGTTGCACCCAACCATTGTGACAATTTTAGTGATACCTGAGGATTAGATACTCATCTATATGGATTTCATTTATTGAATTGTCACCACAGAAGAAAATTACTGTCAACTCAAACCTATCAACTATATTTCCCAATTACAGCAATAAAATTCCAACAGCAGTTTTTGAACTTACAACACAATTTATTATTAAAATTTACCAGTAATCCATATTCATAGGAACATCAAAGCAAAATAGATAATTGAGGAGGATAGTTATTCCAATACTAATTATTGTCAATCTTGGTAAGTTCCAGACTTCTAAGCAAAGAAAGATAACTAAGCTCAAGGTTAACAGTAGAAAGAAATGAATTCCTCTCTACATTATAAAAATAATCTTCGGGCATTTAATATCTGCAATCTATAAATTCAACTTTATACAACTCCATAGCCTGCTTAAAGATGCAGCCATTAAAACCATTCCAACTCTTCAGTGCTTATTATATTCTCTACTTCTGGAAATTCTTGATCCTCTTCAAGAAACTCTGATGTATAATTAAATGCCATATCTTCAATCCCAGAAAAATGTGAGTATGTTCAAATTTACAACATTTGTTTTATCGAAGTCCTCTGATAGGGATTTCAATTTTTCTACAAGTTCTCACCTGAAGACAATTCCAAATTACTGTTAGTGTTAAATCCACTTCAGGTAGATTATTCATGTGCTCAAAGTGGAGAGATTCAAGGATGGGACAATGTTCTCTGCAAATACAGTTTACAAAACTAATCTTTATAGTCTCGAGGCTACTCATGGAAGAATCAAAAGTTGTTGACTTTCCATCACTGTTACTATTGTTCAAATTTATGTCTAAAACGAAGTCATTCGAATCAAACTTTTAAATTGATGAGTTTCACAGGGTTTGTGATAAAGACATAATTGATTCCTTTGCATATTCCTTTTAGAATAGATTTTTCGAATGACTTAACATTTCTAATGAATTTGATGCAGACAAACATCAGTTCCTGCAGATTCTAACACACATCTGGATCCTCTGGTCTTGAAACTCATAATTTCAGAATGGAAACCAGAACAACAGAATACAACAAAGGGTTATTACATGTCATATTTTCTCAAAACAAAAAAGATTTTAAGTCTCGTCAGAATATTAAAAATTTAAAACTCAAATGCAGATTCTAACACACATCTGGATCCTCTGGTCTTGAAACTCATAATTTCAGAATGGAAACCAGAACAACAGAATACAACAAAGGGTTATTACTCGTAGTCATATTTTCTCAAAACAAAAAAGATTTTAAGTCTCGTCAGAATATTAAAAATTTAAAACTCAAACCCAACAGTCAACTTCCAGAAAAGTACTACTTTTCTCTTCCGAAAAAAAAATATTTACCAATCACCAAAAAAAAATTCCCCTCCAACCCAGGAAACACCCTCTAAAAACACAACAAAAAATCTAAATAGAAATTCCCTAAATCACCAGTAGCAACCAATGTCAGATACAACCAAAATTACAAAAGTAGTAAGAGAAAAGAAAACTTAAACTAGTGGGAGACGCATCGTTAAAGGGCAGTTACATCATCCTCCCTATCTTTTTTAAATTATGAACCTACAGGTTCAGAGGAATCTTATTTTGTAAATTTCAGGACTACTTTGCTGAACTAGGTGTTATTGGAGTCAAAGTAAAACGAGCCATTTCACTAAACACATATTATAATTTTCAGATACTGTAGCAGAAACCTAAGTGTCAACTATCTTTTCTAACTGCTCCCTTTTTCCCTACGGCAATTGATAGGTCAAATCTCCCAGCATGCCCTCATCTTGAACATCTTCGTTATCTGAATGATGGGGGTAAAGACTTGTCAACTGATATCAAATTCTTCAGATAAGTCTTATCAAATAGGAATCTAGTATCTTGTAAGGGACACTTTGGCTTCAATTTGTTCTTCTTCTTGGGTACCAGCATTTCCCAAATTCTCATGCTCCTCGTCAGACTCACTAGCCTCAATGGTTTCTATCCTCTGAAAAAAGTTCATTACCATGTCTTTGAGATACTTTGTTCCTCCTACCCTTCTTAGTTCATGTATACTTCCCTCTAAGCTATCTCACAAAACTACCTAATACCAAAACTGATTAAGATAAATCTCTGTTCCTAAACATTTTAACATATCCAATTATTTGATCCTGCAACTCATAATTTCAAATTGGAAACCAGATTTAAAGTAACAAAATATTAAAACTCAAACTCAGAATGAGAAACCATCTTCTCAAAAAAGACTATGTTTTTCTTGATGCAAAAATCTTGTACACAATTGAATCCAGAAACAGCTTACTCTATTTTTAATAGATTGTGGAAATCTCTTTGCATTGAATAAAAAGCTTACCAGTCATAAAAATAAAAATCCCCTTCAACCCAGCACACACTAAAAATAAAAATGAAAATCTGAAAAAAGCAATGTCCTAAGTGATGACTAAAGCAGCCACGAAATGCAGATACAATCAGAAATACAAAAATAGCTAAGTATGAAGGAAACTGAAACTAGTATAGACATGTCGCTAAGAGCAGTTATGTCAAATTCTGCAATCACATTTCACGAAATATAAGATCTTTCAACATGAATTGAACCTGAAACTTCATTTAAATTCTTCATTTTAGCCACTTCGCAATGGTAAATTTCAAATTTGCCAAACGTATCATACCATTTTTCAAGTTGAGGAAGGGATTAATTATGTAGATAAGAAAAAAATACACGTGCATTTTTTTAACATAATCTTCTCAAACATCCATGTACATTTCTTTAAAGCAGCAAGTTTTGCATTAGACCCTATGAACGGGTGTTTATCTAGTTGATGCCCATGAATAAATATCACTCTTTAAACATCCTTGAACCACACCAAGACACTTGATATCGCAGCACAATCATTTGATTTTCATTTTTTTTGGAAGTAATTTAGACGCTGATGAAGCAATGAAAATTTGAATTAAATCGTCAGGCTCTAAAGATCATTGATATTGGTGTAGATCATCTACATGCTGCCAATAGAAAAGAATTAAAAAAATGATCAGGCTACAGAAAGCTTCCAACAAACTGTAATATTTTGAATATCATATCGGAGTTGTCATATGGAGTAAGAGGCACAGTGTGTCTAAGCTGACAAGATGGGATAAGCTTAGTTTACAATTATTTTCCCATATTTGAAGATGGTCATTCATTCTGAAAGCAAAATCATGACTCTTGCGAATCTTGAAATCCTTCATTAGAGCATGCTCAACACACTAAAAAGATCTCTCCTGTGCCCAGGACTTAGAGGAGCAGACAAATCTGCACACCCTTTTAGAAAAGAATGCATCCCAATAGACAAAAATTGTAACATGGACATGTTCTGATATTGTCAACAAATATTTGTGATTTTTTTGCAAATTTTTTGCGGCTTTCGACCACAAAATATGCAGATCATGAAGAACAGATGTTGAAAATTTCGTGAAAATCTATTGTGTTTTCTGATTTTTGAAATTTGGTAAATGGTGCATTTTATAGCGAGCTTAGCTGCATCCCCTGCTCAACCACCTCTGACTGTGGTCCCCATTGAATGGTGTCGTCATCTGGGCACACTGTCACTCGGCCTGAAGAGTCTGCTGTAGTCTAACATGACTCTGGTTGGTGGAATCGCATATGCAGATCATGAAGAACAGATGTTGAAAATTTCGCGAAAATCTGTTGTGTTTTCTGATTTATGAAATATGGTCTATGGTGCATTTTGTAGGGAGCTTAGCCGCGTCCCCTGCTCAACCACCTCTAACTGTGGTCCCCATTGAATGGTGTTGTCGTCTGGGCACTCTGTCACTCGGCCTGAAGAGTCTGTTGTAGTCTAACACGACTCTGGTTGGTGGAATCACTCGTGTTACATACTCAATCACGTGCTTGGGAGCTGCTGCATCTACCAGTTGTGTGCCCCATGAAGTGAGATCATATGTACACTCCATAACAATTCGGTGGTTCCCCGATGGCCATAGTGTCATAATATTATTGATCAGTTCCGTCTACCTGTCGCTGTCAAGAGCATTCCAATAAAACGTCCATATATCAACAGTGATCTCTACAATATGAGGATGTAGTGAATGGGGAACATAGGCCATCCCCCACCCATACCACAATGCATCTGTTGTCATCGCCAAAAGAAATTGCCCCTTGTAACTCATCGGGCAGCTGGCGAAGGCATTCTCTAGTGTGGTCCATCTGTAATGTTTGTAGTCTCCTGCAAAACCGAAACACACAATTCTTAATAATATGTTTGCAATGTAGATAAAGAAAAGATAAAAGCATTAATTTATTCCCTGTCCATAACTTTCAATAAATTTTGCAATATTGCAATATTCCATACAATACAAAAAATGCATCTATATAACTTAGATATGTAAATATTCGAATACAAAATTTAAGGCAAATAGCACATCCTCTAAAATATGTTACCTTCATTTCATGTGTGCAGCAATAGTAAATGTCAAACTGTTTTGACAGTTAAGATTATTATAACAGAGAGCTTATTTGATAATGAACAAATCTACAGCAGATTTGCAAATAAAAGAACTGGTTTTCTGTTTTACTTCAAAATATAAAAGGCCTACAACTGATAATACTGATTATATGGGACTTACAAAGCATCATGTCCTTTTGATGGCTATTTTCGAACTAAACAATTCATAACAAAAATAAACAAAAATAATTAGGCTTCTTGAAGCCATGATTTAACATTGGACACATGCTCTCTCTAATTTATCTTCTCATTTGTATGAGCATCACGGATGGCATTTCTTGGCGTTTGTTGCGAGTGGTAGAAAACATTGCGCACTTTCACAGGAAATTGTGTATTTGCAACCACGTTCTTTTTTTACTGGTGAATGAGACATAGTGTTGTGCCGATAACTTTATCGGGCTAACATTACTCTTGTTTCTCCGCTAGGAGATTTTTAGGAGATCTTTCATTCAGTCATGAGATTTGGGAATGCATCAGTGTTTTCCAACATCTCTGCATCTTTCTTTAAGAGTTTATAAAAGTGTTCATGATTATCAGTGTTGTACTTTTACCGATGTACTTTTCCCTATGAATTTGTGTTTTTGAGGTCATTTGTAAGTTTTATACATGCTGCAGCTTTAATGTATATGGAAGTTACTTTAGTCAACCCATTGTGTAAGACAATCTTATAAGACATACAGAAATACTCTTGTTCACCATCTTTCTTTCTCAACTTCCTCTCTTGTACAATTTTCTATTCATTTACTTCCATCTCTGGAGCCCTTTGTCTCCAGATCTCAAAGAATCTGTTGTAATTCTTTCCAATGACTAGCCATTTGGCCTTGCTTTTGTGCAGTTTGTGTGTCCCTTTGATTTGTGATTACTGCATATATATCTGCTCTAAAATTTTTCAAGATTATTCTACAAGCAGAGGTATACTATAACACTAGCAAATCACTTGTTAAGGATTTAGTTCTCTATTAATAGCTCTGTATCTATGGACAACATTTAAATATATATTTATTAGAGCATTAGAAAAGTATTGCCAAAGTATTTCAACGAAAGCAAAGAATATTAATGTAAAAGCAACACTAATCTTCTTCACATCACAGACTGTTAAGATAACCTTAATTCTGAAAGCTACATGTGAAACCATTAATAAAATTGCTCAATAAAGCTTTTGAGAATGTGTAAAATTTTCAATCCTTTCCCTCTGTTTATGGTCACAAACCAATTCAATGTTGCACTTGTCGGAAGAATGTTTGCAGGCATAGAAAACTAAAGCATCTTGCTCACATGGAGAGAACCAAAATATATAAAAATATTAATATTTATTAAGAGTTTTATTATATATTTTACAAATGTTTATGAAGTATTATATTTTCATAAATAATCTTCAAAAATGTTGATGCAGGAGAGGTACTCCCTCTGCATTCAATTTCAAAAACTCAAGCAAAAAGATGACAACAAAAACTCTGTTGACAAAGTTACATTGATTGTAATTGAAACACAATAACAAATCTATAAGCATGAAAATACACCTATTACTCTGCAACAAACTTAATTACAAACTAGGCCCTCTGCTCGCCTCTCTCTGCCGATACACATGCTACACAGCCCAGTCTTATACTCACTCCTCTGTCAACTGCACAATCTCCACATCTTGGGTCGTTCTCTTTTTACCCCTTGCACTGCCCTCTACTCCAATTCGGTAGATACCAATCACACTCGATTCCCTTTCTCCTTGGCTGCTACCCCCTATTTCTTTCCCTCTCCTTTTATTCACCTACGCACTTGCCTTCTATTTCCTGCCTCTCGATCTTCCCTACTCCCTCCTACAGTCTCTTCTTCATCTCTTCATTGCATTGTCTCTTCATTCCTTATCTCCTACAGTCTTGTAATCCATCTTCAACTGATGGAATGACGTACTCTTCCTATAATACACTACTTAATCAAAATATATTGAAATTAGGTGGGCGGACTCCTCTATTCTCCTATACGACCTTCCACCTTCATCCCATACGACCTTCCACCTTCCTTCCAACCGTTTTCTTTCTTGGCTCTTAGCACAGCTGTTGGAAATTAGCTTACATCTGCTACTTGCTTGCTGGACGTTTATAAAGCCATTTCAGCTATTCCGTTTGTTCAGAAACTGCAATCATCATATTCCATGGGAGGCATTCTGTCAAACAGTTCCACGTGATTTCTTTGCTTCCACATTCGGCATACATGGCAGTAGTGATCCAACATCTCAAACTTCTGTTATTGAAGGATGTCCATGCATTGTCCCTGGGCCATGGAAATGCTGGCAAAGACTGAAATTTATCTTTTCTTCTTTCAATTCATTTCTCATCAAAAGTTTCTACATTCCTTGGAGATATCCTATACTAGTGTTGGCATATGACCTCTCAAAGTAGCACTTCGACGACAAAAATTATTACAGCATTGGACTAAGCTGGAAACTTCTTTAGCTGTGCTTTGAAACAAAAGCCTTTCAAGAATTCACATTGTCCTCAAAATGTGTATAGATTAAAAACTCAAAAAAACCAAAAAGTGGGGTGAACAAATTTTTTTTTAAAATGGTGATGCAGATTGCTCTAGACCGGGGATGCTCCTGCATCAAAAATCCTAAACTAAATTATAAAAAACTAACTTCCAACTAATTATTTATTGAATTTAAGTTCCTTCATAACAATATGTAAACCTTAATTTTCCAGCATCCCCTTAAGATTTACATTAAACAAGAAGGAAAAAACAGAAACACTACAATATGAACTTGTCACAGCCCTTCTTGAAATATATTTAAGTGACTCCACCAAATTTATTTAATTTCTTATACTTTAAGTTATATTTGTATAAATACTTTTCAGGATGTTTGAGATAGGTTCCAGCTTCATAGGAGTTAAAATGCAAATTCTAGATTTTGGGTGTTTTTGAAAAATTCCAGACTTAGCCAAATTTCAGGATTCAGGAAGCCTTCAGCAGGGTTACCTCCCACAATCCATCATGGCTTTCTAAGGTCAAACTGAAGCTGGCAAAAGGATTCTCAAAGGGTTTTAACTCGTTTTATCACAAATCACTTGGTTTCGACCCCATCTCTATGACAGATTTAGCTTAGCTCTCACCCAAATCTCAGACAGACATGACTTCCCAAATAGGCCAAAATCACTCAAACCTCATTTGCCGGACGTAGGGACTTGAAAACAGCCACCAACAAAGACTACCTAAGACCTAGTTATGAAGACTTTGACATTTGGCATTGATCAATGATCAAGCATCATAGATTCATAGTATGAAATGATTTAGTTTTAGAATTATGTATATTTCTCTTATATTTTTGGATATATAATGCATATATATATAATTATATATATATATATACACGCGCGCCCGCGAATCCATAATTGGAAAAAAAAAAAATTCACGAATCCACGAACCAGATTCTCGAACTCGAATCCAAACCGGTAGCATAGTTTATAAGTCCCCTGATAGGGATTTCAATTTTTCTAGATGTTCTCACCTGAAGACAATTCCAAATTATTGTTAGTGTTAAATCCACTTCAGGTAGATTATGCATGTGCTCAAAGTGGAGAAATTCGAGGATGGGACAATGTTCTCTGCAAATACAGTTTACAAAACTAATCTTTATAGTCTCAAGCCTACTCATGGAAGAATCAAAAGTTGTTGACTTCCCATCACTGTTACTATTGTTCAAGTTTATGTCTAAAACGAAGTCATTCGAATCAAACTTTTAAATTGATGAGTTTTGCAGGGTTTGTGATAAAGACATAATTGATTCCATTGCATATTCCTTTTGGAATAGATTTTTTGAATGACTTAACATTTCTAGTGAATTTGATGCAAACATCTGATCCTGCAGATTCTAACACACATCTGGATCCTCTGGTCTTGAAACTCATAATTTCATAATGGAAACCAGAACAAACAGAATACAACAAAGGATTATTACTCTTCATATTTTCTCAAAACAAAAAAGATTTTAGCCTCGTCAGAATATTAAAACTCAAACCCAACAGTCAACTTCCAGAAAAGTACTACTTTTCTCTTCAGAAAATAAAATATTTACCTATCACCCAAAAAAAAATCCCCTCCAACCCAGGAAACACCCTCTAAAAACACAACAAAAAATCTAAATAGGAATTCCCTAAATGACCAGTAGCAACCAATGTCAGATACAACCAAAATTACAAAAGTAGTAAGAGTAAAGAAAACTGAAACTAGTTGGAGACATGTCCTTGAAGGGCAGTTACATCATCCTCCCCATCTTTTTTAAATTATGAACCTACAGGTTCAGAGGAATCTTATTTTGTAGATTTCAGGACTTCTTTGGTGAACTAGGTGTTATTGGAGTCAAGTAAAACGAGCCATTTCACTAAATACATATTATAATTTTTTGATGTTCTAGCAGCAACCTAAGTGTCAACTATCTTTTCTAACTGCTCCCTTTTTCCCTACGGCAATTGATAGGCCAAATCTCCCAGCATGTCCTCGTCTTGAACATCTTCGTTATCTGAATGATGAGGATAAAGACTTGTGAACTGATATCAAATTCTTCAGATAAGTCTTATCAAATAGGAATCTAGTATCTTGTAAGGGACACTTCGGCTTCAATTTGTTCTTCTTCTTGGGTTACCATTGCCCTCTTGAGGTTGTGAGCATAGTCTATAGCCTGATAGGCTTCATCACAAATGAAAAATTTCAAGGGCTTCCAATCTCCCTGTCATCCTTCTCCAAATCCAACTTCACATTTCCCTCTAGCTCTTCTTCTTCTTCAAATCTAATTTAACTTCTTTTTCCTTTGATCTAGTTGCTATCAATCCCAACTGGAACTGGAGCTAAGCGTGAAAGAAACTGGAACTAGTATAGACATGTCGCTAAGGGCAGTTATGTCAAATTTGTAGCCTCCTTCCTGCAATCACATTTTACGAAATATAAGGGCCCGTTTCGTAGCGGGAATTAGAAAATGATGGATTTGATCAAATGCTGGAAATGGTCAAATCATGGATTTGATAATCCGGATTTCCATTTTCGGATTATAGTTAGGACTGTTTGGTTGACCCGGAATATGAGCAAGAAGATGTATATCCTCCGTTTGGTTCCACTTTTTAAAACTAGAATTGGAATTTGACTGATTATTATTTTATTTTTTGAACTTTTTTTATATTATATTTTATTTTTATTAGTTCATTTTATGATTTATTTTATTATTTTATTTAATTTTATAGGGAAAACCATAAATATTTTATTAAATTTTATATAGAAAATCATTAAAAAAAATTTAACTTTTTTTTAATAAGGTTAATATTTAATTTTGTTTAATTTTATTTTTGAAATCATAAGTGAGTCATAAACAACAAAAAAGTTCTTGAGTTTATCAATATATGTCCAATGTATCTACTTATAAAAAATTTCATGTATCTACAATATCTGTCTGTTAACTACATTTGTGCATATGTTCCCAAAAAAGTAGTGCGCATACTACACAAAGAATGCATCGCAGAAACATGATTTCTACTCTCGCCATTGAAAATAATTTTGCGGCACTAGCTACCTCTCTAGCCTTGCACTCCTTGCACTCATTCCCTACGTCAGGTAGGGATGTAGATGGGGTTGACATAACGCTGGGTATAGCTGTAGCTGGAGTAGACGTACAATTGGGTTCATTGACCCACCTGAAGAATTTGCATTTACAATTTCCCTGCAATACCAAATCTACATCAATTCTTCCTAAAATAATAAATTGTCACATTCTTTTTAAACATAAAACTAATTACATATCCAAACCTTTTTTGGGCAAGTCCAAAATTGACGCCCGGGATTTCGTACAGTCTGTGACATCCATAATATGCAACGGCCAGCACCACATTGACACATAGGCGCATTCACCGAAGTCATCGACGCTATAACAATTTATGGTTGATTAAATACACTTCATAAAATTTTAGAATTTTCACATAATCAAATCTACTCATCACAATCCATGGTTGATTAAACAGACTTTTTATTTGAAACTGAAAGGATCTAACAACACATCTATACTCGTACATAGAAGATGGGGAAGAACAAAATCCAACAACGCAATGGTGGTGTGAAGACACACCGTGCAAAGTTCCCGTAATAAATGTAATACACCAAGGAGTAACATCAAAAATATGTGTAGTCATCAAAAATATAGATTGTAAGTTGAAATCATGAACAACATATGAGATTCAAATACAGTTCATAACATTTTAGAAACTCCACATAATCAAATCTACTCTAACAATCCATGGTTAATTAAAGAGAAAAGTATCCCTCGTCTAAAGGAGAATCCAAGATAGAAGAAACTCATGTAGGCACCACAATCTGATTCTAGATAGAAGAAATCTTAACCGAGCCACAAGGAAGCACCCAAAGAATAACAATGTTGCAAGCATTATCTCAGAGGAGCCAAATAGAGGTAGGCCTCCCCAAAAAAGTGAATAAAATAGCCAGAGGCTCAAAAGATATCAAACCATAAACCCTTGAAAGGCACTTGAACCTCTTCATCAAGATTGAGGAAAAACACTAAAGAGGGGGCAAAACCTTCCAATCCAAAAATGGCTCCACAACAGTTATGAAGAAAAATATTGATAAACAATTAGAATATAGACACCTTCAGTTAATATCTCTCCATTTAACAGAAATGTGTATTAAAGATACCTCAGCTAATTTACATTCCATGCAAATTCACCTCAACATAAATGTAGTTCCCATTCAGAAAATGCATATTTTGGTAGAGACAACTACAGAAATAGAAGGATCAAAGAAGTCAATTTGATACAAAGTATATTATATTAATGCACCTTCAAAATGAAAGTGATAAGGCCATTGTTATATCCCATCTTATAGTTAGATTTGGAGTGAGAAGAAGATTCAAACAACAAGAGGTCACAATGAACAACAATGAAGGGAGAACACACAATGAAAACTAGAGAACGCATACAGTTTTGGATTCAGTTAAAGTTAGAGTCTATTTGTGAGGATATCCACGTGAATGGAGAGGGAAGTATTGTGGAGATGCAATGAGATACTTTTGTAAGAGTTTGAATCAATAGAAACGAAATTCTCTGCAACTACATAGTCCTCTGTCCCGTGGAAGAGTCTGGGAAACAGAGAATTGTTTGGACTGCATGAAATGTGATTTGGTATTCATTATGGTTTAAAATAAGTTTGTTTATATTCCTTCTACATTTTTAGGCCATATTCTTAGTGTTTGGTTGCTGTTAAACCTTAGGAAACACTGGTATTTGAAAACAGTGACTGGTATTTTGGGCACAGTCAGTGTTTATTTTGTAGCCAATAACATGGAGTAGCCCTCCCACTTTCTGTGGATGCTGTAACTTGTGGGAGAGGGCCCTTCAATGTATGATATACCATTTTTAATGTCTTGAGTCAGGGAATTGCAAAGGGAAAAGGGAGAAGGAAACTTACTGCTGAACAGTGTGGGGAAATGAGACCACAAACAGCAACAGTCATTGACTGAGTATTTCTCTTAAGAATAGGGTGTTTTTATGATGGATCTCATCTAGGGGGATCCAATTGATGGTGTTTGATCCATAGTTTGGGTCTTAGAGTGTTTGTAGGGGTCTTTTCAACAAAGCCCTAGGTTATTGACCTTAAAATGAGGGTTTGGTGGAAGAGTGCATACATATGCATGGATGCTTAAACAAACTTGAAAATCCTTCTATTTAATACATTTCCTAAGACTGTTTCAGGGTTTGGGATCTTGTGGGTGAGTGAAAAGGGGAGTTGCTTTGTTAATGGAGGGCTAATTAGGCCTAAATGCATGTGCAACAGCAGTAGAAGGGTTCACCAGTCAAGGGCTGAAGGATTGAGATTAACTGGGGTTCAATAACTCTAAAAAGGGTATTTGAAAAGGTAAAGAAGTTACTAGGGTGTTTGTGAAGTTTGAGAGTAAAGTACAGAATACTGTTGGGACAGGGCTACTAGCCAGGCCTAGAAGGGATAAAGTGGGAAATGGTAAGTGATGAGTTGTTTGGAGTTGGTGAGGAGTTGGATCATGGTAGATAGACCATGATAAGGTGATCCAAGGTGTTAGGTTCAGCGTGGGAAGCTTGGGTGGAGGTTTGCTATGTTGGAGGCACTAGGGACACTAGGTGCACTAGGTAATCCAGGAAGGCATTTGAAGTCTGATTGAGAAATTGAGATAATGAACTCATGAGCATGGTTGTGGAAGTGATCTACCAAGTCAGAGAACTCCATTTGATCTTTGAGTGGGACTGATTCCTTGAGTTGATTCCAAGTTATATTGTTGAATCCTCAAGTTGAGTTAGTCTATTTAAGGTGATAGTGGAGGGCTCTCAAATCAGTGAGATCAAAGTTTTCTTTCAGAGAATGCATACTTTATAACAGTAAAAACAATAGAGAATGCATACTTTATAACAGAAGCATCTTAACATCAATATCTATTGGTATTATGTTATCAAATAATGCATGAAATAACAGTAAAAACAATATCATCATGGCTGAAATAGTAGAAAAATATTATAATGCATACTTTATAACAATAAAAAACAATATCATTATGGCTGAAATAGCATGAAATAACAGTAAATTAAATATCATCATGGTGTTGATAAGACAAGTATCTATCTAGAGGTCTGTCAATGTTTAAGTAACAATACCTTAAAATAAAAATAAAAAAGTATCTAGAGTTCTGCAAACTTCACGGCAATATACTGCAGCCTCTCCTCGTCATTCATTTGCAAGAACCCTTTGGCTCTATCTTTTTCAGCCATAAAGGTGTCATATGCTTTTATCATAGTTTGTGGACTCAAATTAGGGATGCCTCTGAGAGCCTCATAGACATTACGCAAGACAGCATCTGAGTCAGAACAGTCCACTTTGAATACAAGAGGCGCACGGAAGTCCTCTTCTATTCTTTTCATAGTTTCACAAAGCACATCCATCAAACCAATAATGGATCCCTTCTTCCTCTTTGCCCTCCTTGGTGACGATGTTGAAGGATTTCGACTCCTACTTGCACTCGATTGATTGGAATGATATAATTCATCATCCAAATCAGTTGTAGTGTTAAGCGGTGTACTCATAGGGACATCCTCATCACAATCCATGTAGGCAGGCCCATCCATATTGAGCCCTTCTTCTGTCTCTGCTGCAGTAGTAGCAGCAGCACCTTCAGCTATGTCATTACCTACAATGATGGCTAGGTCATTGTAGTACTGGAAGGGTTGTCTCTTGTACACTTTGGCACTTTTGAATTTTTTTCTCTGCATGTTGTCATGATGAATGAATTAGATCTTTGTCTTCTAGCTAACTTGATAAGAAGGAAATATTACTAAGACCAACATATTCAAAACAACATATTACCTTTAGAAGCTCCTCCCACACCATGTCATCAGCATCCACACTTTGAGTATCTTCATTCCATGCAAACCCACTCATATTCTTCAACTCTCTCATCACTCTAAAGTCTTGCTTCCATCCTTTAAGCTTATTTTTGAAATTTTCCTTTGACAAATTAAGGTTCATCTCAGCATTGAACTTCCTCTCAATGGCTGTCCAAGCTTCTTTTTTGAAGCCCCCTTCGCCTTTCCTTCCTAGGTGAACTTGATTGTGGAGCAAGTTTAGGAACTTTCGTTCCATCTCTCTGGTCCACACAACCTTCTTGGAGGAATTAGTTGACTGGCTTACTGGAACCTCATCGTCCATGCTCATCATCAGCTCTGTGAAGGACATCACCTACACCACCTGTTGTATGCAATCATTAGCTACATGCAAATGAGAATGGATATTAAAGAAATAGTCATACAACAGTGGCATATAATCCAAAATATTGCATTTATGCATGATATCCAACAATATGTAATATATTTCTTTATTATCCATTCTCATTTGCATGTAGCTAAGCATGCATCTATATATGGTCTACTATGTTCACACAGTCTACTATCGTCTACTATGGCCTACTATGTTCATACAGTATGCTTGAATGGTCAATATAAAACACTTAATCCATCTACTTGTATACTTAATATTTGTTGTATCTGTTTGTCAAAAAAAGGAAAAACTTATAAGATGGATTAAGTGTTTTACATTGACCACACAAGCAGATGGATTAAATGAACATTTAATATGAAGCAAACATTTTAGCAATGCATTTTGTTTTTTTCATTCAGCTACATTTAAAAGGGAAGACTTGTAAATCTATGTCACATTGGTATCTTGAGATTTAAGATGGTGACCTGTGGGCTTCTTATGTTTATCCACGGGACATAATTTTAAGACTAGCTGTGGCCATCCTAATCTAAACCAATCAGGCTTTGTTCTTGACATTCTCAGCTTAAGCATTTTGGTTTTTCCTTCACTCTGTTTTTCAAATGCTGACTGAAAAGCCAAATTATTAAATTCCAGAGAAAAAGAAGAGAGTTAAGCTGTAAAAAAGTAATTTTGGTTTGCCTCCTTTTATTAACAGACAAGAGAACTCAATACACACCTGAAGGCAGCCTTGCCAGTATCAAACTTGAGATGTAATAGCTGTAAGGCCCCCAACTTGAGATGTAAAATTATATGTAAAGTGTATATGGTACTGAATCAATCACAAGGCAAATAGATATTTTGAAAACTAAATTAAATCCATGGTTGTAATGAATCTAACAAGAGACGGACAGGAAAACTTAATGAAATTGAAGAGTATATGCAAGGTTCCTGAGTTTCTACATAACTACATAGTTCATTAAAATGAGATGTACTAGCTGAAAGGCCCCCAACTTGAGATGTAAAATTATATGTAAAGTGTATATGGTATTGTATCAATCACAAGGCAAATAGATATTTTGAAAACTAAATTAAATCCATGGTTGTAATGAATCTAACAAGAGACAGACAGGAAAACTTAATGAAATTGAAGAGTATATGCAAGGTTCCTGAGTTTCTACATAACTACATAGTTTCTCTGCCATTCCCCATTCAAGCTGAAAGAAAAATGAGGTCTGTGCAAGGTTCTTTAATTTCTAGATCTCCATCAGTGAGATCTGCACTAAACCAATGGTCAAAGGTCTACATGATTAATCGAGAAAAGCTTGAAAATGATTTCACCAATCAAAAGTTTACAATAGTACTGAATCACAATATCCTATAAACTTGCTCAGAAGAGACAAATGAATCAGAAATAGAAATCCTCAGAGATGTTTTCAACTTCAAAAACTGAATCTAAAATCCTGGTAGATCATGAATTAGGTACTAGAATAAGCTCTTTATTATCAGTGATATATGGTCTACTATCTTCCACATGAAAAGGTGCAATTGGAATTTTAGGGCCAAATTACCGTTCTCTCAATCCCGTTTAGAATAAAAAGTGTCAAACAAGATATAGACATGAATGTTAATCAAAGAAAAATCAGAGTTAGAAATCATACACAGGCTTCATTTGTTTCAAAGAATATTGTAAATGTAAACTATGAGAACACATGTTTTCAGCATCAGCAATACAACAAGATACACACATGAATGTTAATCAAAGAGAAATCAGAGTTAGAAATCATACACAGCCTTCATTTGTTTCAAAGAATATTGTAAATGTAACTATGAGAACACATGTTTTCAGCATCAGCATTACAACAAGATACAGACATGAATGTTAATCAAAGAGAAATCAGAGTTAGAAATCATACACAGGCTTCATTTGTTTCAAAGAATATTGTAAATGTAAACTATGAGAACACATGTTTTCAGCATCAGCATTACAACAGTATGATTTATATTTCGTAATGCAACAAGGCTTACAAATTCAAGAGGCAATGACAATAACCAGTTAGGAATGAAAGCACATTAAAGAACAAAGGAAGGTCTTGTAAAACTACAACTAATGTCTACGTCTGTAGTCTTCCCACATCCTACTTGCTATATCATCTCTAAAGTTCCCCCAATCATCCCTATCACACTGACTCAACCCATATGGCTCAAGTATTGGCACATTTATCCCATCACAATCGTCATCCTCTTCAATAACCACTTCGGATGGAACACCGTCCTCTATAGTAATGAAGTTGTGCAGTATGCAACATGCCAAAACAATACGTGATTGTGTCGTGATTGGATAAGACGTAGCATGCCTTAGGATAGGAAAACACTGCTTCAAAATGCCAAATGTACGGTCTATTGCATTTCTAAGAGAGGAGTGTCAGTGGTTAAACAACTCTTGTGGGCTGTTTATAGGGTTTGCTCTTGAAAACTCCTTCAGGTGGTAACGTGTACATCAGTAAGGTGCAAGAAATCCTGAAGCATTTGGATATCCAGCATCGACCAAATAATATTTTCCTACAAAATAACATATATTGTTAAACCGTGAAACATTGACGACACCGTCAAACATTTATCATTTTCTTCAGAAAAAATACGGTGTGAAATGGCATACCAGGTGGAACTACAAGTGGATCGGCTCTACTAAGAGCTGAAGCTAGAACACGGCTATCTGCAGCAGACCCTTCCCAACCAGCAAGAACGTATTGAAACTTATAATCAAAAGAAGAGACAGCCATAACATTTTGTGACAAGTTCCCTTTTCTATCCCGATATTTACCCTGTAAGTTGACATCGACAATGACTGGTATATGGGTTCCATCAATTGCTCCAACACAATCCTATAGAAAGAAAAACCGCAGTCAAGAAAGAAGCAGTAATAAGATTATCACTAAACAAAGAAATTTGTAGCGCTAGGGGGTTTACCTTGAAGTAAGGATCGAAATGGTCTGTCCCACTAGTTTCAGGAGGAGTGTTTGGCCCAGGTGGTGTGAGATAATCCCGATGGAGTCCTACGACAGCCGTCAATGCCTTGTGAAGTATCGGCTTACTGTCTCTCCAGAGTGACCAAAGTTGTGGGCAATCTTACGATACCTCAAATTGTGGCCAAGGGTGTGGAGGAACATGACTAATTGTTCTTCTAACGTTATGCTAATCGTATCTGATAGGCTTCCTTTTTGCCTTAGAAGATTGGCTAGCCGAAAGAAGGTTGTTGAACTCATGCGAATTTGGTCGTGACAATGCACCTCACTCGAATGAATAATGCATTTATAAAAACCACTTCCATCACTTCTTTCCTTTCGCTTTTTTTGTCTACCTTCAAGCACAAACAGCACTTGGGCTACTCCAATGATAGCAAGAATAAGTACGTGAATACGAGCTTTTCTGACCTTCCTACAAAGGAGTGCTTGAATGTTTGGATCATTGATAAGATCCATCCCTGAAAAGTACACGGCGAAGAAGGTTTCAGATATAGGCACATAAACAACTCTAACCTACTATAGAATCAGAGATAAGAGAACAAAGGGGCCATCAAAAAAGGCATTCTATAACAAATATGAAGAGAATGTTAATGAATACAATGCAAGGTGTGTCAAAGTGTCTACACAAACAGGTTGTCCTTCACTGTTGTTCAGTCACCATATTGACAAGTAATGAAAATTTAAGAGACTCCGAAAGGGTACAAGTGCCAACACCTTATTGGCAAAAGAGGTGAATATAGAAAGATTCATTGCTACCCATTATAGATTGGTGGAACAAAACAGGTGTATCCTTTTCTCAATAAACAGAAAAATGCTAAAACTAGGCCCCTGATCAATGTGATTGATTGTATTGTCCCCTTAAGGAACAATATTTTCTAAAGTCATTGATTGTGTGAAACATTAGATGGACAATTAAGTATGTGGGGTCTAAAAGTGTTGTCCGACAGATATTGCAAAGCAGCTGGTATGTTGATTGAAGTATGCTATTGGCATATCTTGTGGGCACCTTGTGTTGTCTTTTTTGCTCAATCTAGTGCTACAATAGTTGGATGACAAAATTGCTAGGAACAAACAAGCATATGCAAAGGTTGAAGAAACGAAATGTGCCATGCCAACCACCACGTCACAGGCCATATTCAAATCATTCTCAACACTGAAGTTGCTAAAGCAGAGTGAAATAATACAAATTTGTGTTTCACTTTAATAATTTATTTTTTATTTTGTAAAATTCAACCATTTTTTCTATTTTTTATTTTGTTGAGACCCAATTCACCTTCAACAACAAATGAAACAACTTGTCGGGGTGTAGGACACATCTTCTAGCATGGTCATCAACTCACTTCGCTTTATATGACAATTTATATGCTTCATGCACAGACATACTCGGAAAAACTAAAATATCGTTCTTAAACTGTGATCATTTCATGACAATATTCTTATACTAACAAGCTTAAAAGATGAGAATGCACCCAAGTTTAAAATAATGCAGTCACAATGTTCTTATATGCCATGTGATTATTTTAATTTTCTTATTTCAATATTGCACAATGAACTAAATTAAATTAATGTTTCTAGGCTAAAATATGCATATAATTCTGATTTCTATATGCTTCTCACACAGACATACTCGAAACAACTAACCCCCCCACAAAAAAAATGTAACACTAGCATACCCAAGCCTGATATAGTAACTGGAGTTGAAGTAAACAAATATCATTCTTAAACTGTGATCATTTCATGTCAATATTCTTATAGCAACAAGCTCAAAAGATGAGGATGCACCCAAGTTTGAAATAATGCAGTTATAATGTGCAATCAAAACTCTGCCAAAGCCAATGATAAAGAAAACATTACCAATAATATCCATTATCTTAGTTTTGTTAAAAAAATATCAGGTTTACAAAAAACTGAAATTACCTTTAAACCACAAAACAATCAAAAACCATGTATAAACTGGGACATTCAAGATAATCCTCCTAAAAACTAAATAGCATAATAGCAATAAAATATGGCCTCAAAAGATGAAATGTTATTTAAACATACATTCGGTCCATCAATATTGACATTGGACACCTAAGGCTGCCTAAAAGTGATGACCCTTTCTTTACTAAGCATGGATTTGTTTCATCAATTAATGACACCAAGAAAGTGCAAGATCGTTTTTAACTCCTTTTGACATGTCATGGCCTGCAATAGTTTGCAGGCAATACACTTCAGCGCAAGATGTTGGTCCGACCTTTGATCTTTATAATTACAAAGATGACTCCTTGAATTAAAATATGTTTTCTGGAAATGCTTCTCCAAAAACAGAGTTTTGACTGTCCAACAGAGCACTAATAGTGTAAGGCTGCTCAACACTTTATTTTCAGAATGTCAATTCTCAAATAAGGGCAAGCAATTGTGTTGTTTTTCCCCTAGGATAAATCACGCAAATATTTGCAATCATAACCTAGTGCTTGAATGTTTACTTAGTACACACACAAACTTTTTACAGCCTAAGAAAACTATTAAACCCTTCATTTGTTTTGATAGAAAGGGTTCTTGCTGCAATTTCAAATAAATTCATGAAACCCCACTGACACTCGTGATAACTCAGTAAACCCTTTAAAACTGCAAACAATGAAAAGTAGGGTTTACACAATGAACATGAATGAAAATGCATACCGTTTCAATAGAGAACACACAAACGCCTTCAACCCGTTCAACAGAGAACTTAAAACTGCAAACAATGAAATGTAGGGTTTACACAATGAACATGAATGAAAATGCATACCGTTTCAACAAAGAACACACAAACGCCTTCAACCTGTTCAACAGAGAACTTAAAGCTGCAAACAATGAAATGTAGGGTTTACACAATGAACATGAATGAAAATGCATATCGTTTCAACAGAGAACACACAAACGCCTTCAACCCGTTCAACAAAGAAACGCCTTCAAATAATGCCGAATGCCCTAACGAACGGGAAAAGCACGCGGACGCCAAAAATTTGCCTTAATCAGCCCGCGGACCCGATGACGATTTATAAAACGGTATTTTAAAAAGTGGAATTTGGTGATCAAATCCCAATTCCACTTTTTTTGAAGGGAGATGTTAATGCTCATTTTGGGCGAAAATGAGCATTAACAAATTCGTCTTCCTCTTTCATATTGCACTCCCAAACTGAGGATTCGGACGAAATGGGCATATACAAATGCCAATTCCAACTAAATGCTGGAAACGGTCCGCTACCAAACAGGCCCTAAGCTCTTTCAACATGAATTGAACCTAAGACTTCATTTAAATTCTTCATTTTAGCCACTTTCCAATGGTAAAATTCAAATATGCCAAACATATCATCTAGCATTTTTCAAGTTGAAGAGGGGATTAATTGTGTAGAAAAGAATAATAAAAAACACATGCAGTTTTTTAACATAATGACCTGAGAAGCCGAATTCGCACCCTGGCCCCCCAAATCAGGTCCGGGTCCCAGTCCGTGTCAAATCCGGGCAGATCCGTGTGTGGACCTATAAATCTGTCTGGATCCACGAGCCTGCGGATCCGGACGGACCCACAGGTCCACACACGGACCCTGCCCGGATCCAGCGCGAATCCTCGAGGATCCCACGTGGATCCATGCGAATCCCTAGGGACCCGCAGCCTATGAAGGCATAAAGCACTTAATATGCCATTTTTTTTTATTTTTTTTTCATCTAACCCTAGGTCTATGAAGAGGCATAAAGCACTTAATATGTGAATTTTGATTTTTTTTTTCATCTAACCCTAAATTGACCCAATTTTCCAGTTGAGGGGCGGGAGGATTTATACAAATATAACATTTAAGTATAAGTTTGATTTATCTAATTTCTTATACTTTAAGTTATATTTGTATAAATACTTTCAGGATGTTTGAGATAGGTTCCAGCTTCATAGGAGTTAAAGATGCAAATTCTAGATTTTGGGGGTTTTCGAAAAATTCCAAACTTAGCCAAATTTCAGGATTTAGCAAGCCATCAGCAGGGTTACCTCCCACAATCCATCATGGCATTCTAAGGTCAAATTGAAGCTGGCAAAAGGATTCTCAAAGGGTTTTAACTCATTTTATCACAAATCACTTGGTTTCAACCCCATCTCTATGACAAACTTAGCTTAGCTCTTGCCCAAATCCTAGACAGACATGACTTCCCAACAGGCCAAAATCACTCAAACCTCATTTGTCAGACCTAGGGACTTGAAAACAGCCACCAACAAAGACTACCTAAGACCTAGTTATGAAGACTTTGACATTTGACATTGATCAATGATCAAGCATCATAGATTCATACTATGAAATGATTTAGTTTTACAATTACGTATATTTCTCTTATTATATACACACACACACACGAATCCATACGAATCATAATGGGAAGAAAAATCACGAATCCACAAACCGGAATCCGTCCCCGAACCCGAACCGGCAACTTAGACATAATCTTCTCGAACATCCATGTACATTTCTTTAAAACAGAAAGTTTTGCAATGGACCCTATGAACGGGTGTTTATCTAGTCGATACCCATGAATATAGATCATACTCTTCAAACATCCTTGAACCACACCAAGACACTTGATGTCGCAGCACAATCATTTGATTTTCCATTTTTTTTAAGTAATTTAGGTGCTGATGAAGGGATGAAAAATTGAATTAATTGTCAGGCTCTAAAGATCATTGATATTGGTGTAGATCATCTACATGCTGCCAATAGAAAAGAATTAAAAAAATGATCAGGCTACAGAAAGCTTCCAACAAACTGTAATATTTTGAATATCATATCGGAGTTGTCATCTGGAGCAAGAGGCACACTGTGACACGGCTGACAAAAAGGGATAAGCTTAGTTTACAATTATTTTCCCATATTTGAAGATGGTCATTCATTCTGAAAGCAAAGTCAAGACTGGCAAATCTTGAGATCTCTCCAGTGCCCAGGACTTAGAGGAGCAGACAAATCTGCACACCCTTTTAGAAAAAAATGCATCCCAATAGACAAACATTGTAACATGGACATGTTCTAATATTCTCAACAAATATTTGTTATGTTTTATCGCAACAAACTACTAAGACTCAACAATGCTAATATTGTGTTCTGACTATTACCAAACTATTAAGATGTGGCAAATTTGTTTTGGGTTGTGACAATTACCAATTATCAAAATTCAGATTTTCAGCAAGCTCATCTAAGGTTATGGCAATTACCAGACTACCATAGCTTAATAAGCTCAACTTGAGTTGCAAAAATTATCAAACCGCTAAGATGTAGGGCAAGTTGTGTAAAATAGGGCATATAAGAGGCCCACCCAATCAACTTCGTTTATAAGAAAATCCATAAGAAAATGTAAGAACAGAGAGTTGCCTCTTCCAACACCATGCTGGATATAGCTAGTTTGATCGTATAGAGAAAACTCTTTTGTAACCACATTTTTGAAGAGTTTAATTTGTAGAGAAGATATACCGCCTTTAGCATACAATTCTCTTACTGTAATCACAACACGACTCACAGTATGTTATAGCAATTCCTAGACTAACAGAGCTCAACAAGCTCAACTTGATTTGCAACAATTATCAGACCGCTAAGATGCCAGGCAAGTTGTGTGGAATAGGGCATCTAACTGGTCCACCCAATCAGCTTCATCTATAAGAAAGCGTAAGAACAGAGAATTACCTCTTCCAACACCACCCTAGATATAGCCAATTTGATTGTATAGAAAAAACTCTTTTGTAACCACATCGTTGAGGACTTTAGTTCGTAGAGAAGATAAACCACCTTTTACATATGCTTCTCTCACTGTAATCACAACACATGATTCACAATATTATACTCGGTTGTGATTAAACTTCACAAACCTCTATTCCAATGCGGTCAACCATTTGCACTCTTTTATTTTTCTTTTGATGTCCCCTACTTTTGGAATCTCTCACAGCTCAACAGCTTGGGCTGAAGATTTTACCTTTCCTTTTTTCTATTTCTTCTGCTTAGCAGACTTATCAACTTATCATGACAACTGAAAATTTAAAGGAAAAAACAGAAATTTAATCACATAGACTTTCTACAAACAGTTTTAAAAAGGTGAAAAAAAGTCCTAACAAAAGTTGAACAATAAATTTAAGAAGATCTATCCAAATACCTACATTAATAAGCAAGATTTCCTGCTGCTAGGGTATTTACAAAATCAGAACCACAGATCTAATATGATCAATCCAGAGCACAAAGTAATGACTTACTGATGATACGTTCGTTGAGCTCGTAGCCAGGAGTGCACTGAGGGTTTCTTTCCACTCCACAAGTTTGTTGGGGTGAATGCCCTTTTTCAAATATTGCCCGAAGGCCTCTGCATACATTCCACAGTTCAGATCGGATGGCGTCACATCATAAAACATAAGAATACTCTCGGCCGTAGTTTTCAACATAGAAGCCAACTCAAGTGAACGCCAAGGGGGCTCCGCATGTCTTCTTGAGAAGATGTCAAGATGAACTAGAAAGGCACCAGAAAATGAAAACAAATACGAATCAAAAAAGGCCTCCAATCCGATATCGAAAAATTCGTGAGCTCGGTAATGCGCAGGAACAAGATGAAATTGAATATGTGATTGTAGCTTCTTCAATGTGCCATCTAGGGCAATAACCGAAGTCTTTGTTTCTTTTTTTCAATTTCTAAAGTTTATGAAGGAAAAGAAGGAAATTCGGGCATTTAAAAGACTGTCGCTTTCATTACAAAAGATATAAGGCCCCGTTTGGTTGAGGAATTAGAATTTCATTCAAAACTTGATTATCTCAAAATAAAGTTTTGAAATTCTGGTTTTGTGTATTCGGAAGATAGTTTGGACCGTTTGGTTGACCCAAAAGATGACTGAGACAATCCATCTTCTATGTTTGGTTGTCATTTTCGAAATTAGAATCAGAACAGAGAAATTCCTATTTCTGTGTTTGGTTCTACAATTTGAAATTGGAATTGGAATTACATTAACCATTTCTGTGTTTGGTTCTACATTTTGAATTGGAATTGGAATTTGACAAGAAAAAATTTAAGTTTTTTAATTATTATATAATGTTTTATTTATTTTGTACATTTTTTTATTTATATTTTATTTTATTAATTTATATTTTTATATAGTAAATCATAAACAAGATTAATTTTTTGAAATTTACTTTTTTTTTTTCACTTATATTTTGAATAGTAAACTTTAACTTTTTTAATAATTTTATAGATTACCATAAACAATATTATAACAAGAAAATAATCATTGCATTGTTCAATATCACATCAAAATATAAATAAGTTGTACAATCCACATATATAACTATTTCTGCATAATTACCCAACAAAGTAGTGTGCTGTTGCACAACGAAAACATCGTAGAAACATGACATCGGCTTTATAGGTAGCCTCCGCTTTTGCCATTGACACACTCTGGGCGGCAATAGCTGTCTCAAGCGCCTTGCAAGACTTGCACTCATCATCCACAACAGGTATATATGAAGATGGTGCAAATGATGTAGACAAAGATGGGGCGTCATCGGCCCACCAAAAGTAGTTACATCCACCGCCATCCTACAATATAAATCTAAGTTAGTATTGCTATAATGACTAATATTTATTCTTTGTAAACATTTAAATATAGTGCAATTAACAACCTTTTTCTTATTTATGCAAGTCCAAAATTTACGCTCTGGATTAGTGTCTGTGTGTGACATCCTCAACACGCAGCGCACTCCATCACCACTGTATCAAACAAATTTTTGTTCATTCATACTATTGAAGCAACCAAACTTAGTATTGGAGACAGATAACAACATCCATATAAAAACATGACTATTTTCTATCAATACAAAACGAAAAAGTTTCATTTATGTTGATATTATGAATTTATACAAAAAATACAATGAAACATCTATAGCATCAGATAGAAGATGGGGAAGAACAATATGTGTGAACTGAATGGTGGTGTGAAAACACACCGTTAAATAAGAAAACGCAGGGAAATCCACACTCTATGCCCTTATGCCCCACATTCGGCGAGCAACCGTCTCATATCCCACTCATTCTTCCCATTACTGTTCGTATTGTTAGATGATCAATCCTACCTCTACAAACTAAACATGATAGAAAAAAAAACTTGTTTATTTTTAAATGGAATACACCAAGGAGTACCATTAGAAAATATTGACCGTTTACAAACATGAATAGTAAACAATCATCAGATAGCTCATTTTTTTATCAGCATATGTGGAGTCTCGCATGTTTGTGTACATTAGATTTTTTTATCAGATAGTTCATTGCATTCGATGGTATTCATTTTTTTTGCATCAACATTTCGGATCACACTCTGTGATCCATCATTAGGATGAAAGAGAGCAAAATGATTGAAATAGACCAAAATGATGGACTTTTCTTTCAATCCTTTTGCTCTCTTTCATCCTGATGAACGATCACAGAGTGTGATCAGAAACGTTGATGCCAAAAATATCTACACAATCGAATCCAAAAGCTATTTCAAACATTTTTAATATCAGCATATGTGTAGTCTCACAATATCATCATATGTGTAATCTCAGAACTATCCATTTATGTTTTTGTACCTATCATGTGGTTTTGAAAAATGAATGAAATATGAAACGAAATTCAAGATGAAATAGAGCATTGAACAAAGTAGAATTATTCCACTTAATTTCGTAATGCAACAGTAATAACAAGATGGTTAGGGTATATACATATAACATGGGACAAAATCATGAACAATACAGTCATCTACCAAAACACATTTATATCACCATCTCTTCTGAAGAACTAGAAATGGACAGTTCTGAGAGTACACCTTGACAATGCATTAAATTAAGCATTCATCATGTGGTACTCCTATTACGATAATAGATAGTTTCTAATTTTATCTCTCTTTCATCTATTTCTAATGGTCACCCTTTTTGTAATGTTTCCATAAACTCCTTCTGTTCATTATGGAAACTTTCTCTTTCACTCTACAAGAATGTTTCTATTTCCTCTCTCTTGTTCGTTATAGAAACTTTCTCTTGTATCTTGTATATATAGATCATTCATGATCATTGTTTAATAACACATTCATTATTTTACCACAATATGGTATCAGAGCAAACTCTTAGCCTCTTCGAAAATCTTTAATTTCTTTTTTGAAATTATTAGTTCAAGATTTTCAAAGCTTTTTTGCCCCGAGTGTGTTCAAAATTTGCATTTGTTTTTCCTCACCCACCCGTCTAGGGTTTCTGCATTTTCGACTAGGGTTTTGACCCTTAAGTTCAAGTCGGATTTTTTTTTTGATTGCAAATTCTTTGTGCGTTTTTCGAGAGCTCAATTGGGTTGTCGTTTGTTTTTTCTGGGTGCCTCGATTTTTGTGTCTCAATATTCGAGCCAACGAATCCAGAATCTAACAACATATCCTTGGTGACAACATATTCTTGGTGGTTTTTGCAAATCTCAACTAGGTCAGTCTCGCTTTTTTTGGGTGCATCGTTTTCTGTGCCTCGATTTTTGAGCCAACGAATTTAGAATCTGACAGCAGATTCTATCTTGGTTTTTTGAGCTCTTCATTAGGTGTCTCTTCGAATTCTCTGGGTCTTCCGTTAATCTGCCTTGAAGTTCATGCCCTTTTTTATTTTTCACATTTTTTCTTTGAAAAACGTGCTATGGCATCTCTCACCAATCTTATGCTGCAAGGCAATTAGCGTTTCAACAGAAAGAACTACAACACCTGGAATCAACGCATGATGACGATTTTCGAGTACCGTCGCCTTGAGGTGCTTGTTCAAGGTATTGAGACTCGTCCTACCACAGCCGATGCGACTCAAGACAAGTTTGATGAACATAATTGTGAAGCGATTATGCTCATTAAGCTTTCAGTTACTGATGATCAACTACCTCAAATCCCGTCTGGCAAGACCGCTGCAAAGATTTGGACAATATTGAAGGATCTCCATGAGACATCAGATAAAAGCAAAGCCTTCTTTCTAAAGAATCAGCTATTCTCCATTATTATGGATGAGAATATGTCCTTACAAGAACATCTTCCAAAGATTAAGGACATCAAGGATCAGCTTGAGGCCATTGGCTGTACAATGGAGGAAGAGGACATGTTGGTCATTACTTTGAAAAGCCTACCACCGTCCTATGAGCACTTTATTGAGACACTCAACATTACTGCAACTAATGTTGACCTAAAGTTCTCAAATCTGTGCACCAAACTTTTGCAGCAGGATTGTTGGAAACAACAGTTTGGTAGCAGTGCTCTTTTGTCCTCCTCTGAACAAGCATTTTTAGCCCAATCCTTTCACAAGGACAAAGGCCCATCTCATTCATCAGCTCCGTCTCAAGATAGCTCCAGGAAGAATATTCGGTGCAACTACTGCTACAAATTTGGTCATATGCTTTGAGACTGTAGGGCTCGCATTGCTTCTGATCTACGCAAGCAGGGTAGAACCCAGCCACAGGCCAACGTTGCAGAACATGCTGACCTCTCTGACCAACCCGAGGTTGCCTTTTACGCTTTCTGAGGACATGCAAATTTTTGCTTTTTTGAAGATAGATTGACCATTAAGGGAGGGTATTACGATAGTAGATAGTTTCTAATTTTACCTCTCTCTTTCGTCTATTTCTAATGGTCACTCTTTTTGTAATGTTTTCATAAACTCCTTCTGTTCATTATGGAAACTTTCTCTTTCACTCTACAAGAATGTTTCTATTTCCTCTCTTATTCGTTATAGAAACATTCTCTTGTATCTTGTATATATAGATCATTCATGATCATTGTTTAATAACACATTCATTATTTTACCACAATAACTCCTTGGTGTATTCCACTTAAATATGTTAAAAGCAACAAGACTAACAAATGCAATAATATGTCTATAAACTTTCACAGTCATACTGAATCACAAGAGCTGAAAGAGAGAATAAGTAATTCCCAATTTGCTCGAATAAATAATTAATGCATTTAACAGAATTTAATTTAATGTAACATTAATATCTATCAGAGGAAAATCTCCATCGATCTTCCATTTCTCCAGTCTAATATAAATAATGATTTGCCCAGAGTTGTGGAGAAATTCATCAAGATATAAAGTTTCTATGTACCACAGACTGATTTTGATCTCTTGGTTGAAGCATATGATCTGATATTGCCACACACTCTTCACTTTGTATTAAGAAGGAATCCATACGCAGAGCTAGCTGGGAGAAGAGTATAGTGACAGAGATAGAGTCCCATTTTCTGTGACTTCAGAGCTAATGAAAAGGCATAATGAGTGGTTGGACTCTATCTCTATCACTATACTCTTCTTCCTATTACTGTCCGTATTGTTAGATGGTCAATCCTATAATAGAGACTTGAGTGATTAGAATCAAGTCATTCAAACACTAGAATGTTCAAGTTACTCTAGCAAGTACGCCATTCCTAGACTTTGTTATGATGGACTCAAATCTGAACAAAAAGAGATGGACAAGTTATAATGGAAGGAAAGGTGAGGCTTTGTATTCTGTTTACTTTATTCTTCCTCCCATTATTTTCTAGACTTTGAACTAAGTCTGGGATGGGATAAGATTGTTTTCCACAATATTTCAGCCTCCTTGGACTTAAAGATTCATGTGTTACATCCAAATGGGATCACCTAGAGGATTTTGCCACAGTTGTATGAGAATTCCAAAAAGTCATGAGATCATTGTAGTTTGAGTTTGAATAACAGAGTAGTGGAATATTGGAGTGTTGAGAATTCATAATGGTCAAATTGCCCTTTTTGAGAACCACTCTTTGTGATTCATATTGCTGATGCAGAGTTGCACTGAGAGACTAGAAGCACAGCTCATTTTCATATTGGAGAGCATCAATTTCCTGCACCGTTTTGCATAGTTCTTGAAATCTATGTTAAGATCTAAGTTGACAAATTCTCCATTAATATTTAAAGCAATTGCAGACACTATTATTATCAGAGCTTGGTTTCCTTGAACTGTGTATAAATAATTAAGTTTAGGAACGTTGAGAAAAACACAGAATGCTAGCTTTGGTACACTCCATGGCAAGAGATGTTACTAGGTGGTAAGCAATCCATATCTCCAATCTAAATGTATTCAGTTATTGAAACAAACTATCTCAACAAAAGTTCAGCGGAATAATACTAAGCCTGGCAGAAAATATCCTCAATGTTAGACGCGTACATGAAAGTTATACTCTGTAAGGAACAGGTATACAAACATAAACAAGTGGTCCCATATATTTCTCTAACCATATAAGCAAATAACAGAATATCTCAAATAATATCAGAGTGAAAAAATAGATGACTGCTATTTTGACTTAAATTTTGCAATATTTTCCTGATATTTCCCTTTAAAGGCTGTAGACTGCAATTTTTTCATTTCAACTAGATTCTGCTCTGTTTTTTCTGCAACAAAATAGACTGATTTTTACCCTTAAGGGTTTCCTGAGCGCAGGATGATTTTAAATATTAATATCTTTAGGATGGCTGAGGTATTTGCAAAAGTCAAAACAATAACAGCTTGCACAACTCCTTGGACTGTCGAGCAGTTGCTGTTGCAAAAGCCATTGTTGCTACACAAGCAGCAGTTGTGCAAGCTGTTGTTGCTACACAACCAATTGTTACTATGCATGTAGTTTCTGGGCAAGTGAATACCCAGAGGAACTAAGAATATTGAGCTATGTCAGTACCCTTGCACATCTCTTGGGACGTTATAATGGTGAAATATACAATGTCTTAAGCACCATTGAAATGAGATCCTTTTTGTTAGCAATGATTTAGAATATAGAGAAGGTGGTGTATTTGGTCAAAAGGAATAGAGTTTGCTCCAATTGAAGGATACAGGGGAGCAGCAAAAAGAGACATGAAACAGGGGAGCAGAAATATTATTTTATTCATTAAAACAAAACATTATATTTCACACAATCAAATGACATTCTGCAGAGCTGGACTCCCAGAAGAGAGTGAATACAACATACAAAGTCATGCAATATATAGATAGCTAAACACTTGTAGAGGACATAAAATAACATTTTTCTTGCTATCTGAGAACATTTTAGATGGGATAGTGACAAGTTGAAGAGTACATTCAAATCCATTAAAATCTTAAACAAGATAACATAATATATGGACTATAGTAATTGATTTAAGTACAAAAAAGTTCCCGAGCAAGCTGCTGGGAAAGTGCAGTAACAAAAACTAAGTATTAGCGTAAAGATCATCAACATCCTTAAGAGCTTAATGAAGGGTTTCTATAACATAATAAATGGACTGTAGTAACAAAAACACTAAGTATCAGCATAAAAATCATCAACCAAAACACAATTGTATCAGCATATGTGAACTATGATCAAATTCAAAAGTCTTCAAAGTGATAGAAAATAACTACAATCCACCAAATGTTATTGCAATCCACTCCACTCTCTCCTCCTCATTCATCAACAAGAACCCTTTGGCTCTTTCACGTTGAACCACGAAGGTGTCGTATACCCTTAAGAAAACACCTCGACTCAATTCAGGGATGAATTTGAGAGCGGTATATGCGCTAATCAAAACATTATCATCATCAGATTTAACCATTTTGTGAAGGTGAACATTGTTGAGGCCAACTTTTATTTTTTTGATTGTTTCACAGATGACATCCAAGGAAGCGGCCATACTTGCCTTCCTCCTCTTTCCCATCCTTGATGATGATGATGTAGGAGTTCCTCTATCACTTGCAGTTGCAATGGATTGATTGGAATGATTAAGGTCTTCGTCCAAATCAACAGCACTGTCAAGATGTATACCAAAACCAATATCCTCTTCATCATGCACATTGAATGCCTCTTCCATAGGGTTCCCTTCTTCAGTCTCATGGGCTGTCGTAGCTGCGTTACCTTCAGCAATGTCATTACCCACAATTACACCCAATTCATTGAAGTATTGGAAAGGCTGCCTCTTATACACTTTGGCATTTTTGAATTCTCTTCTCTGCATGTTGGCATAAATAAATGGATTAGGTTCTTTGTCTTTCATTATTAACTTTATAATAAGAAGGCAATATTATTTCAATCAAAATAGTAGAGAGACCACCCTACCTTCAAAAGCTCATTCCACACACTATCCTCAGCATCCATGAATTGAGTTGCTTCATTCCAAGCGAAACCACTTGTATTTTTCAGCTCTTTCATCACTTTATATGCAAGCTTCCATGTTTTCAGCTTGTTTTTGAAATTGTCCTTTGTTAGATTGAGGTGCTTATCCACATTGAAACCTCCTCTCAATGGCAGTCCACACTTCTTTTTTGAATCCCTCGTCACCTTTTCTTCCAAGTTGTACTTGCTCAAGGAGCAAGTCTAGAAACTTGCATTCCATCTCTTTTGTCCACATTATCTTCTTTGAGGAAGAAGATATCTGGCTCATGTTATCGGTTTCTTCCATGCTCATCATTAGTTCTGTGTATGCCATGGTCTAGATCAGCTGTTCACAATGTACATATTGTTGTTAATGGTATAAACATATTGTTGTTAATGGTATAAACATATCACATGGAATATATTTATGGACATATCATTGTATCATTGTATCTGCATACATCGGTATAATATAGCAAATAAAAAACCAACATGTCCAATACTTCCAAATACAAACAAAAGAAAAAGGAAACCATCATGTATATCAAAGTATCTTCATACATTAGTTTACTCAAATAAAACACATTGACCCATAAAAGTCCAATACTTCCAGATACAAACAAAAGAAAAAGGAAACCATCATGTATATCAAAGTATCTTCATACATCAGTTTACTCAAATAAAACACATTGACCCATAAAAGTCCAATACTTCCAAATACAAACAAAAGAAAAAGGAAACCATCATGTATATATACATCAGTTTACTCAAATAAAACACATTGACCCATAAAAGTCCAATATTTCTAGATACAAACAAAAGAAAAAGGAAACCATCATGTATATCAAAGTATCTTCATACATCAGTTTACTCAAAGAAAACACATTGACCCATAAAAGTACAACTATTCTCAAGATCTGCAGTCTTCCCACATTCTCCTTGCTATATCATCTCGAAACTGTGCCCACTGGTCTCTATCATGCTGAGACAACCCATATGTCTTAAGCATTGGTACATCTATCCCATTACGATCATCTTCCTCTTCGGTACCAATTTATGATGGAATGTCGTCCTCTATCATAATGAAGTTGTGTAGTATGCAACATGCTAATACAATATGGGCTTGTGTCATGATAGAATAAGACGTGACATGCCTCAGGATTGGAAAACGCTGCTTGAGAATACCAAATGTATGCTCTATTGCATTTCTAAGAGAGAGTGTCAATGGTTGAACAACTCTTGTCGAGAGTTTATTGGATTCTCTCTTGAAAACTCCTTCAAGTGGTAGCGTGTACACCGATAAGGAGCAAGAAATCCAGGTGCATTGGGATATCCAACATCCACTAGAAAATATTTTCCTACATAGATAAAGTAGATTGTTAAAACTTGAAACATTGATTGTACCCTTGAGCATATCAAACTATGATTTGGCTTACCGGGGGGAACAGCAAGAGGATCTTCTCTTGACAGAGTTGAAGCTAGAACACGACTATCCGCAGCAGACCCTTCTCAACCAGCAAGGCAGTACTGAAACTTATAATTGAAGGAACACACACCCATAACATTTTGTGACAAGTTGCCTTTTCTATCACGATATTTACCCTGCATGTCAACATCAACAGTGATTGGTATATGGGTTCCATCGATAGCTCCAACACAATCCTATACGACATGATACAATCATCAAAATGTACGGTCCAGTGTTACAAGACTCGAACTCGCCTCGGACTCGGCAAGCTGGATTCGGGCTCGGACTTGGACTCAGCGCCTGAACTCGACAAGGACTTGGCAAATTGAAAAACCCAAGAAATTCAAAGATTTTTAAGGATTTACATCTTTTTTCATGCATCATTCAATCAATTAACATCAAAGACACAATAATTGACATAAATAGAAGCTGCTTTGCATACATAGACAAGTTTACATCGATCACATAAGTATACATGCGAAGTGAATTACTGAAGGAAATAAGTTAACTGTTAAACAACTTAAACTAGTTAATAAATAACACCATTACAAATCTGAAATATAATATAATAAATAGTGTCACTGTCAAAGACTCAAAAGTCTACAATATCATGGAATATGAAATCCATGGAATCAAAAGTTCAAAACATATATGAAAATAAAAGGCCCTATGTCTTCCTACGTATACGCCGAAGATAGGTCATGGAAGATTCTGCAGCCATCTTCTGTCCTTGTGTCTGAGGCTCAACCTCAATGGCATCCTCATCATCCTCACCATCCTCACCCTCCTCATAATCATCATCATCATCATCCTCAGATCCGTCACTCTCAGCCTCAGGGTCCTCCACTGGGTCTCACGCTCTAGCCTCCTCCTGTGCCATAGCTACTACCTCTGCCTCTCGATCCACCTAATCAACCCAGTCCAAGTCTTCATCACTAAAGACAGGATCATCAATCTCAGTGTTCCACTCTACTAGTGGATCAACCTCTTCAAACGATAGGAGATGTGTTAGTGCCCAAGATCTGTCTATGACAAAGGCGAAGGTTGTAATGCACAAACACAAGATCATTCAACCTTTTCACAGCCAACCTATTGCGCTTCTTCGAGTGTATATGCTCGAACATACTCCAATTGCGTTCGCATCCTGAAGCACTAGCTGGCTGGCTCAAGATACGAACTGCAATCTTCTGTAAATTTGGCACTAAATTACCAAACATCTCCCACCATGCATCTGAAACAAGAGATTTTAAAAATCAATTCAATAACTTTGACTTTATCAATGTAAAATGGTAATAGATTTAGAAATTAGAATTTAGATTTTAGAATCATAGATTTTTACCTGGCATCAATAGTGTCCGATTTTTCTTGCATTATTCTCGTGAGAAAAAGTCTCCTTGTGCACTCCTATACATTTCTATCTCACGGACTATACGTGTTCCAATTGATTCAACTACTGACATTCTCCCTACAACATCATAAAGCCCACTCCACACCTCATCATCTAACTTAAAATCTGGGCTGAATTGGTATGCTGGATTAAGGAAGGGGGCAGCTGCATGTATAGGCCTATGAAGTAGATTGTGCCATCGTCAATCAATGACAGCCCATATGGGACCATATTTATCCTGATTCCCTCCAAAAAAAAATCTAATGGCCTCTTTCACCCTATCCATGCTCTCATAGATATATCCCATTGCGGGCTTCTCCCCAACAGCAATTCGTAGGAGAACAATAAGTGGCTCTATGAACTGGAATCATTGTGAAAGTAGAAAGTTAAAAACATTAAGCTTTAAGTTTTACTTTAAAAATTTAACAATGAACATAAACAAGTGTGAACAAAAATGATGAAATGAAATGGAAATGAGGACAAAAAGAAAAATTACCTCCACCATATCCTTGACCGGTTGCCAAAAGCCAGTCACATCAAAAACACAATCAGCTAACTCTATCCCCGCACTGGTCTTTGCATATGATGATGAAGTCCACTCCTCACTTACAAACATGCATCTCAAACCGCCCTTGTTTTTAAGCAAAGATTGCAACGTGATAAAATTTGTTGCAAATCGGGTGACCCCTGGACGAACCAACTCTTTTTCTTTTGTGAATTGCCTCATAAGGTTGAGGACCCAAGTATTATTATATATGAATTTACAAATTTGCCTTCCTTTCTCTACACATGCTTTTATCCATGGAAGTTTGCCAAGATCCTCCAACATGAGGTCAATGCAATGGGCAGCACAAGGGGTCCAAAACAAGTGGGAGTGCCTCTCCATAAGAAGTTTACCTGCAGCAACATAATTTGCTGCATTATCTGTGACTATCTGAACCACATTCTCCTCACCCACCTCCTTCAACACATCCTCAATTACCTCACAAAGATACTCAACATTTTTTATTTTCCCTGAAGCATCAATTGATTTCAAAAACACTGTGGCACCTAAGGAAAACAAAAGCAATTTAGTACAATCATAATTTAAATCAACTAATCACTAAATCAATAGTTTACTACTAGTAATAACAAGTACAAGTTCTACAATTACCTGATGAAGAGACAAGAAAGTTAAGCAGTGTTCTATTTCTTCTGTTGGTCCAACCATCAGTCATTATTGTGCAACCCTTCCTCCTCCATATTTCACGCTGCTCCTCAATTGCAACTTTTACATCAGCCACCTTTTGGGTCAAAATAGGACCTTTTAGCTCCTCATCAGTAGGGGCTTTGAACCCCGGGCCACAAACAGTAACAGCATCTATTGCAATTTGCCAATAAGGAGACCTATAACAAATTAAAAAAACACAATAAGTATACTAGTAAGTTTTACTTTCAAGTTTCAACTTTCAAAATTAATATAATGAATATGGAATATTCTTGAGACTTAAAAGTTAAAAGGAAGAAAACTAAGACATAGAAAGTAAAATAATCAGTTACCTTGCTGTATTGAATGAAATGTCGTCGTAGAAAAACAAATCTCCAAGTGCCATCTTGGCAGCCTCATGTTTGTCCTTATTCCAAGCCATGCTCTCAAGCGATGGTTGGGCACCCGGAGTCGTGCGTGGAACAAACATGGAATCTAGTGTGGATTTCTTCTTACAAATCCGAGGCCCAATGGTCATACTTGCACTTGCAGTACCACTACTAGACGGAGGTAATGGGGAATGAAAACTTGAAGAGCTCTCTCCACCTAACCTTGCCATTTCTTGTTGTTGCTTCTTTCTTAATTCTTTCTTCTCTTCATGGGCCTCTAAATGAGCTTGTATTTCACAAATAATCTCCGGTGTTGCTTTTTGGCATGGTTTAACATCATGCCCTGATATATGTGCAAGGTGGTATTTCAACCTATTAATACCTCCCCCATTAAATTTAACAAGACAATGCCAACATGTAACTACTTTTTTTTGGCCCGGGATTGCATATTTCCAAGCCTTATCCCTTGCTACACGAACAAGGTCTGCATCTGGGTTAACTGAAGGCCTAGACGAACTACTCTCATGTTGAGACATGCTGCAATATATCATAAATAAAAAAATAAGCATCTACAATAATAAAAATCAAAGACTATGCCCTCTTACTTATCAAGTTTTTTCATCAACATAAAATGTAGGAAATCTAAGATTCTAAAGACAAACAAATATAAACACAATGAAAATATGAAGTTTGAATGTAAAAAATTCATAAAACAACACAAAAATGCAACTAACCTCTTCAAAATTGCTCCCAAAATGAAGAAATGCAGCTCAAATTTATATCGGCCTCCTCCAAATGCTCCGTTCAGCTCCTTGCAATGTGTGCATACAAGCTAGAAACTATCACAAGTAATCAGCAATCAACGTATGAGAGCCAATCGATTTGCTGATTTTTTGTCTAAAACCCTTATATTCTTCTCCCAAGCCTTTTTCCTCTCTTCTAAGCCTTTCAAAATGATAGAATGACCTTTTTAGGTCAAATAGAAGTCATATAAGCAAAAAAAAATTAAAAACTATTTATTTTTTATGTTTTTGACTCTTTTTAACGTGCTAGATGCGTCGAGTCCAAGCCACGGGACTCGGCGAGTCCAGGCGAGTCCAAGGACTCGCCCAGGACTCAGTCGAGTCCTTGACCCGGGTCATCGGGCCTCAGCGAGCCTGGCTCGGCTCAGGACTCGCCAAGACTCAGCGAGTCCCCGAACTCTGGTACAGTCAACCAATAATATGATAAGGATAAAAATCCATAGAAGAAATTTGTAACAACACAAGAATTACCTTGAAGAATGGATCAAAACAGTCCTTCCCACTAATTTCAAGAGGAGTGTTTGGACCAAGTGGTATAAAGTAATCCTCGTGGAGTGCTAAGATAGCCCTCAACACCTTGTGGAAGTATCGATTGATTGTCTCTCCTGAGTGCCCAAAGTTGTACGGCGAGTCCAAGCCACAGGACTCGGCGAAGCAAGTCCTGCAGACTCGCTTAGGACTCGGCCGAGTCCTTGACCCGGGTCATCGGGCCTCGGCGAGCCTGGCTCGGCTCGGGACTCGCCAGGACTCGGCAAGTCCCCGAACTTTGGTACGGTCAACCAATAATATGATAAGGATAAAAATCCATACAAGAAATTTGTAACAACACAAGAATTACCTTGAAGAATGGATCAAAACAGTCCTTCCCACTAATTTCAAGAGGAGTGTTTGGACCAGGTGGTATAAAGTAATCCTCGTGGAGTGCTAAGATAGCCCTCAACACCTTGTGGAAGTATTGGTTGATTGTCTCTCCTGAGTGCCCAAAGTTGTGGGCAATCTTGCGGTTCCTTAGATTGTGGCCAAGGGTGTGGAGGAACATCACAAGTTGTTCTTCTAACTTTAAGTGTATCGTATCTGTCAAGCTTCCTTTTAGCCTTAGGATACTAGCTAGACGAAAAAAGGCTCCCCTGCTCATGCGAATTTGATCGTGACAATCCACATCAATGGAATGAATAACCATTCTATAAAAAGAATTTCCTTTTCTTAATTGTTTACCCATTTGTACACTGCCTTCTCGGGCTAACACTACTTTGGCTACGGCAAGCAAAGCAAGATGAGTTGTGAGAAGACGAGTATATATGGTCTCCATAGCTACACATCCTAGAATGTCAATATTCTCAATAGGATCCATCAATGGCCTAAAATGTGGACAAACACAATGATTTTGAGTGAGGAGATATCCACTATGAAGCATTGGGGCTGTTTTTGTAAAAGATTCTTTAATAACTTGGTTTTTTAAAATGACAGCAAGTGATTGCCCTCTTGTTTAATTTGAAACCGATTTGAGCAAAGGCTTTGAGTTATTTTGATCTAAGCAAAGGCTTTGGGTTATTCTGATTTGAGCAAAGGCTTTATATTGTAGAGATTGATTTGACTTTTTTTAGATAAGTTACAACATTGGGAGATAATTAGTTTTAAGAAACCCTGATCATTGTCAGCTCTATGCTAGTTTAAGATTGTTATTGTATTTGCCAGTCATGCTAGGCTAGAAATAGTGACACGGACTAACATGTTAATGGATTAATTGATTTGGGTTCAATGTTACAGTGTATCTCCTTTTTGATTTATCGGGGTTTTGAACTTGCAACCACCGCTTTCATTTTCACCATATTAGACCAAGAAATCATACCCACATCCATAGAATCAAACATCCTGAGATGTCTAGAATCAGAATTATGACCACTGCTGAGAAGAACAATGCAGAAGAAAGAATAGCTAACACAACAAATAGCTCTAATTACATGGCAGAGGAGATGAATACAGAAAATCTGCTTCCAACTTACTAACTAACTAACAGAAGGCTACCCATTCAACAACTAAAATTTAAGAAGGCATATGAATGACTGTACTATCGGGAAGATGATTAGAACATTTGGGTTCTTGATTTTGATGTTATTGTGAGAATCCCTTAAGTGTACCAACCTACCTGCCAATCAAAATCTTATTTGAAGGTATTGTGTGATTCTCTCCAGTACCAGCAACATCCACCTAATTAGATAAGGTGATTCAATCATTAAACAAAAGCGGCCTATGGACTTGACAACTAGAAATTGATATATCTGCTGGCAGTAAACTGATTCATCATTCCAATCGGAACTGTAAAATCATTTCAGTGCCATAAAAGTAAAATCTTTCAGCCATAATGGTAAAATCTTTCAGTGCCATAATGCTTCCAAATGTTTAGGTCTGTCATAACAGTACATTGAGCATTTGTGCAGACCTAAACATTTGGAAGCATTATGCATTTACATATTACATATTCTTCAAAGAATGGACTTTTAAAACAGTTCACGTGCAATAAATAACAATTAAATTTTTCCAACGCTTCATGTGCAAGAAATAAATAAAAATTGGACTTTCAAAACATTTGATATGCAAGAAATAAAGATCAGATTTTTCACACAGTTCATTTACAAGATATAAAGATAATTGTAAAATCTTTTAGTGTCATAATGCTTCCAAATGTTTAGGTCTGCCATAACAGTACATTGAGCATTTGTGCAAACCTAAACATTTGGAAGCATTATGCATTTACATATTACATATTCTTCAAAGAATGGACTTTTAAAACAGTTCACATGCAATAAATAAAGATTAAATTTTTCCAACATTTCATGTGCAAGAAATAAATAAAGATTGGACTTTCAAAACATTTGATATGCAAGAAATAAAGATCAGATTTTTCACACAATCCATGTACAAGATATTGATATGCAAATATTGTAGCACTGCTACCTTAGAAAATACTACCCATACAAATGCATGTATGAAGCAACTGGATATCAGAGATCACAGACACTGTTAATCTGTATTTTAGCAACAGAATGCCAATGAGCTTTACAGAAAGCAAGTCCCACAATTTGACTTTGCTCTCCCCAAAAATTAAAATAAAATCAAGTGTGTTTGCTGACTCGTGATATAGCAATTATCTCACTAAAGTTTGGATGCCAACCAAACCAACAATGTATTTGTATACTTTAGTTCAGGCTACTGTATACGTACTTGACTCATCTAATTGCTTGGCTTTTGAGAACTTAAGCAGAGAGTGGGCCAATGAGAACCTAAAATGCAGCTATTACTAAGTATAATGCCAACCTGTCAGCTAGGTTGGTAATCTAGATGAGGCGTACACACCAAAAAATGTTCATTCCTGGGCCTCTTATGCTATACCTGTCATGAATAGTAAAAATCCCATATTTTCTCTCTCCATGGGCTTAAAGAGTGTTGGATTTGCAAAAGGTTTAGTTGAAAGTGCCTCTTATATGAGTGCTGACAAAAGTGTCCCAAGACACTTAGAAAATCATAATTAATAATAAATATCCCCAACATCGCAAGGATATTCAAGATGGATATTTTGAAGTTCTTGAAAAATTCACAAAATATCAATCAACTATTAAATAAATAAGTTCTAGTAGTCTAATAGGATTGCAAGATGAAAATCACCCATAGTCCTAACGTGTTTTCATTTCGAAAATTTGGAAAAATCACCCCTAGGATTTCAAGGCATAGAACCGACAAGCCTCCTGAAAAATTTCATGGAGAAGCGTAAAAACAGAGCCTCATCATGGAGAGACAGATGATTAATTTATGCTAGTTTATCGAATCGTGATGATCAACAACACTGCTGATATAATAGAAAGTAAACGAATAATGGCCGATAGCAGATTTGTAGAGAATTATTGAGGTTGTTACAGACCTCTCGCCAAATTTATAGAGTTAGGGTTTCATAAGAACCCTTGCATTTCTAACAGTACGAATGCCAATGAGCTTTAGGGTTTCCATCATTTGTAACCCCATGACCATTCTCATGGTGAGAGGCAAAGATTGCGATGGAACTCTTTCTATGCCGAAAACTATCCATTTAAAAAGAATCAAACATACAACACATGAAAATTAACAATTTTATAGTGACGGATTTTATTTTAAGGCGGCGATAAATCATCACCACGATTGTTTAAGTGCGCATCATATCGAATGCCTGTGAGCTAGGGTAAGACAGTTCAAAAATAATACCTGGAACTCGACAAAGGTCCTCCTGCGCTTTCCGCAACACAAAAGATCTTCAAAATGAAAAAATGAATTCGGGTTTAAACTTCACAAAAGCGAGAATTTTCACGGACCCGGTGGAAAATGAAATTTGCTTCACAAAAATCCAAAACCACGAATTTGATATCAAATTCCACCTATTGGGTGGGAAGATGGTGTCGCCCATTTAAGGGCCTAAACTGGATTTTCAAGCCCTAAACCCGAATTGCATTATAGCGTCCCAAACGACGGATTTGGTAAAAAAGTGGAAGTCCCGCACCCAATTCCACCCCAATTCCACTAACTATTTTGTAACCACATTTTTTAAGAGTTTAATCGTGTAGAGAAAACTCTTTTGTAAACACATTTTGAAGAGTTTAATTTGTAGAGAAGATAAACCGCCTTTAGCATACAATTCTCTCACTGTAATCACAACACATGACTCATAGTATGTTATAGCAATTCCTACACTAACAGAGCTCAACAAGCTCAACTTGAGTTGCAACAATTATCAGACCGCTAAGATGTCAAGCAAGTTGTGTGGAATAGGACATCTAACTGGTCCACCCAATCAACTTCATCTATAAGAAAGCGTAAGAACAGAGAGTTGCCTCTTCCAACACCAACCTAGATATAGCCAATTTGATTGTATAGAAAAAACTCTTTTGTAACCACATCTTTGAGGACTTTAGTTCGTAGAGAAGATAAACCGCCTTTCACATATGCTTCTCTCACTGAAATCACAACACATGATTCACAATATTATACTCGGTTGTGATTAAACTTCACAAACCTCTATTCCATTGTGGTCAACTATTTGGACTCTTTTATTTTTCTTTTGATGTCCCCTACTTTTGGAATCTCTCGCAGCTCAACAGCTTGGGCTGAAGATTTACCTTTCCTTTTTTCTATTTCTTCTGCTTAGCAGACTTATTGACTTATCATGACAACTGAAAATTTAAAGGAAGAAACAGAAATTTAATCACATATACGTTCTACAAACAGTTTTAAAAAGGTGAAAAAAAGTCCTTACAAAAGTTGAAAAATAAATCTAAGAAGATCTAATATACCTACATTAATAAGCAAGATTTCCTGCTGCTAGGGTATTTACAAAATCAAAACCACAGATCTAATATGATCAATCCAGAGCACAAAGTAATGACTTACTGATGATACGTCCGTTGAGCTCGTAGCCAGGAGTGCACTGAGGGTTTCTTTCCACTCCACAAGTTTGTTGGGGTGAATGCCCTTTTTCAAATATTGGCCGAAGGCATCTGCATACATTCCACAGTTCAGATCGGATGGCGTCACATCATAAAACATAAGAATACTCTCGGCCGTAGTTTTCAACATAGAAGCCAACTCAAGTGAACGCCAAGGGGGCTCCGCATGTTTTCTTGAGAAGATGTCAAGATGAAC